>CM021729.1:40045623-40106452 GCA_011074415.1 Stictonetta naevosa
AAAAAAAAAAAAAAAAAAAAAAAAAAAAAAAGGAAGCCTTTGCAAAGCTAAATAGTAGAGGAAGATTCCTAGAAACGAAATCATATCAGTCCATCACTCTAAGAATTTTGTTTCAAAATTGTTTCCACATGATTTCCTTTTTGTCCTTAATTTTTCCTTGAACTTGTTGTCTGAACTTGTCACTCACTCAGTACTGGGGTTCTGTGCAGGTGCAGATTTGGGATAGGCCATATTGCAGTTCCACTGTATGGACAAACACACAATTGTGGCTTGCATATCTTGTAGTCAGTGCACAGTTATGTATCTAAAATACGGAGCATGAAATGCAGAGCAAAGTATCCATACATTTGCCGTACTAGATATGACAATTCCATGAAATGGTCTGGCATCCACAACACTTCCATGACCTTGGCACAGTTAATCCATACCGCGCTTGCAAAATCTACCCGCCCTTGTAACAGGCAACACAGGACTCCTCCAGGAAGAGTCTCACAACTTGTTGTATGCTTGGTGCTGGTCATCAGGAGGTAGATCTGACTTGTAAAGCTGCATGTCCAGGCTTAGAGTTCACGGTCTTTGGCACACAGCAGAAAATGTGCTCTTTGGTACACTACAGCAGAAGATGTATTTGTCTCCCACCCTTCCTTTACCTGACAGCTTGCATGCTCCAGAGCTTGTCTAGAAGCATACTTCAGTGAATTCGGTGTCAAGCCCAATGGATTGCTCCTCACAATGTAACTGCTGCCAAAGTTACTGACAATGTACATATATAGAGACAGTTTTTCAAACCAAACATTGCAAGAGAAGCTTAGGTGGTTTGAAAGAAGGGGGTTTGCTTTGGAAGATGTGTTGAACTCTGAGAAGTGCCACACAGCTTGCTTTAAGCACGTAACATGCATGAATTTCAAACCAAATTGAGGACCCTAACTTCCCTCTCTAGGCAATGGATAAAGACTGATGCTGCCAGCAGGCAGGATTCAGCCCACTTAAATCTATCTGGACACCTCTGGAAATGAGTATTTACTTCACCAAACTGGTAAACTGAAGTCCTGATTTTGGCAATTACTGAGCTTGCCAAACTCCTATTAGTAACGAGGATTCTTAATACATCACAGGATTTGACCCTAAGAAGCTGTACCTCAGCTGTACCTCAGATGAATATTTTGCAGAGAGTTCATTATAATGAAATACCTACTTCAGAAATGATCCACAGATACCTTTTTGGTTAATCTTTCTGTATCTATCATTCTAGGTGATGTCTGCCTCTTACAGAGACAAAAGGTACCATCTTTTTTACCCAAACCCTTAAATTTAGTCCTTATGCCAACTGCTATGCCATAATGAGCTAATACTGCAGCACTTCTGAAAATATGTAAATCACCTGTAGGTGCATAGGGAATCCAAAACTTTGCCTTTCTCATCCAGTAGCTCTGTCAAACCACACTTTTAATCCAAGAAATTACTTTAAAGCAAACATAAGAACCCTATTTGACTAAGATGCATTACAAGTGCTTTTTTTCCACATGAATAACTCTCACTCTCATTTTCGTTTTCATAATTACACAAAATGGGGTGTTTTTTAATGTCTGTTCCAGCAGAGCTGAAGATGTTGATTTCAGAGTCATTCAGACTTTAAAGTCTAATTCATGCAGTTGCTCCACAACATTAACCGGAGTGCAGGTCTCATCAATTTGATAAAGTGCCTTTATAACAACAGATGGTAATTTGTTGATACTTAAAGGTTTAAATGGACTCTGTTACAAAACCACTTAAAATGCTTTCTTAAAAAAAAAACAGACAGTAAAAAAAAACCACGCAAGTGTTCAGATACTTTAACCCAAAGAAATTGCTGACAGATTTGTTTTCAGCCCAGCAGAGTAAAGAGCTGACAACATATTTTTGCTGGATATGGTAACTTGGGTCTATTTTTAGGACCCCCTTTTTTTTTTTTTTTTTTTTTAAGCACACCAAAATAGCAGTGGGTTTAAAAATCACCATCTGCTTCTAGCAATGAACTAATTCTCTGAAGAATAGATAATAAGCATAAAAAAAACCCACCCTCAACTCTTACATTCTCCACAGCAAGACTGAAAGTAACAATGATGTATTTCTTGACAGTACTACTCATTTCATAAACAGTTCTGCACGGTTTTAACATACCTGTGAATGTTCAAAATACCTATTTATCAGTTCTAATTCACCAGCATAAACTGTTTACATTTCACTCACGAATGAACGACTGGCAAGTGCTATTGTAATTGTTTTTTTATGAGTTAAAATAGCCTAAAGCTGCTATTTGGGGCAAAATGCAGACTTTCTCCCTAGCTCGCTAGCCCCTGCCTGTCCCCCTGCTCCCTCTTGATTGAATTTGGATTTAGTAGAGGCAACGAAGAATTCTCATTTGTAGGGACTGCTTTTTTTTTTTTTCTTTTTCTTTTTATAAATGCCTACTATGCTATACTGCCATTAGGAATTGCAGTATATAATCGCAAATGCATGCAAAGAAATCTGAGTGTGTGCGCATCCAGGTAGTTTGGATACTGATAACAATGAATCATTATGTCAGCTCAAGATGGCCCTGGACCTGGAAACTTGCTCACTGGAGGAAGCATGTGACTACAGTTTCTTAGATCTCAGTAGAGCTGATGTACCCTATACTCCACCCATGTATTGTTAGCCTTAGGAAATGAAGTTATATTACGAAAATGTCAGTCCTCGCTCTTTTATCCTCTGAACACTTATACAAATTTAAAACGTACTTGGAAGAGGAGAATGACCTATTATTTTTCTACAGGTGGTTCAACGGAAAACAAATCTCAATCTGCTGTCCCCCTTCCCATTTCCCTCCTAAACAAGAACTTGCCTGACTTGGTCATTGCGCTTTCTGTCCGGAGGGTCCATCCACAGCCAGCACACCTGTAGTTACACAGCATGCTCACCTGGCTCTCCTCAGCCAAGGGTGTCCTGAGCAGCATGAGCAGGGACAACTGCTAAGGGACAGGCAAAAGGTGAGAAAGGCTAAATGGCAGAGAAAACTAGTTTCACTAGCTCTGGTGCTGGGGCCTTGTTTGTTGGTTCTGTGATTTCAGTGAGATGATGGATTTCAATTTCATAATAATTTCAGTTTAAAACCTTTGAAGGTTTTAAACCACAGAACAGGAGTTATCTTTTTAGTATAATCTGAGATCTGAGAGAATAGCACTGCCTTTTTTTTTTTTTTTTTTTTACCCCTGTAGTACTCCAGGAAAAATCAATCTGTTTTCAGACATCTAGATCAATTCTTCTAAAGACAGAAAACAAGTAAAGCCACTGCAAGATGCTTCAAACAACATGTAAGATGGTTTACAAACAATCAATTTCACAAAAGAAAGACATTTTGGAAGTAGTAGTATTTAACAAGTAACATTTCTAATGTATTTGTCATTGTGGTATTTAATTAAATTTTAAGCTTACAACAACAGCAGTCCAAAAAAAGGAGATGCCCATAATTCGTACTTGTACTTGGTGGATCACAACTCTCATGACAAGTAACTCTGTCTCACTTTTAAAAGATTTGCTAGTGACCACCACAATGGCAGTGTTTTGGTTGACTTCCACATTTTGAAAAAAAGAGAACAGAAAAATCATGGAGAAGCACAGGCTTTTTGTTTTATCTTGTTCTGCAGGGCCAGGACTTCTTCACAGTAGTGTATGAAAAGTATACAATTATGAAATAATTTATTAATGAGAGAAAGTTACTCTTATTTTTTTTTCTCAGCAGTCACTAACTAGCACAGGAAAGGAAAAAAATAAAAGGGAAATAGTAGTTTTAAGAAACCTAGCGTTCTCCAGACCTTTTCTAAAGGGTCGCTCTTCATTCAAGAATGATTAAAGAAAAAAAAAAAGGGACTGTGCATAGCCAAGACTCCCAGTGATCTCACTGCAAATTACACATTTATTTGGAATGTATTACAGGAATAATGTTACAGACTTAAGACCTGATCCAAATTCCATTATGTAAATGGAAAAAGAAAATTTTGTTGTCTTAAAAGGAAATTGAATTTAGTTTTTAGTTCCCAGTTAATGAGATACTAATAAAAGTAAAGAACTGCAAGGAAAGTGATCAAAGAGAAATGCCTTTTTTTTTTTTTCTTTTTTTTTCTTTTCATATTAAATACTTACCTAAGCTGCAATTTACTCATATATCTAAAGTGGTTCTCAGATCCAATGGAAAAGCAAGCTGCAACTGACTTAATGTCATCCTTAATGAATGAACGGAAATGGGGCATATCACAGATTCTAAATGTGCAATTAGAGTCTAAGGATAAGCAAAAAGAGTTATGTAACCTGTATGTGATCCATTGTTTATTCCATGCAACATAATCCTTTCTTCAAAATAATGTTAAGATTGTTGCTATTATTAAGGATATATCTTGTTTTTAAACAAACACTTCAAAGACTCTTCTTTCTTTGATAGACTGGACACTTTTTTGATTTTGTTTCAGTCTGAACCTACTACAGTTGCTTTCCTTAGTGCATGGAACCACCTAAACAGGCCCCAGATTTGCTAAAGGGATCTCACAGACAGGTCTTCCTACTTCTGCTAAGCTATACATAGGTCAATTGGCTACGCGTAGGTCAATTGGTCTCATGTGTGCACATTTCCTAGTACCTGAATTAAACCCCACAATCAAAGCACTGACATTTTGTCCTGCACAATTCTGAATGCTCTCAGCTTTTACTGGACCCAGAATGCGCTCAAGGTACTCAGAAACCCAGTTTGCACAGCAGGACTTTTGTAGCAGAATACCATAGCCACGAGATTTTTGTTTCTTCTCTAAAGGAATAGGTACACACAGGGGACTGTAAGTAATGTGAATTTGAAGACAGGAACAGATCCATTTTGATCTGCCAGCTTTATTTAAAATTAATAAATTCAGTCCATGTATAAACTATCCAGTCATATCCTGTAAAGGTTTAAACAGTGAAACCACAAGGGAAAATAAACTAACATCTCTTCCCTTTTTATCTTAAAAGTGTCTGAAATGAATTGGTTGCTAAAGAAACCTGATATAATTGTGACAGACTGTTTTGAAACCCTTAGCGCAGTTCATCTGAAACCTCAGCATAACAAGTGGCCTCTTATCTGCGTACTATTCCAGGAAGAAATGCATGGCATTTCGTCATCACAGCTGAAAGACTAGCTGGCTCTGCACGTAGGCTAAGCGAGAATAAGAGCCCTCAGCTATAATGAGGGCACGGTGGTAGCTAATGCTTAGTCAGAGGCTGTTTCCTTTAGCCTTTGCTACTGCTTGTGGGAGTTGGAATGCAGGAAAAAGCAAAAATTAAAGAGAACATACAGAAGGTCAATGTTTACCTTCTCTGTTTGTTCTCAGTGAAGATTATTTTGGAAGAAGTGGAATGCATGAAGTAACATAGTGACATCCTAAACCATCTTGCTTATTATAAGGACTTTAAGTAGTTTTATTTAGTGTGACTATTTGTGAGAAGGATTACTTACAGGAGTGAGAATCATAAAAAGCAGATGTATTTTTTTAGTCTGACATTTAAATGCAAATTAGTAAGCGGAAGTTTAATATAGTCATTTCCTTGTGAAAACTGATCTTGAATTTCCAAACAGGCAAACAACTTTCTCCTTAACAAAGTCATTGAATCATAGATAACTGGTAGCAATTATTTCAAAATTATTTCAGAAACAAGGGTACACCTTCATATGTGGAGGAATATGGTGAGGAACATTTATTTTACAGGTTTTTCCTCTCTTCTACATCCTTAAGATCATAACGTCCATGATGCTCTGTCATCATGTTTTTTAACATAAGAACCTGCAAAATTTGAACATGGAATGACCAATCAACAGAAAATGAAAATGTTAAATGGGAATGTGCAGTAATGTTCAGACTGTAGGTTTGAGAGCTGATTCATTCAGGACAGCATTTTGTTTTGTTATTTTGGCAGCAGAAAAATCACAGCAATTATTGTGAATTTACTCTGCTATAACCAAGCTGATTTAAGCACACGACTGCATGCACTGTAATACTGAACACACTGGACTGAGTCATTTACACACATGCAGTTGCTGATCTAAATAAGGGCTAGATTTAACTTGCTCTGTTTAACTCACTGGCTGAACACTGAAAATTGTTGGCATGGATTTTTCTCAGGAAACTCAAACTTACACAAGCAGAGGAAAAACATTGCGAATGAGATGCTGCTGTGTGCAAAAATTCATCTTGGGTAAAACTTTAAACCCTAAAAATAAATCTTGTGTGCAGTTCTCCCAAATAGGCTTTTCTGTTCAACTCTGAAGGTTTAAAGCAGTTGTTAATCATGTACTGTACACAGTGCTAAGCAGGAAAGTGTTCAGTTATTTCTGAAACACGTTATTTTGAGGCTATATTTGAATCTTCCATATTTATGTGATGAGAGTTATGTCACAAAGTTAATCATTCCCAGGATGCTAGCATTCAGGGTAATGAAAAACTTCTTGTGCAAGCAGCCATTAATCAGTGAGTATAACATTGCATAATGCTTTCTGAAGCATGTGTTATGTGATCAGAGTACAAGGCTGTATAATACAGCAAAGTGTTTATGCCATATGCTGACCTTTTCTAAAGCAGAAATGGAGCCATGTGATGTGCTGCTCTTGCCAGCAGTTGCTTATTGCCAATAATTAAGTTTGACGATATGAAGAAACACAAACTTGTATTGCTTTAGAGTTCTAAAAGGAAGAAGCTTTGAAGTTTTTGGCACTGCAAAGCACAAAGATTGCCAACTTGGCTTGCATACACTACCGTTGTCCATTATAGGCACCGCCCATCAAAACTGGAATCAAGTGCCCCGTTCAAGTGGTTACTGGCATTTGTGTAAAGGAAAACATGCTCCGTCGTTACAAGACTGCAGTATTATCCGAAAGAGCACAAAGGTCACAGGAACAAAGCAGCCAAAAGCATGCTTGGTACCTCAAATCTCAGAACATCACAATAACATTTGATGTTCTTGTGCAATAGTGCTAGTAAGCAGCTATTACTTAATCTCCTACCACTATTACACAAATGTATACTTGCGAAATACTTCAGATAAATATGCTGTAATTATATGAACTATAAAAGCATGTATAGTACAAAATGTTTTTGTAACTCGAAACACACATACCTGTGGAGACGTGGTTTTAATGAGCTATTTTAACAATGGGAACAATGCTTCAGACGCCTCCATGAACAACCATAAAACTATGTGCTGGAAGCAGAGTGGACATACGGACATGCATTTTATATATTATGTATATATACACACACAGAGTGATCAAAATTTTGCCCTAAACACAGTTACTTTGTGCTTCACTGTTGGCAGAATCACGTTGCAAAGCTGGAATAACCAGCTTCGTACGACTGCTTTAGCACAAGCAACCATTCTGGTAGTGTAGCTAAGCCATGGCTGCTCCTGCACCACCTCCTCCCTGACTTGCTAGGGTTTCCTTTTATCTAACTGATGACAGCCAGACTACTTAGGGGAGCTGGTAAAGAAAGGGGTAGCTAGGTTCCGTAAGCATTACCACCTGTTAACAGCAGCAGAGTTCCATCATGGGACCGACTGTATATCATCAGTGGTTAAAGGTATTCCTGATACACCTCTGCTAAAGAAATATTTTCAAGCTTATCTAACAGTCCTAAAGAACAAAGCAGTCTAGAAACACAATCACAAAGGTGCACATGTAAGAATAAGACTATGCTGGAGCTTAGGTGCCCAAGCCAAAAATTTAGATTCTCAAAATTCCTGCTTAACTGTTGAGATTTTCCTTTCTCCTTTGAAGCTACACTCCTGATGTCTTAAACAATGGTAGCCGTGCTATATGTAAGACCTTCCAGGATTTATGAATTAAGACTTCCACAGCTAAGGAATCTGAGTCAGAAGGCATCTTCACACTTCGCAGACAGGAATCCACAGAGTATAAAGATGCTGGGGATGAGAGCAAAGCCAGCAGGATTCTATCCTTGCTTCACAATCTATTAATAAAAGTGTAATATTCACTGCAAGACAGGTCTTCCCTTTCCAATCTAATAGGCTAATGGTCATTATTACTGTGTCTCAACAAGACAAATGGTAGACTAAGTAATTAAAATAAAAATGTTTAATCAGGATTGACTGAGAACCTCCAGTGATCAGGTCACTCTTGAAGTTCAGATCAATTCAGTGAAAGGAAGGAGAAAAAATGGATTTGCTCTGAGTTTCACAAGTACTCCAACTACTCAGAAATTAGATAGATCAAGTAAGTGAAGCATACCCTCTTCACTTTTTCAATAAGGGACTGATTTCAACCCAGGTATGAAAAAATGTGTAAGAATCCAAAATTAATTGCATTTGTGAATGCAAACTGAAGAAAGGAATTCCCTTCAGCAGAAGGTAGATAAAAAGAACCCTAAAACACATCCATGTCTTCATTTATGAACTGATGAAATAGATAGAACCCTTCTCATTATGCTGTCTTTTGTGGACCCAACCTTCTTTCAAGTACTATGTATAGATAGCCTAGGAATCATAAATGGATGTTACGATCTCTGTAGGTGATTAGGATATAGAACTGGCTGAAACAAGCCAGAATAGAAAAATCTGTGGAGTTGCTCACAAAAATATCAGAAACGACTGTGCTGAACTTAAACACTGCAGCCTGAACACAATATACAAACCATTTCTTCTATCCATCCTTACAAGACCCACTACTTCTTAGAAGCATGGTTCCTGGCTCTCTTCTCCTTTCACCACTACTTTGAAGAGGAGGCTAGCCAAAATAACACAACCAAAACAATATTCAACATTAATCATTTTTTTCTGATCAGTCCTGAGTGGTCACTATCTGTGAATGTTTACATAGGTTTACGTAAATAGTTCAGCTACATACAAGCTTTGGAGAAAACAGTTCTGGCAGTATGGACTTATTACATAAAAAAACAAACAAACAACAACAACAACAAAACAGAGTCAAACACAAGCACATATATGCATTATTAACATTTATATGTAATGAAAACACAACCTTCAAAACTCTGTCCTTACAATTTAAATTTTAAACTTTGTCTTTTTAAGATACATGAAAGAGACGTTTTTAAAGAATCTGTACAACTGGCATCAGATCTTTGAACATGCTAGAAAGAATTGAGCCAAAGATGATATCAGAAAGTCCCTTATGCTTAAATGAAAATGTTAAATCAATTAGCAATTGCTAGAATAAAGAAGCAACTATTTGCTGTATGTTCCCTAAGAAAAAAAATATCAAAATCTTCATGTTCTTTTGAAAGTGATTATATTATGCAACATGAAAACTGCAACACATTCTCACCTCTTTAATGTTATAAAAGCTTTATTAGCATACACTTTAGAAATTATAATCAAAGAGTAGTAGTCACTAACGAGAACTTTGAAGAGTCTACAAACATACATATACAGACTATGCCTTTCAGGGTTAATGTATTATTTTGAACTGGAGTATTGCAATAGGACTTAGCTTTGACACAGAATGTTCACACCCTCTATAATAAATTCTTTTAACATATTTCATATTTCTTCCCATGTGAATGACTGTCCTTGGAAGAATTATCTACTAGATAAAATTTGAAGATGAAATCTAAGTCTAGACTTAGAAAAAGGGGGAGGGGGGAGTGGAGACTGATCTTATAATCTACAACAGTTGTTGATTAATGAGCTGCTCATGATTGCTGTAGGCCTGTCCAAACTACAGAAGCAAATGATTCTATAGGGCTGGGAGGAATGTGCTATCTGGTATGCCACACCTATGTTTAAAGTTAGAAATCACTGTGACTTCTGCTACATTTATTCTAGCCTTGAACTACTAGATGTGCATGATGAAATATATGGTAACACGTATGGATGTCCTAGCTACTTGACTGCTGTTCCTGCAAAGGAATTTCTGTATCACAGAACTACCACACTGCAAGTATTGCCACTTGCAACAGTCACAGTACATACTTTATGGGATTCAAGTTTTTGCTGGTAGTGCTCTTGCACAAATAAATTCCAAACTTCCTGGAGTACAATAGTATTATCACATCCTGAAGGAGCTTGGTCTTATCTGACAGTCTGAAAAATTGTATTTGTATGTACACCTATGCGCACACATACACATATACATGCATGAGTATGACATGCCAATATACACACATATATAACGCATAATGAATACATTGTATAAACACAGTGCATTCTGCAGAACTAAGGAAACTTACACTAAACTCCATTCCAAGGATGAAACTGAACATGATCAGAATCTATAACAAAAAGGTATCTTAGCAAATCTTGGTGATAACATGATTATATGTAATTAAATATCCCCCCAAAATATTTTGGGATAACCTATAAAACTCTTCTAACTTCGGTTATAAAACATCAGTGTTTTTAAGGTGAAAAAAAAGGAAAACAACAAACAAACAGATGTTGTACAAAAACAACATACAAATTATTAGAGGGGGACCCTGACCCCTATTACTTGACTCAGACAAAATGAAAGCCAACAGAAAAAGGGGCATAGACAGAAAAACTAGTATTTATAATCCCTCAAAGCACATAAAAGGAATTAAAGAAATTTAATTACCATTAGCTGTAGATATGTCTTCTGCTGGCTTCTCTGTTTGCAATTATTCTCTTTTTTTTTTTTTTTTTTTCTCATTTTTGGAGATAGTTGTCTTTCTAGAATTGTGCAGAAAAAGAACATCTTAAAATAACCACATTGTCATTATCACACTGTAAGTACATTAACTGTACAATCTTCATTAGACAATGAAGCCCTATAAATTTTCAGTAGTGCCATTAGGTGTAGTATGTGTAAAATCCCACAAATGAGAGATGGAAGCACATCTTGTCCAATTTACACCACAAAAAATACCAGTGGTTTTCAATTTATTTATATTTTTACTATAAATAATCTTTCTAACCTCAGTAGACACGTTTTCAGGGATTTGCTTACCTATAAAAGCAATGAAACAAAAAATAAGTTGGTGATAAATTCAGATGTGTCGATTACTTTTTTCACTTTGCTTCTATTGGTTTTGTTACTGTGAAGCAGCACTAATACTACACCTTACATTACATCCTAAGTCTCCCAATGCCAAATTCAAGCTAGCATGATATTCTTCCCTCTCTTTTGCTGAAGAGACTGGTTAATTTTTATCTTCAACAAACCTGATTATGACTAAATGTATCATAAAACAATGACCAAAGAAAAATATGAAACAGCTGCAAATGATACATCCTGGTGTTTACTATTTTAAATGCAGCTGGTTAAAAGCAGTTCTAAAAAAGCACAGATATGAACCCTGAACTAAGACTATGAGTAATTCTGAACAGACTGACAGATTTTCAACAACTATTTGGCACAAATGGCTCCGCAATCTCATAGAGATGTTCCACAGAACAACATCCTCCAAGTGCTCCTAAGTGCATTATTACACAATCTCAGAATAAATAAAACATGGAATTTCTTTACAGCAGGTGAGATACTCAAAGACACTGAAGTGACTGATGTAATTCAGACAATTCTGAAAACTTTATCCAGAAATTTATTAAACTAGAGAGAATGCAGAGTTACTTCAATATTAACACAGGGCAAAACAAAAGCAAACAAACAAAATAAAAACCCAACAAACAAACAATGCTTTCCTAGATTAAAGGCTGAAGGCTAAAATGACATGGGTCATATAAATTGTCACATTAATTTCTGCAAGGATTTCTGGGTTATTAAGTTACGCTTGCACTTACACTGCCAGGATGCTCAAGGTAACTGACCTACCTGAACTATCACTTTTCAATATTCATCTCAGTACTGAAGTGCAGAAGATCTCACTACCCACTTGAGCTCAGCAGAAGCAGGAGAAAAAGCTGCTTATGCCTAGGGACCATGAAATAACCTTTCAGGAAACCTGCAGGGACCAGGGGTCACCTACCCATGAGGTACTGTGCAGAAAAGCATGTCTTTACCAGGAATTGAAAGAGCTGATCCTAAGCACTTGAAGGAGGATTTGCTAGATCAAAACTTTCGTAAGAAAAAGTCAGGCTATATAAGAACATTTCTGTTACAAATCACTCTCCTCTGGAAGCAGAATTCTAATATTGCTATTAATTATGAAGAATGAAGTCATCTTAATGCTGGTTACTTAATAAAAGAGACAGTAATGTTTAACACATCTTTTGCCAAAATATTGTTCCTTTAGAAGTATTCCAATATCACTACATAGTACCTTTAGAAATTGTGCTATTGATACTCACTTTGAAATAACATTCAAACTCTTGACTTCAAAGAAGGGACTCAAATTGCTACAACCTGACAATATCTCCTCCTGAGAAAAGGAATGGAGACCACTGTGACAGCAAAATTATTTTCTGAGATCAAAACTACTAGTTAAAGGCACAAATCTACACAGTCTTGTGCCATAGTATTTCAAGTTATTAGACTTTTTTAAAATAGGCATTGACAGAAGCTACTGAATCAGGTCTTGTTAGAAAAACAGAGGCAGCTTAATAAGCAGACTGTATATCAAAGTTACGAAACACAAACCAGTCAGCACAGACTTAATATTTTTTTATCCCATTAACATAATTATTTCCTACTCAGTAAAAATGAAAATGACATGTTAGCATTTCAAAAACAGGAGAAAATGACCCTCTAGGCTTTATATGACTATCAAAACAAGCACCGGTACTTTATTTGCAAATTATCATGCATGAAATGATCGACTCAGCAAGTTTACCAGTCAACAAAGTGTGTGCTCTACCAGTTATAATCAATTTACATGTAATGATATGTCTAAATATGAATTTAAATGAGCTCCTGTCATTTCATGTTCAATAGCTGCTTTATCATCATAGATACGGACACTGACCATACTTAATGTTGCAGAAACAGCAGAGCATGCACAAGTTTCATAAGCCAATGGTAACCAAACACGAAGAAATTTGTTTTCATGTAAAAGATAGCCTCTGACTGCTAAGGCATGTTTATTTTCCAGTCAAGTTAACAAAAATAATTTCTAAGAAGTTGTTTTCAAGCATTTGTTGTATATGCCACAACTACATCAAATACACAATATGAATCACAACAGCATTCTCACCTTATAACCTACTGGATTTCTCTTTCAAAATATGAACAGAACCCTGAGGCCACCACAGAATAAAGAACATTTCATTATCATCCCTGTTGCATATAAATATACATTATTTAGACCCTGCAAAAAGGACATTCTGGGGATGAAGAGAATTCTAGTTTCTTTAACAGCACATCAGACACATCCCTGCGCAAAATATTTTAATACAATCATCACAAATTTAAAATAACCAGGGCAAGTGAAATAAAATTCTGTAACAGCAGACAGTACTGATCAGATGGCATTTTGGAAGAATGAAAGACAAAGCCAAGTGTAACATACAAGAATGCATTATTAAAGGCTGGCCTCTAAGATGTCTTCATTTAATACAATTAGATGAATATAATGGCGATGACTTCATCAAAAGGACACCATTATGTGCTATTCTCAAAGTTACTTTCATTTTACTTAGAATAGTGTAAGTCAGACAAATAAAGCTTAATGTTTACCAAACAATAATCCTTTTAATCTCCCTTAACTTTATTTATAACGTACATATGCAGGTAGAATTCTCAAATGTATTTCTACTGAAATACAGAATCATTTAAATGCATATTTGGTGCAATTTCTTTTTTTTTTGGTGTTCAGAAGTCACTTTTATTTTGATAAAGTGATACAGCAAATTTATACTTAACATCGCATACAGATTTTGTCTATATAAAGGATTTATAGAGCTTTTTAATTGTGGAATGGTAAATTTCATACATATGAAATTTTAAAAATGCTGCATGAAATCATGACCTTGCCAGTACACAGATCAGCCTTCAGAAACCGTAATGAGCATGAGTAGACAACTCTACTTCTATCTGGGCCCAGTACAAGTATGGACACATTGAAAATGTTGTAACA
Organism: Stictonetta naevosa; assembly: GCA_011074415.1. Taxonomy (NCBI): domain Eukaryota; kingdom Metazoa; phylum Chordata; class Aves; order Anseriformes; family Anatidae; genus Stictonetta; species Stictonetta naevosa. Next base: position 40,059,624 of record CM021729.1, read on the forward strand.
TCAGTATGATTTGCTTTCACTTTGGTGGTTGTGATATTCTAGGCTCAGATGCAAAGTGCACCTTAATGGTCCTCATATCTGTACATATACCCCATTGTAGTTTAAAGGCATCAGCTTCTTTTATTCTCCCTTGTAGCGAGGAGGTCTTTTCTCTTTAAATGCAAGAAGACCTTCAATTCTATCCTTGGTTGGAATAGTCTGCAAAGGGTAATATGTAACATTTCATTACTGATACAAAAAACAATACCAACAGAAATATTTTTGTACATATCCCCATTCTTTAATATAACATAAAACATAATAGCAAAATGAAAAGTGCAACGTATAGTCAGATATGTGAAAGTACCAGTCATTTCATAGGCACAAAAGGAAGCAGAGGAAAAGTTTAGGAGAAGTATCTTTTCTCTGAACAGATGAGAGTGAGAATTAATCTCTCTAGGGTTTGTTTTGTGGTTTTGATGTGTTTGTTGTTGTTATTCTGTTTTTGATTTTCTGTTTGTTACCTGGTGAGCACACATACAGTTAAGTTGCACGTGCTTGTGTAGTGTCCTATATGTTATTTTATGCTAAATCAAAAGAAAACAATAGCAAAGCAGTTCTTGGACTATGTGCATAGCAGTGTATGACTGATGAGGTATAGGGCTGGCAGTGCTTCATGTAGTGTCCTACACCTCATTCCTTAAATTCCTTAGAGAAACAGAGTACGTAGAAGGAAGGCCTAGATCCAATGACAAAATATTTGTAGAAGGAACCATAAAGCAATTTCTACTTGTATTTCTGCATGTGCCTCACAACATGCTCCAGCAAAGCCTCTTTTCTACATTTTTTATTTAATCATGGTTACATACCTGAGCGTAACAAGCTTCTTCGATTGCTAAGCCTGTTACTAAGTCGACCTGAGAAAAAGAATTCGACATTTTAAAAAGCATATTTTTGTACATTTCATATACATTATTTCCTGACAGCTAGCTGTGTTTCTATATGCCAAATACTAAAACAGTTTACTTTAAAGTTCTTCTATGGTACGTTAACAGAGAAATACCTCTCTGCCATGTGGTGAGAGTGATTAGTGTTTCTGTAACATTTTCTGAATTTGGTGATACAATTAGTATGTAATACACTGTCATAACAATGTATGTTCTTCACTGTACATTTGTAATCATTTCAACTACTTCAAGGGAAAAGATTTACTGCATGATTATTTAAAATTTGTTCTGAAATAAGTATATTCAAAAAAATCTATAAGAAAATAATACCATACTAAAAAAAGGAAACATGGACTCAATTTTAAATGTATTTTAAAAAGTAAATGAGGCCAGTGGCAATCCTGCACCGTCACCTAGTTTTGTGAGTTGGTCTGAAAAGCTGTCCTGGTTTTAGATGGGATAGAGTTGCTTTTCGTTATAGTAGTTGTTATGATGCTGTGTTTTGGATTTAGGATGAGAATAATGCTGGTAACACACTGACGTTTTGCTTGCTGCAGAGCAGTGATTACACTGAGCCAAGGAGTTTTCAGCTCCTCACACTGCCCTGCCAGCGAGGAGGCTGGGGGTGCATGACGAGCTGGGAGGGGACAGACCCCAACTGGCCAGAGGCATCTACAATGTTGATTTTTTTTCTCTTGGGGTCACTGTGCTTGTTCTCAGCATTGCGCTGTGTAACACCTTACTTGCGGTCTGTGCTCCCTGTTGTGCTGTTTGTCAACTCTGGGGGCTGATTTGAGGTTATCATTTTGCTGTATTGTGTAACACTGGCTTATGATATGATAAAATCACTGGTCAGAGCAATTGCATTGTGCATCACGTATTTTGTGTATATAGTAGTAGTAGTAGTATTTTCTCTTGCTTTTGTGTCCTATTAAACTGTCTTTATCTCAACCCAAGAGTTTTACCATTTTTCTGATTCTCTCCCCCATCCCACTGGAGGGGAGTGAGTGAACGGCTGTGTGGTCCTTAGCTGCCTGCTGGGCTAAACTACAACAACAGCTGAAATGACTGTTCTCCTGAAGTGACTGAAATGATTTTCTCACCAGTATTTCTCTGCCTGTCTAAAGTGTCAGCTGCAGCAGAATTACCAGCTCTCCAAAAGGCTAGGGAAAAGGCTGTGGCTATGCACCACAAGTAGAATGTCAAGAGAAGAGAAGCAACAGGTCAGATTACCAAGCAAAACCATGAAATCAGAAAATGGTGATCAGAACCAAATATGAAATTGGACTCCAGATATAATTTTAACACTAGCCTCTATTCAACTATTAAAAAAAAAATAGCATGCCTTTTGGCCTTTATTAATTACTAAACACCAAAAGCCTTGATAGACTTGACAGAGTACGACTTTGGTGATGTTTTCTGTCCAGCATTTGCAATATAACTTTTTCATAGCAGTGTATGTTTATTTTCTCCTATTAGTAACTAGCAGAGTACATTACACCTAGACAGATGTAGGATTGCTACACCTTGTTATGGAAATCAACATCATGTCTAGTCTCAACACTATGAACTCAAAAAACACAGACATAAAAAAAATGCATTTAATAATCTTCAAAAAGGTTTTGACCAAATAGACTTTTAAACACTATGGACTATAGACTATAAAACACTGAGAAACTAAACACAGTTCTAGAAAGAAAAAAAAACATCACCATGGTAAACCTGTTGCCAGCCTGACTTTTTTATGGGAAGTACAGATCCTTACCTCCATTCCCTGATTGATGGCCAGCTTTGCAACTCTCATTGCTACTGGTCCCTGAAAAGAAAGACAAGGCTTACTTACATACCATCAAATTGTAAGAGATTATGCAGTAAAGAGTCAGTATATCAATGTTCTTATACTGGGACCCTTTAGACTTTGGACGTGTATTAAATAGATATAAAACAGGTCAGGTTATATATCTACAGTAGCTATTGTCTAACAAAATGATATTATTGACATTGAGAAAAAATGAAAGAAGCATATGATATTCAGAAGAGAGGACTGAAATCAGTGTTTTGGGTTTATGTTTCAAAGGTGCTGAGCATATCCACTTTTGTCAAGATTGCTCAGTTCCTTTCAAAACCAGGCGCAGAATGACCACCAATGAACATGGCATCATTTTAAGACTTTATGGATCAATCTAATTATGTCCCTATTATCACACAATGGAGATACATAAAATGATATAAAACCAAATTCAAATGGATTGATACAGCTTCAAACCTAAAATGTGCAACTGCAAAGCCTGAAGTGGTCAGGTGATGACACTCTTCCATGAGCAACTGAGTTCAACAGCAAACAGGAGTTCCACCTTGGTCCTCCACAAGGAGGCATCTTTGGGAATCATCTCAGTCCTATGCCTATCATTGGCATCCACTTCTGAATGGTAAGAGATTGCTTTAAAGAAGTGGCCTACTGCTTTGGGAAAAGCCAAATGCGGTCTCTCAGTGGTGACATGGCATTGCCCTTGCATGAGTTGACAGGACCTCAGAACTTTCCATATGCTTTTGAACTGGTTCCAGTGCAAAGCTGTAACTATAAATCGGCCTTCCAGAACCATTGTATGCTAAAAACTTTAGCATATTTTTCATGTTTGTCTTTCTGAGGGTTTTCAAAGCACAATCATTTTATGCATCATATTTAATCCATTTTCTATTTTGAATGCAAATATTTTGCTGGTAAACTTGTGATCTGATACAGTGGTTTACAGATTTTAATACTACCACCTATGAATATGCTACCTGGGGCTCTTCAGTTAAAAAACAAGTTTGATGGTCTCCAAACTCATGTTTCTTCTCTGAACAAACATCCTGCACTCTATGTCAGTAAGGGAACAGGTAGCAATCAGCTAACACAAAGACTCCTGTAAGGGTAATAATTAAATTTTTTTTTTTTTTTTTTTTTTTTTTTTTAGGTTCTAAAGCACAGATATTCAGCAAATCCCATTTCAAGACTTAGTAAAAGACAGAGATAAAATGTCATGTAGAATAAATGATACAAGAGCATGACTCTTTCATCAAACTTATACACAATGGACAGAAAGCAAACGGCTCACTTTACAGTAGTAAATGGGTTTTGCTTTCATACTGATATTACATTTAACTTTAATTTTTCAAAACAAGAGCTATGCTGAGATACATTCACTTTCATAAGGACTTCTTTGCATCTCTTTCAAAGTGTTCAACAGCAACAGAATAACCTATTGAGACAACTGATTTACTAAAAAAGAAAAAACAAACAAACAAACAAAACAACCCTTACAACATTTTTTAGTGTTTAACATGTGAAAACCAAAATATACAATGCAAACACAGACCACAGCATGATGATACACGGACTGAAAAAGCTTATTTGCTTTACTGGAAAATATTTACTGAATAACACCACTTGATCCATGAGAAAAAATTTTCATTGCTCTCCACATAACTACCATGGCTTGTAAATACATAACTTTGTGGCAGTTATAACCAGAATACAGCTGAGTCTTTTTCAGATTTAATATATGGTAAAAACTGAAAGCAAAATAATTAGTTATACCTGAGGTAAAAATTCTTTTGCCAGAGCTAGTGCTCTTCTGTATGCGGCATCCCCTGCTTCATTCTGTTCTACCACATGGCTAATCAATCCTATTGATTTTGCTTCCTCACCATCTACAATGCGTGCAGAGAAGATTAGCTCTTTAGCCAAAGATACTCCAATTGTGCGGGGTAATCTCTGTGTCCCCCCTAAAATTTGGAAAAAGAGAAAATGCAAGTATTAGTTTCACATCCCGTTATCCCACAAATGTAGAAGCCTTATCCAGTACAAATATTTTCAATTCCGTAAACGTTTCTATGAAGATATAGAAATTACATTATCATACAAAGACACTCCAAAGTGCCTTTTTCAGTTTTGAAACTAAATCTTAGAAAGATTATAAGAGATTCAGAGATTCTAAGATTTCTAAGAAAATCTTTTTCTTAGAAAGACATGAAAATAGCTGAAAAGAGTAATAGTAATGGAAATTCTGTTTGACTGCAAGGAGGTTACCTTACTCAAAATCAGCCAAATACTGATAAAAGCCATAAGTGACCATATCCAAGCATTTAGCTTCTCTTGAACAATCTGTATATTTACATTACATTACCATCTTATGAACATTTTTGAAGAACTACACTCAAGAAAAATATATACTCCACGAAACAGAACAAGACTGTACCCAATGCTAAACTTTGCATGTATTAGGGACAGTAATAATTTCTACCTCACATGAACTAAAGACAGTATCTTTAAAAAGTTATGGCCTTGTCTCTCCTTACTTTTGACTTACTGTTGAAATCTAAAGCCTGATTACAAAAATTAGAAAAGAGCAATGCTGGATGCAGGCCAGTGGAAAAAGGCACCTAATATTACTTTAGCTTTCTCTTACTGTAATAAAAAAAAATGGTAGATTTTGAAAAGGTCAAAAAGTAGTAACTACATTAACCAGATATGTGAAGATAGATTGCTTGTTTATATGAAGAATTAGCTTTCTAAAATTGATAAACAATGATAATGTGAGTATAATCATTATCAAAACTGAAGACATAGATTGAAATCACAGAAGCAGATATTTGTATGAGCTAAAAAGAGTAGAAATGGCCTTCATCCAGGGGAAGATATTTTGAAACTATACAAGGTACTGTTTTGACATAGATCTGAAACAAATATTCCATTGAGACAGGCAGTCTGAAAGTAAAAATTTCTTTCCAAATAAAGCTATTTCTGCAAGAGCATGTTAATATATTAAATTACAAATGTATGTATATATGCAAGAGAAATATTTACAGATGTTCAAGGACAGCTGGTACAACACTGGACAAATGTGTGTTCAACTAATATAAAACATTAATTTCCACTAGGTAACTGTAGACTAAGCCAGTACTTTTTTGAAACCATTGAATTATCTTACTGATGCTTCCTGAAAATACTTTAAATATGTTTCTGAGACATGATCTGACTGGACATAAACAAAACCTTATTGTGATTCCATGATTCAGCTTTCAGAAATTATTATTTCTTACAAATCACAAGCTTCAGTACTACTGTATTCCATTCCATAAAGACAGACCTCCCTTTGAACACATTACATCATATAAAAATGAAGGAGGTTTGGGGGATTTCTGCCTTATGTCTTATAGAATATTACAATATCATGATATATAACAAAAAACTGAGCCATCTTTTCCAGGCTGAAATTGAAGGAATTAAAAAAAAAAAATAATAAAAATGCTTACACTCAAAATAGTTATAAAATTTGCAGAACAGTAACATTAACAAATACAAACACTGTAATCTTTCTACAGACCTACCATTCTGGTATGACTGTAGTTAAGACCATCATCATGGACAAGGATGACAGGCAACAGAAAAATGAACTCATGTTTGGAAGTTCTGCTAGTTCAGCTAAGCAGGTGATGGTGCTAGCAGGAAAATTGTGCTAACAGAACCCATCAGAAGAACTAAGGAATCAGAATTTAAAGAAAGCCCCCATTCTAGAATATTTTTATGGGAAAAAAAAATACAGGGAAAAAAATTACAGGGAAGGAAAAAAAAAACAAAAAACACCCAAACAACCCCCTTTTTAAAATACTACAAACCCTGAAGCCTATTAGTCTTGGCTGCCTAACTGGTGAGATTCACAGAGAATGACTTAAACTCTAGCTATAAACATTTAAATCCCATCTACATGCCATAAAAATATGAGATGTGTTTTCAAGAAGCTTGCTGCTTATGATACCAAGCTGTACCACCGCTTCCACACAGAAACATTTACTGGCATGTTTTTCATACTGAACATGTCTTTTCATTTCTCACCCAAAAAAGCTGTCATATGTCTATCCTCATACACATTTACGTGTACATCGGAACACTGCAGATGTCTACTCTGACTATCTTTAAGAAGAGTTTTTTCATAAATTATCCCTTGCACCATAGTAATAAAATCCAGAAATGTATCAAGTTTGGCTTTTGATTAAAGAAAACTATGTGTCCAAATCATAAGACCTGCCTGAAACCATAAGAAACTGAATCTACTTATTCCATATCTTCTGTTCCTTCTTTGTTCACTATGCCTCGTATTTTTTTCTGCTTAAATATCTCTCCTTCCTTTACTGTTTTATCTGTTACTGCTTCTACCAGGAAATGTTGAAAACAAAATTTAATTGTGCAATAATATTTCATAACTTTGACCAAGCAATGGATATGTTTAAGCATGAAACAGTGTTTATAGATGGAAAAAAAAAAAAAAAGTATTCTTGCCAGTGTCTTACACAATAATGATTAAAGAGCAAAAAGGAAAAAAAAAAAAAGAACAACAGACTATAGTCTATGTCTTACAGTCTATGGCTGCCTCCCACACAGCAAAGCCATTAAGCAGAGGAGCACGTTCTTTGATTAATATTCACAGAATACACGCCAACAGTTCAATGCATCAATCATATATATTCAGTAGTAGCAATAAGATATATGTGTACACAAAAGCAGTAAGACAATTAGTCAACTACAAACAGCACACCAAAATACACATAAGTTACATCCATTTATGAAGAAAATACAGAGTAAGCTGCAGATGGATGTTGTATTTTGGTAGCACACAAAGAACATATAATGCCTGCCAACTACAATCAGAGCTAAAGGAAGTAACACCCAATCTTCAAAGACATTACTTAACCAGGGCATTTCATCTAAATGTAGAGCAATATTTGATGGAAGAATAGTTGTTTCTTTTTCACAAACTTAAGCACATCTTATTTCAAGGACCAGTGATCTAGTATTACGCCGTGTGTTAAAAAACATATTTGACATACAGTTGCAATGTAGATGCATTCTTATCTAAGGTAGTATATATTCAATGTTGTTACAACTGTAAACACCAGTTTTAGATGACACTCCAGTCTGTGTGAAAAGACACATTGAATACAAGACTCTTAAGTACTGGTATGAATATTGTTAAATGTATTTTTTGCATGCCTTATTTTTTCTTAACAACTAGTTGATTTTGTATGAGTATTTATTTACTGACAGTAATTCATCAATTACAAAATATGTACACAACTGGTTTGGATTAAGGGAATTACGTGATAAATTCCCAAGCGTATATCCAACAAGATGAAGCAACTAGCTTACTGGAAATAGATTCATCATTCTGGCAGAGAAGATCTATAATCAGTAGTTTCTCATAGCTCAAGGCTCTGTCAAAATGTATTGGAAGAAATCCTGTTCTGACAAAAAAAAAAAATCCAAACTTTAATTTAGTAGTATTATTGTTTATTAAGTCAAGTAAAATGATTCTTTCTATCCTATTCATTTCACCACAAACTTTGTTTGGTTTGCATTGGATTGATTTAACTGGACCACTATCTAGCTTTCTCTTTTTAACTACTGTGCATTTCTAGTGTTTTATTAATAATCAATGGTGAAATCAAAGTCCATCAGCCACAAAATTTTTAATTACCCAATTCAGCCAAAAACATCTTGTAGGCATCATTGTGGTTCTTCCACAGAAAGCTGTTAGAAGTAGACTTTTTTCCTTTCCATTGAAAGATATGGAAGAAGAATGGAATATGGGAACGTAGAAGCCTGCTGTTAATAACATCCAATCCTTGACAGTAAGTATAGAGCCCACAAACATGGCTGAGACGACTATTTTAATGTAATACTTTTCAGTCATGTATCTTGTATGTAAAAAGTATGTGTAACAAATGTTTTAAAGTACCTGACATCCATTGCTAAATTAAGCAATTTTCAAAATACAAACATTCTGAAAGCTACCAAAACAATCTTTAACACCAATTTTCCAATGGATTATTTACAAGATCAGGCCTTGATCCTGCAAAGACACGAGAGTTTCAGCTCACTTAAATCCAGGAATAAATCCTTATGGGATCAGACATCCCAAATCCTTTCATAAAAGAAAACATGAAGTGCCTGTAAATGGCACAAACTAAGTAACTAACAACTGAAAACAGCTTAGACCAGGAAGGACATCAACAAAGATGTAGGACAGAGTGAAAACCGCATGGAGATAAAAAGAAACAAAATATTATCTCTGTGACAACAAAAAAAGCACTGAGTTGACAAAAAGCAGGCGGTAGGCGAGGCCTCGCTCCTGTATGGCCATGTAAGTAGCTGTTTGGAGAAAGAGTGGAAACCTGGATGAAGTGTGCCCAAGACAGTGGCCTGAGACTGACTCGGGAGTTGTGATGACTGAGAACAGAAGCTGTATCCAGGAGGGATTTAGTAAGAGGCTGCCACAAGGGCCAGTGGGAGTTTATTTTGGCAGTCAAGCCAAAGAAAGCTCAGCAGCGATCTAAGTCACAACTGCACCTGATACTGGAGGTGAAGGATGACCTGCTACCTACAGCAGCGTGGCGGCTGCAAACCTCAGCTCCAAAGCTGCCAACCAAACTTGCAAATCAGTTCTTAATTTTCACAGTCTATTTTATTCATTTACGTCTGTAGTTTGGTTTATTTAAAAACCTATCTGAAAAATGCCTAGAATATATCAAAACTGCATGCGTGGGTGACTTGAAGGTGGCAGCTTGAGTCAGTAGAACATAGTACTTGGCTTGAAGATGTAAGAACACTTACAATTCATGAGAGAAAGTATAAATATACTCTCAGAATTCACTAGCAGTTTAATGATCACAGCTTTTGTATGGTAAGACGAAATTGTTGGGTAATTTAGAAAACATGATTTATTTTCAAAGTAAGTAATCCTCTTGCAGACTGGGAAAGATTAAAAAATGGTATCCCAGCAGCCAGTTGCATATGTGAAATGAATGGATCAAAGAATGAATCTGGAACTTTATTTTTATAAAACAAACTCCACTTCAGAAGAAATTCTGCATCCAGTGTGAGGTATTTACTGCACACTTCCCTCACAACTGTTGGACATTCTGCTACACATCCAGCCCCATAGCACTGCATAGATTCCACTGTCAGACCAAACACCGCTTGACAAGCACAGATCTGCATTATTCCACATGGACTCCCGGGACTCATGGCTTTAGCAATGCACACATTGACAATCTGCTTTATTGTTTTCACTTGAATTATTTAAGGAAGAAAAGAGAAATGCATAAGGCCATTAGTTAAGTTATTAAATTTTACTTTAACATAAACAAATGCAATAGAAACAAGCACACACAGATATTCAGTAAGGCCTCGCGTCTTTCTTTTACTCCAGATAGAAACTTGTTCTTACCGTCCTTTGGGTGCATTGACAGAAAGTGCAGTTACGCAAAATTAAAAAGTACATACACATTATAACATAACTCATCTTGCTGCAGATAGAAATTAATGGCCCAAGAGAAAGCATTTTCCAGTTTCAAAATTACACCCACACGTTTATGAAGTCATTACTCAGCTGTAACAACAGGTAGGAGGTTTAGAGCAGTGCTGTTCCGTAGGATCATACTTAACAAATCATGTGGACTTTATGAGTAATATTAGGCAAAAACTTTTTTTAAAGTTGCATTTGAAATAAATAATTTTGTAGTACATGCTCTTACAGTTTTGGATTGATTGTAGCAGCTAAAATTTGACTCATAAAAATCATGACATAAAAAAAAAGACATGAGAAAATCTATCATAAGTACTTAAGACAAGCAAATTACAGAAAAATGGGTTACCACAGTGGTATTCTATTCTTACTTACACTTAGGATGAGATCACAGTCTCAATTTGGGACACTTCCTTACCTTAGCATTTAGTAGCCACAAGTGAAATAAATAATAATAAAAAAAAAACAGTAGGAAAGCAAAACCAGACTATTGCAACTGAAATCTCCACTGCTTATGGGCAAGTTACGTGAATGTTTTCTGTACTTCAATGCTCTCCATATAGAAATCTACCATTTTATCCCTCCACATAGCAAAGAAATACACTGCACTATTAACACCCTACACCCAACTCCTATTCCTAACCCTACAACTCCTCCCATCCTGACTAATATTACATCTGCTTTCAACAGTTCCAAAGTAATGACTTTTATTTAAGAATTTTATTCTTAATTCTTATTTTATTCACAATTCATCTCTCAAATTATTCACCTCTCAAAATCACTGGCTTGAGCAGTCCTACGGAAAAAATAATCAGTGCCAACTTAGAATGGGAGTCCAGGGAAAACTCCGAAGCCAAGACACAGCAACTCCTGGTTCAGCTGTCTCATCCCAAGTGACAGAATGACAGCAGTGAACAAGGGAAGAGCAACTGGTGTCATCTACCTGGATTTATACACAGCCTCTGATACAGTCCCATACAACATCCTTATCTCTAAATTGGTAAGGCATGGATTTGATGGATAGACTAATCAGTGAATATGGAATTGTCTGGATGGTTGCATCCAGAGAGTTGGATTCGATGGCTCAATGTCCAGCCAGAGAGCAGTGATGAGCTATGTCCATGAGGGTTCTGTACTGGGATCAGAACAGTTTATCTTAGTTGTTGACAGGGACAGTGGGATTGACTGCACTCTCAGCAAGTTTGTGGATGACACCAAGAGTGGTGCAGCTACACACCATAATCTCTATACTGTGGTCCATCCATGAGGGACTTTGGCAAGCTTGAGAAGGGAGACCCATGCAAACCTCCTGAAGTTTAACAAGGCCAAGTGCTCTGCACCTGTGTCAGAGATACCCCCAAAATTGAAACAGACTGGGTGATGATTGGGTAAAGAGCAGTCCTGCAGAGAACGACTTGGGGATACTGGTAGATGAAAAGGTCAACACGAACCAGCAGTGTGTGCACTTACAGCTCAGAAAGCCAACCATAACCTAGGCTGCTTCAAAAGACGCATGTCCAGAAGGGTGAGGAAGGTAATTCTCCCTCTCTCCTCCACTCTCATGAAACCCCACCTGGAGCCTGCGTTCAGCTCTGGGGCCCCCAGCACAAGAAGGACATGGATGTATTAGAATGAGTCCAGAGGAGGGCTGTGAAGATGATTAGGGGTCTGGAGCATCTCTCCTATGAAGACAGGCTGAGGGAGTTGGGGTCGTTCAGCCTGGAGAAGAGAAGGCTCCAGGCAGACCTTACAGCGGCCTTCCAGTACCTGAAGGGGGCCTAGGGGAAAGCTGGGGAGGGACTCCGTGTCAGGGGGTACAGTGATAGGACAAGGGGTAATGGCTTTAAACTGAAAGACAGTAGATTTAGATCAGATATAAGGAAGAAATTGTTTACTCTGTGGACGATTACACTCCACAAGAGGTTGTCCAGAGATGCTGTGGATGTCCCATCACTGAAAGTGTTCAAGGCCAGGTTGAATGCAGGTTTGTGGAACCTGATCTAGTGGTCAGTGTCCCCTGGGGTTTGAACTAGATGATCTGTAAGGTCCCTTTCAACTCAAACCATTCTATGATTCTATCTCTAAGAATAATTACAACTTCTATTAGGAATCAAAAATTAAAATAAATCCACCATAAAATACAAGAATGCATTCAGAATATATTATAGGATATTCTCCCTTTGCTACTTTTGAGCACTTGGATATTCACGTGCCTAGCTTGAGACAATAAAATACTTTTTTTTTTTTTTTTTTTCACCAGACATTCTTAGTGATTTCAGATTTCAGCTTCATGTTTTCATGCTCAGTGTCTCCAAAATAATGTAACTCATGTCAAGCTGGCCATCAAAACACTAAAATCAGTGAGCTGACACCTGAAAAAATGCTGTTTGAGAGATCTGAACATATGAGGTTAGAATCCTCTGACACAGGCTGGGATAGATGCTACTTTTCCAAAGCCAAGAACATCCTTCACTGAATCTTCAGAGAACTGCGTTATTAACTATACAAATAAAATGCAGCCTCTACTTATATACTGAGAACAGCAGATATCCTCAAGACTATATAGAAGACCAGGCATTCAAAAGCTGAGGGTTAAAAATGCAACATAAATGCAATCCACTGGAAGAAAATTCAAATTGCTTATTTGTTCATGTCTCTTTCACGAAATCACATCTCCTTACTATTTTTGACTGAGGCTTGGCCCCATCTTTTGCTGTTCAGGGTGAACTGAGAGAGTGTAGACAGGACTAGCATATTGTTTTGAAGAACAATACATTCAGAGGCTAGACGACTGATATTACATTTGAAAGTGCCTCTTCCTACTGATAAATACTATTTTGTTCAATTCACATTGTTAACATTTTACGAATGAGAATTTTTAAAAGTCTTGCAGTCCAAATTCATGGAAAAAATTCACTTTAATTTGGAAATAATTTTCTGTAAAGATATATAACAACATAAAATTAAAGTTACCACGCAACCAGTGGAACCACCCCAGTAAGTGTAAACAGTGTAAACTGGGTATTTTAACATTTCATTGTTTGGGATTATTCTGATGTTTTTCCTCAATAGAAATATGTAACTCTTCCAACACCTTCTAGTCAAGTTGTAATTAAAAAAAAATGAGGAAAAAAAAGCCAATAACTGACAGGAAATTAACACAGAAAGAGCTGAAATAAGTGATTATTCCCAGACTGTAGCCATCTGACTGTTAAAACACTAATGAGAGGTATTACATTAAGAAAGGCTCTTTCATATTCCTCTCACCTGCTGCTGTGACACAAGTAATACAGAAAAGAATTCATTGCACAGAGGATGCAATGCAAGAGGGCTGTATGCAACAGTAACTATTTCCCTATATATGGAGAAGCTAGTGCTAATTAGAATCTTCTGCCACCTAATCACAAACAGATGAGATGGAATTCATGGACCTTTACAGTTTTGAGGATCAAAGAAATTAGATATGAGTTTTACTTTCCTTACATCCCACTTGCAAATTACAGGAAAAGAGACATTTGGGGCTACATATGCAGGATGTAATGAAGAAATTAATTTGTATCAGCACAGTGACCTAGGATAGCAGCTGGAAACACTCCACTTGTTAAAAAAATGTATCTTTAATTAGCATATGTCATTAGGAATAGTTTACTTCAAACATCAAAGATAAACAAGGTGGGTAACATCACTCACCTACCTCTCACTAGCTGTTTACATCAGGTAGGATCTTTCTGCTGTGAGTAGACCTTGGTGCTGAATCCTTTCTGCTTCTAGGTGCAGCTACCGCCTGGTTGCTGCTCCTAGTTATGGGTATCTCAAAGGCACTTTTACATGGAGATCCTTTGACCCTTCTATAGCAACAATCCACCTGCTCAGTGATAGAGCTCTCCCAAATCCCTAGCAGTTTTGTAACATTTTATTGGAGCCTGGACACTTCAAAAGAGATTTCAAAAGTCCTCTTTCTATGTAAGTCCTTTAGAGAAAACAAGGCACATCAACAAGGAACTCAAAAATAGAATTCCTTTAATAATGGACAATTTGCCCTTGAAATCCACAGAGAATCATGAATCTTTAGTAAAAGAGAATATGCTGAATGAAAGCCCTTGTAGATTCAATTTGCCTGCAAAGCTTCGAATTTGATGAACAAGCATAAACCCACAACACCTTCTTTGCTCAATCTCTTTCTTGCTCAGAAAAAGCAGTATTTTTAAAAATCATTCCTATCTCCCCTTTCTTTCTAAGCTTGAGACGTATTTCATCCTTGGAACTGGTGAAACCCTGAGAGCTTCCTTTCCCAGCCAGCCTTCATTGAAGCATTTATTCTTTCAAGTGGACCACTGAAATGGAGCTCAGAAATTGAAAGCCTTTATCGTACCTCCATTGTTAATTCTAACCAAGCAGGGCTACATCTTCCCATGAATGTGTAACTTAAGGCCACATAGCAAAGTAAGTGTTCTGTGGAGACATCTGATCAAATACCAGAAGTTGGATAAGCAAGCTTGCTACTTGTTAGCATGGCCCTTACACTCTTGATCTTATAAAACCTAAATGTGATTTGAGACAAATCTGTATTGTTCTCTCAGTCTCTCTTGTCTGGTTTCTTGTTCGTGCATCTCTATCTCCTTGTTCACTTTGTTTGTTTGCTTTTTTAAGAGTCTAAAATATCATTTCTGGTGAAATAAAATATTACATTTAACCTGAAACAAAACACTTTGGTTGTATGACTTGATTTTGATTGATAATTTAGTTCAGCCACTGAACTCAACCTTCAAATATTTTAATAACCCTGCCTACACCTAAAAATATCTAACTAAGAAAAAATTTACCCTTTGTCTCCAGTCTGCTGCTTGTACTCAAACTGCATACTATTTCATAACAGTGAGACTTCATAGAAAACAAATCTCCCTGTTGCTTGCACTGAGAAAAATTAAAGAAAATCGATGAAAACAAGCGCATGACTTTGATGGCAATCTTATATGCTACTTTCATTGTATATTTGGAATATCCTTGAGCAGCAGCACTTTTGCTTTGTGCCAGTAATTCATAGCCCCTTTGGTATGTAGATCCACTCCTTACTGGTTCAAACAGGACAGAGGTCTAGGTGCACACCTGTGCTCTCAAGCTGGTAGGTTCAAATCCCACAGACAACCTCCCTCTGCTTATTAGACTAACCACTGCCATGATTCCTCACAATATTGTTTTTTAACATTTCCTCCTCTTCCTCCTAATTATGAGAGCAATGGTGTTTTCACGCAAGCATGCTGGATGGGAAGGAGACAACCACTTTCTCCCCAGAGAATAAATATTTTGCTAGTCTAAAATACAGATAGGCTGATGCTCAAGGCAACATAACGGAATACAGGATTTGGGGGAGAAAGAACTCTTTTAAGGTAAAAACCCTGAGAAACTGAATATATGTAATAAGCCTAAATTGCAAGGAGCTTCAACAGATGATTATAATTGGAGGTGGAGTTTCCAGTGACCCTCTGCAAAGGTCCTGAATTTCTTCTTTTTGTGGCAAGATCACCACTACATTTCTGAGACAAGAGGCAAATGAGGGCTTCCCCTAGCTTGGCTCTTTTCTAGAAACACCTGGAAAAAAAAACAACCCCCAGAAGTTTATTATGAGGATTGCATAGTCCAAAGATAAAAGGAGAATTACACTCCATACGTAATTAACTAACTAATGGCTATCCTTCTGGCAGGTATTAATTATACTAGTATATTAAGCTAAAAGGTCAAAATTAAACTATTTTCCTTGATCCTCTTTTAGTTCCGACAATTTACATTTCAGTATAGTCATTCACATTTCTTGACACTCAGATACAAAATGATAAAAAATGACATCAAACTAAGCCTCTGAAAGACTGAATTCTGTGTTTCTTTGCTAAAAACATTCGTATCTATGCCAAATACATTCCATCCTCTGTTCCTATTTTCACAAAACTTCCAAAGCGTAAGTCATGAGAAAACTCAGATTAACTCAGTCACCAATTAACACTGGTTGCTTGGATCTAAAATTACATTAAACTATGAAAAACATGAATATAAAGCTGCGAAGTATTAATACCTTTTGAGACATTTTTTTCCTGCAACTTCTTTTTTTCTGTGTCTGAGAATCAAGGGAGAAAAAGTCATTATTAGTCATAACCTGAACATACCTGATGAAGAACAGAGGTAGAGAAGGAGGGACAGGAATCTAGTATTTCTGAAATTCAGAGATTTGTAACAGTTGGCTTAGATAAGTCTCGAGTGCCAGAGAGGCTGTGAAATAATTAAGGAAACAGTACTTCATAAATCATTTTATCCAACTTTCTTTGTGGTGAACTAACTTGTGCAGCTGTTCTTTTAAGGCAGACTACACAATTACCATTTCATTCATTGAATCTTCTGAAAATCGCTGAAAAACACCAGACATACAGTGAATTAACTATTAATTTGGAAGCTATTTTGCCTTCTAACATAATATAGTCATAATTTAATATGAAATGGAAATAATTGAACTCTGTATTATTACTCACTGATGATGGATCTCAAAATAAGTAAACTATTCAACTAAAAACTGACTTGCACTATTCATATCTATATGAGTGATACATTTTTCCTTTGCTTCAAATGTAATGTTGATCATAAATAGAATTGATTTTGTCTTTATTTTGTATTATCTTGGCATGACACATAGCCTCTATTCTCTTCAAGGTTTTCAACCATGTGACACCTGAAAACAGGGCCACATTTTCAGAGTAAATTAGTAAGCTGTGTTTTAGTTTCAGAGAACTGTCATTATACTTCATTCATCCTTTACCCCATACTTCCTGAGTAGTTGGGTTAGTAGGGTTTGCTGAGAAAACCATCACTAAAGTTCTATGATGAGAACCACACAATATACTTAAACACTAAAGATTGTCTTTCATATATTACAGTGCAAATGATCCATGACTGTTTTTTACGAGTATTCTAAATTCAGTTACTAAACCTCTAGAAGAAATCACTTTATCTTTATAGCATAATCAATTGTTTTATTTATACTTTTATATATTTTTAAAATGTTCACTGTTTTTTTCACCCCACCCTTTATAATGGCACCCACAGGTGCATGAGTTTTCATTACATAGAACTGTGTGAGCAGTTAAGTGTTTCCTCCTCAATTATTATTGAAGTGTATTACAACTTGTTACTTAAATTGCAGTTTACTGAGGAGTGATTCTCCCCTCCACGAGACATTTAGTTTACTGCTTTGTAATTGTGGATATTACCAATCTATTTAAAGAATAACACACAAAAAACTCAATTTCATAACTTGTTTTTTATAACTCATGTCTGGACCAAGTAATGGTAATTAGTCCTCCCTCTTATCAAAATCACCAAAGGTCTGCAGAAATAATGGATTTAGCTCAAGGCTTATGTCCCTTTTGATTTCCATACTGCTTGATGGCTAAACATTTGATTTAATGACACCTAATGCTGATGCTAGCTTTGCAGCAGTGATTTTATTGTTATGAAAAGTCTTTCTCTTTTTCAGTTCAGCCCCCAACTCCCATTCAGCTACTCTAGACACTCAAGAATACAACTTTAAATATTTCATTAGGTTCGAGATGGAGAATATTTGCTCTCTGGAAGTGCTCTACTCATTTGCTATATGACACATGCTTTGCTCTTCCTCTTAACCCTTCTTCTGTACAAAAATGATCTATCTAAGAATAAGAAAAAAATTGATTTGAATACATTTAACTTAGATAATGTTATGGAGCAGAGAGTAATATTAATAAAACGATACTAAAGTAAATTATTTAGTAGAAACAAAACATAAATCTAATATTTTTCATCTTCTGTGCCACAAAATTCTTGAATAATAATGCTGCTAAACACAGAAAGTGTCCACTTGTGGTATTAATAACAGAAGGAGTTTTTGCTGCTTTTATTTATTTATCGACATGCAAGAAAGCAAACGATTGAATATGCTAATAAAAGCATTCCTTATACTCGTTTCCTCTCCCTTAATAATAGCTAATGATTCTATTTAGAGCTCCCCACGCACAATGACCAATATTTCTTTTGGTCAAACAGTAACATTTTCAAATTCAAACCAACTGTTCTAGCAGTAATAAATAAGTTTAAAATTTTCATTTAGCTCTAACGCATTACATGAATATCTGAGAACAAGGAAAGTGAGATATATCAGAAAGTATTTTGTAACTTCTGTAGTCATTACTAGTCTAAGTCTGGCAATCACTATGTAACAGGCTAAATTGGCCCTTCCAACAGCAGAAGGATAGAACCTAGCATGTTGTGTTACAGCAGGTACAAAGTTCCCAATATTTACGAACCCAGTTTCACGTTATGATTCACAAACTACATAGGAAAAGTATCTCAGTCTCTTGTTTCACCCAACAATCAGATTTTGTTTATAAACTTTAAAATATTATTTATAAAAATATAGAGAATAACATTTTTGTTAACTATTTAACATTTTCTCTAAAGATAAAGCATGATCAGGAGGTGAAGGAAGCTGTTGTTAGTTGGATTTTTACCTTGTTGACAGAACAAGACTATTTATAGTCCTTCACTTCACAGGAGTTTTGGACAAAAAACATCTCCACAGCTTGGGTGTCTTTTCATAGTTACTAGTGATATTTTGTTTTGTTTTGTAACATTCCGGCAAGATGAAGTATTATCATCTTAACTTACCTGTATGCAAAAAGGGAAAAATGAACAGTCATGTTCCCAGAATAAGGTTGAAGGATTTACAGTAAATGGGGAATTGTGTTTATTCTACACAGTGGGAAACAAAATATACAAAATATTAAATAGCAGCTTATTAAAGAATCATCTATCATAAGGAGGAGGGTATCCATGAAAAAAAAAAAACAACAAAAAAACACGTGAAGATGTAATTTATCATGTTTCGTAACGCTTAAGTACAGAGCAGACAATTTCAGTCATGGGACATTAAAGTGACAGTCAAACTGGTTATAGTTTTTTCTTATAATCATTGGAAAATGTGAATTCATCAGTAAGTGAAGTGTTTGCTATAAACGCCCTTGTTTTCATTCAGTGGAACATAGGTGGGTTTCCTCTAAAATAAGCTTTGTTTCCTGTCATTTAACGTGCATAGCTCGTTTACATCCACCAGACTTTTCAGTCTCAGAAGCTTAGCCATGATGAATGTCCAACCACATATACTGCAGGACTCAAACGCTTATAGCTTTATGGTAGATTCACCAAGCAAAACATGCTAGGGCTAAGACTTGAGAAGCTGCCCGACCAGCTGACCACAATACACCAAGCTCTGGCCAAAGAGAATGTCCAAGTCCAGCAGCAAAAGGAAAACAGTGGCCTAGGAGCTTGGCAGTTCTTTGCATTCTCCTAGGAGAGGAACCCTGGATCTCTGGCCACTAGGTCAGAAGCTCCAAGGTCCCATTTAAGATGATTCTTAGGTTTTTGATGTGGGGTGGGGAACCTATGAAAAAGGTAGGCAGGTTGGGGAACCAGTCAGTCGAGCGTCTAGAAACCCACAGACTTTATATAATTGATTTCTTTAATTTTTCATTTGTTTCTTATTAATTCCAGCCTCAGATTTATTAGTCAGAAAACTTCCCATTCTTTTTAGCCATACCAGCTATCATTAAGTTAGGCTTTTCATTTGCCCTTACCTTTCACCCCAAAACAAAATGGGCTCAGTACACTATATAAAAATTTGTTTCCCTCCTGAAATTATTGTCCATTTTGTCTCCTCCAATCTTATTTCATTATGAGATTAAGCTTCCCTTGTAGGTTCAGCAGTTTTAAGTTGAAGGTTAATAACTTTCCTGAGTTCTGACAATTTAGAAGAAATGGGCTGAGGCAGCAATTTTACACCATACCACTCAAATTCTAGAAGTCAATATGAAACCTCTACATGGGGATCAGGTAAGACTAAGAGAGTTTGCAAAGGAGTAGATGTTAATTATCTCATCGGAGGAGGAGAAATAGCTAAATGCTACTTGGTTCAATTTTCTAGTACCCCCTGCAGGTTAATACAAAGGAGTAGCATTTGGCTTCAAAGTGAATGGCATATACATCCTGGCTAATTAAAATGAAAATAAGACCAAAGGTCTTTCATGTTGTTATTAATATTTAATAAAATATTTCTAAGCTTCTGTGTGAAGAGAATACCAAGGGGAGTTCTGACTGTATTTCACCCATCTCTTAATTTCAGGAAATGATAGTATCTTATTCACATTACCATAGTACCTACTGTTATTGTTGGGATCATATTTTAACAGTCTTCCTTGTTTTCATGCTTCCTGACATCCAGATTAGGTTATCCTGACCACTCATACCACTCTGTTCAAACAGATAAAACAGAATGCTCATCTAATTTAGATACTTCAAGTACAAAGTAATCTTTTTATGTTGACCAGGATTCCAAAACAAACACGTAATATTGTGAGTTCCCTGCATTACACTGTTGTGTTTTTCTTTATTTAGTGAATCTTCTAACAATCTTTTTCTTTCCTATGCAGTGAGTTTTCATTTCACATCCACTTAGTTGCCTTTGTAGATACAGTAAGGTAAACAGATTAACATAGGTCTATTTTTTCTTAAATGCTAAAAAAGTTCAAAACTGTCTAAAAATTAATCTTTATAGCCTCTTGGCAATATGGTCCATTTATATGTCTATTTATAGGCAATTCTGGTAGTATCTTTTTTAGTATCACATAAAATTTCCCAATATAAAGTGTTATTTTTAATTGACTGTAATTTCTCAAATTTTATTATTCATCTTCACTTTGCAAGTAGTGCCCAGCAAGCAGTTCTTTTTACTAGGCTGTTCATTTTATTTTTATTTTTTTTTAATTCAGCCAAAACAGTTCTGCTGTATGTAATAACATAGCTAGAGGAAAAACATGTTTTGCTCATAATAATATTTTTTTCAAAAATAAAAGGCTTTGAGTCCTTCTAACATCTCGGTGTTGGCATAAAGAGTTAAATTTGGCTTGACATTGGTAGTAATGTCTGAGGAACATGTCATTTGCAATCCACAACATATATTTGGGCAATCTTCAGTCTTTCAAAAAACCTCAGTGTGAACAGCACTGGCAAACACAAGCATGAAATGAAAGAATTTACAGAGTAATGCATAGAGACAAGCAGCAGGCTTAAAATTATGCAAGCTGTATCAAGCAGTTTTGAGCAAGGCTGCACATAACACTAGCAATTTTTGAGTGCTTCAATTTTCAATCCTTTCTTCCAAAATACATATTATGTATGCCTGTATAATCTCTTAGGTGTTGCTCCCTGCTCTTTTTTTTTTTTAAAGGCCAGGTGTACAAATGCCATATAGGTATACAGCCTTTAGCTGCAAAGTACTGGTCTGCACTGTCTCTGCTGCTAAAAGGTAACAGTAACATATTCCTACAGCAGCGCTGAATACCATGAAGAGCACACAGCACATGGGTAGTTGGGTATTGTGATGACATAAGAGTAACGCAACTTGGAGGATATCTGTATGGGAGCACTCAAACATTAGACTAATTTGTATTAAGGTAACAAAGCTCAATTTCAAAATTAATTAAAGTTGAGTCCATTTTAACTTAGAACTATGTACGTCCACAAAGAAATTAACTTAGCTTAAGTAATACTACAGATAAATAAATTTTAAAATTGCATCCCTCTTCCAAAATAGATAAACCTTTAAAAAGCACTGGCTCTATTCCCAGCTCTGGAAGGGGCTGCGTTTTAGTGGGTGCTGCCACTTCTGATATGTCACCATCCAAACATCAGTCTTTATATACCATCTGCCCATTTTCACTCTCAAGCTGTGTGTGCCCTGTCCTTTTTCCCACTTGCTCTTGTGGGGTCAGCCCCATTCATTTCCCCAGCATTATGGCTCCTGTTATGTTTTGTTGTTGCTATTGTTGTTGCTTTTCTTTCCATTAGCAGTAGGTCCCTTAACATATTGTCCTTCCAGTTCCAGGACCACCAATCAACATTTTCACCCGGAACAGCTAATGCAACTCCTCCCAGATCCCCACTCCTTCTCTAGTTCCGCTTCCTCACAAAGAGAAGTGTCCATTGTCCCACTAAACAGATCCTGAGCTGTGTCTTCCTTCCTCATGCTCTGAATCAACCCTGAATCTCGGCAAGGTGCTGGGGTGCTCTGCAGCCACCCATACACTGTGCTGCGGCGGGCCCTGCAGCGGGAACAGGCCTTAGATTTCTGCCCCGGTGCCCAACTTCAACCTCTGAATAGAAGGAAAATACTGTTCATGTCTGACCAGAAACAAAAAATTATAGCTAGATTATAATTAGGAAGTTCCAGAAAAAAACTATTAACGGTATGTGAAAAGAGTCATTTCCCCAAGGATAACACTTAGTCAAACTTCGTGTACCAGAAGATACCCCCTTAAACACAGGGTCCTTTGTAATGACCCCAACCTCCCCAGACAAAAAAAAAAAAAAAAAAAAAAAAAAAATTATCGCTCAGCAAAGCAAGAACTTGCACAAGCACTATGCACTACCATTATGCACTGAACGGAAATAGTCATATATATATGTATATGTACATATAGAGATGTTTAAGTATGTATATACACACAGCACTCAACCCTGGTGTTTACTTAATAACTTAGCACCACAAGTTTTTTAATGTTATTTTCATCTTTCCAGGTCTAAATATAAAACAGGCTGAATAGCAAACACTACCTAGGAATACCACTTTGTGTATTCAAAAGTGTTCAGGTCAGTGTTGCAGACAGGGTGACTAATTCTGTATAGTTGTTTTTTTTCCTTTAATATTATTCGATAGATGTTACAAACATGCCATGCAGCTATAACCTTCAGATGAACTGAAGGCGTAGGAACGGCCAAAAGTCTAAGCACACATCTTTTATTAAGAATAAAAAGTCACCAAGCAATTTTGTCAGTGGTATGAAATATCTTCACTGTAGAAGACCTGCTGCAGGAATTCTTTTCCTATTAAACCACACTGAAGCCCTTAAGCTATTTTTAAGCAGCATATTAAATGAAGTCCAGGCTACATATATTACTGGGAGATTTTAAATTACGAAATCTAGGGCAATGCTGGTGAGATTTATCATACGTTTATGTGTGCACGGGTGCAGCAAAGCTAGCAAACCAGAATCAGCGTACTTGCACAGTGGAGTTAGTCTTGTCATGTCCAAAGAATCCAACAGAGTTGGTGGCAGATAAAACTGTTGATGCACAGCTTAGCCCATGTAGTCAGTAGTTACTTTTTTAGAAGTTGAGCAACCAGGGTTATCAAAACTCTGAAAACTATGCAGATGTCACAAAAACACAGGAAAAAAACATCTTCCATATGCTTTTGCATAAGGTCAGATTCTACATCCTGTAATACACAAAATTATCCACACAATATAACTGTTAACCTTATCTGTACTAGAATGAAAGCCACTCCAGAGCTTCAAGCAACACTAAAAAACTTACACTGTGGCAAAACACATCACTGTGGTTGGAACTGGATGATATTTAAGCTCCCTTCCAACCCAACCCATTCTATGATTCTATGATTTGTGCTGATGGAAGGCTTGTTCCAGCTGAATTTCACTACACCTGTTTGTCAGAGGTACTTTGAACAGCCCTTTCTCTTGCCTGGACTCTACTTTGTTTCTGAAATCAACTTATACATGCTAGTTTGTATGGCCACAGAGACACAAAACAAAGCACAAATCTGATACCAACTATGTCAAAAGACGACGTTTAGAAGAGAAGATCTTTACACTTACATCACTTGATTACTGCATTGTATGAACTGAATTTGTATGAAACTGCCATGCAAGTTTACCCTAAAAACTACAGGTTCTGCTGGAGATTATTTTTACTTAACTAAAGTCTATTTGAAATGTTTTAATTTAAAACCCAAAATGCACAAAAGAAACATAATGTTTATATTAAACACTACGAGGGAAATGATCATACAGTTTTCCCTCTAACTTCAGAACTAACTTCAGAACTCAAATGTTTTTATTCCTAAATAGATAGCAATTAGGTTACTTTTTTAAAGTAAAACAGTATGCTCATCTCTTGTATCTT
Source organism: Stictonetta naevosa (assembly GCA_011074415.1). NCBI lineage: Eukaryota > Metazoa > Chordata > Aves > Anseriformes > Anatidae > Stictonetta > Stictonetta naevosa. The sequence continues at coordinate 40,083,949 of CM021729.1, forward strand.
GCATCTCAAGGCAGACAGCATAAGAGACCTTATTTCAATGTAACCACAACAATGAAATCTAGATGAAACAAACTGAGAGCTTACTAAGGCAGAGTGCTCCACTGAAACTTAGCAGTTCTCATCAGTGTTACATTTGGGTTTCCTTTTTTTTTTTTTTTTTTAAATTGTATTCTGTGGGTTTGTGTTGTGTGTTTTTTTAGCTTCTTATTTGCTGCATGTTGTGATGTGGCAAGATATCATTTTGAACATCTCCTGCCTGAAGACTTCTTTTAGGTTTACTGCCCAAATTCTTAAAACACTTTCTCTATCAGATGGCGTCTTTGTTCTGGGACCTTTTAATTAAACTGCTGAGTTTTATTTGTATTGATCAGAGATTTATGACAGATTATTCCATATTTACTAAGTGCTGAGACAGCACTTAGAATCCCTTACATTTTTCTCAATATATATTGGAACAAAATATGTTCAAAAATGTTACCTGAGGCCTCTTCCCTTTCAGGATAAGAAATTGCAAAATGGAAAATTCTGGAGAATAGCAAGTGAGACAGAACTCCCTGAATTATATCAATTTGTAGTAGAATGAAAGCAAGTGCAAAATTTCCCAAGTAATCTCATGTCCTCCTCTGAATATCTTGAAGTATCCAGAGAGGCCAACTACAGTCAACCTGCTATTGTATTTCCTTCCTTATATAGTGGTCCTCTATCACACTGTTACCCATAGTACTGTTTCTTGCAATAGCCCACCTTCTTTTTCATAGGGGGAGAATGGAACCACAGCATTTTCTCTTCATCACGTAAGTTGCTGCCACCAGAACCTGAGTGTCACGACCTATTTTGCAAAACACTTCAATTAAATATGGTATTTTCATTATGTCAGCAAAGCCCTTTCAGACACAGAAAGTTACAGTGAATAGTGCTTATTTACAGAATTCACTAACAGTGAAACAGAAGATCACTTCACTTACAGGAATATATTTTGAAACAACAGTGCAATCTAAACATTAGAAAATCTATTTCATTTTCTAGCTTTATGGGGTTGTATTTCCAAAGTTAGGCAACCACTGCTGCCACAAATATGTAATACATAGACACAGCATGCATAGATGCATATTTAAGTAACCTTAACATAGCACTAACAACTATGTTTGTGTAGAGCTCTTCCTTGGTTTCTGAAGTTCTTTGTGCCAAGAGGAAATTATCATTTTTGTTGTTATTCATACAAAAACAATGGCTTGTGTTTAAAGTACATTAGTAAATGTTACAGAAGGAAACGTAGCGCTGTGTTTGTAGAAAAGGCCATTAACCCTTGAATACACAAAGTACAGAATCACAGAATCACAGAATTTCTAGGTTGGAAGAGACCTCAAGATCATCGAGTCCAACCTCTGACCTAACACTAACAGTCCCCACTAAACCATATCCCTAAGCTCTACATCTAAACGTCTTTTAAAGACCTCCAGGGATGGTGACTCCACCACTTCCCTGGGCAGCCCATTCCAATGCCTAACAACCCTTTCGGTAAAGAAGTTCTTCCTAAGATCCAACCTAAACCTCCCCTGGCGCAACTTAAGCCCATTCCCCCTCGTCCTGTCACCAGGCACGTGGGAGAACAAACCAACCCCCACCTCGCTACAGCCTCCTTTGAGGTACCTGTAGAGTGCGATAAGGTCGCCCCTGAGCCTCCTCTTCTCCAGGCTGAACAATCCCAGCTCCCTCAGCCGCTCCTCGTAGGACTTGTTCTCCAGGCCCCTCACCAGCTTCGTCACCCTTCTCTGGACTCGCTCAAGCACCTCAATGTCCTTCTTGTAGTGAGGGGCCCAAAACTGAACACAGTATTCGAGGTGCGGCCTCACCAGAGCTGAGTACAGGGGGACGATCACCTTCCTAGCCCTGCTGGTCACACTGCTTCTTATACAGGCCAGGATGCTGTTGGCCTTCTTGGCCACCTGAGCACACTGCTGGCTCATATTCAGCCAACTATCAACCAATACTCCCAGGTCCTTTTCTGACAGGCAGCTTTCTAACCACACATCTCCCAGCCTGTAGCTCTGCTTGGGGTTATTGCGCCCCAGGTGCAGGACCTGGCACTTGGCCTTGTTGAACTTCATGCAGTTGACCTCAGCCCATCAGTGCAGCCTATCCAGATCCTCCTGCAGAGCCTTCCTACCCTCAAGCAGATCGACACACGCACCTAACTTGGTGTCATCTGCAAACTTACTGAGGGTGCACTCAATGCCCTCGTCCAGATCATCGATGAAGATATTAAAGAGGACCGGCCCCAGCACCGAGCCCTGGGGAACGCCACTAGTGTATGTCAGTGTATGACATGAGATGTATTGGTCTACATCTCAATGAAATTGGTTGACACTGTATATTCAAAACAATTGCTTGCTTTAGCAATTTGCTGAATTGAAACTTTACATTGCAACAGTAAAGATCAACTTTTCATCATGCCCACTGCTTGACAGCACCACTGGTCTTCTTCAAACAATACTGACAGGCTGGTACAAAATGAGAACTTTGTAGATTACAAACAATAAACAAGTTTATAAGAGCATTCCAACTGGAATACTGAAAATGTCAACAAATCCAGACTGTAATAGGCAAACAAGTTTTTCCTGAGCAGAGTACTCCTTTAGAGAGTTTCCTTAAAATCCTTTAATGTAGAAATGTTCCCTTTTTAACATACATATATTTGTATCTGTCTGAGCGTTTCACTTTCATTTCTGAAGCTGAGATGTAATGCTATGCTCCAAAACTTCGTAGTGTGATTCAAGACAAAAATAACACATACTAAGGTCATATTTTAAAATATCAAGCCACTAGTACAATCTTGTCATATACTTATGTTAAAAACATGTATCTATTGGTTAAGATGACCTTTCATGCTTAAATTCTGTATGTGTCATTGAATTTGTCAGCACTGGGGACTTTCCAGTTATTTTATTATTAAAATGAATGGAAATGGAAACTTAAAAGGGCAAGCTCGAGATAACTTTGGGCAGTGACACATGTTAGCAGTATATAATAAAAATCTTTCAGATCAATTTATATAAAAAAGCTCTTTCCTACTCAATACAATCTGTAGTAATACAGTTGGATGATAAAATGTCATCCATCTGCATGCTTCTAAACTCTCCAATATCCTCCTATATGTCAAACACCTTCTTTTCAAACTTTTCGCTTCTGTTGACACTTCATTAGAGAACATTTTGAAAATTCTTATGTGTTGAAATACACACATTTTGAAACACATATAGTCACTGGAACAATGTATTTGCAATTCTCTCATTTCGGAAATGAAGTTTACATTTTCTAAGTCTAGTTTAATATACCTGACTTACACAAAGGCCCACACTGACAATTCAGTGAGCACTCCAGATGACCAAAGAACATGAGCTGGCTTTTTACAGTCTGAAGAACTGTGAAGTACACTGTCCAAACAAAGAATACATGAGGATTTAGTGTGATCTACACGCAAAAGGGAAAAAGTACTTAAGTTATCTCATCAAAATGCAGCAGTTATTTTTCCTGTTCTTCTGATTGCAAGCTGGGAAAAGATGAGTAACCTGATAGAATGTTTCCAACACTGGTTTGTAAGAGTATGTATAACTTTAATAACCTAACTCACACAACAGGCTAAAACAAAATTTTGCCAAAGGTTGTCAATCCCTCACAAGAAATCAGGTTTGTTAACACGTCATTGTGTATGTGAAATCAAATGGACAGAATATGTTAGATCTGGCGTATTTGCTGCTTTCCAATGCATCACTACAGACAGCGAATCACATAAGAAAGCCCTAAGATAACAGGCAACAGGACAAACATTCTGAAAGAAAATTAACTTTAAATAATTTGTTTTCCAAAGTTGAGATAATCCATGCAACATATTTTTTCACTGTCTACCATATTATCAGAATAAAGTCTGCATAGGTTTTGTAAGTTTTCCAAAGAACCTTCCCAGTCTCCTTTCAAGTTGCATCTTGGTGACAGGTACAAGGGACTTTTTAGGCCTCCAAAAGACCTCCAAAATCCAAAGCTCTGCAAAAACCTTGGAATATGATTTTTAGGCTTGTCATAGCTGAGGTGCACAATCCATCTATATGCCCTGCTCCAGAGCTAAGAAATATTACAGGCTCTGCTACAGATTTTAAAAACATACCATAGACAACTTAAGTCAGGACTCTCAAGCTCCCTGCTGAAAAACTAAGAGCCTATTTTGGGCTGGTGTGTGGGTCAGGAGTTTTGAGGTTCCGTAACTCAGAATTGTGCTGAGAAGTCCAAAAGCTTGATGCATCAGATTCAGTACTGGCTTGCAATTCTGTGATAAAATTACTGCAATTTTTCCATTCCACACATAATTCTTCTAATCCCAATTTTAGTCCTGAAACACCATGGCTCTCCACATAATCACAAAAACTTTGAAATTATTTCAGTGAAAAAATGATCTTTAGACTAGTGCTACTAAGGAAATCAAGTTTTCTACTAACTTTTTAATGCACTTTGGATAAAGCTATCATTATATATAATTAGGTAATTTTAATTAAAATGTGTCAAATCCATTTAAGAACTTCCAATAATTTCTATTATTTAAACTAACTGCAGTGACTTCTTTTACATAACACTAGTACCAAATTCATCAGGATGCTGCACATACATCTAAGAGCTGTAAGACCCATACTGCATATATAGCAGATATACATCTGCTACATAAATATAGGTAGCTTCCACAGAGAATCAACAACGGAGAGAATATTTTAGAAAGCTGTATACTATTCGCATCCTTCAATTGTCCAGTGTTTTTTCTGTGGTCATAACAATGCTTGCTGCAGTACATTTTGTCCTCTGAACACAACTTCTAAAATTCTTCTTATAATTCACAGACTAAATTTAAACTGGATAAAAAATGGATAGGTTTTCATGAGTGTCAGGACTATGAATTCAGAACACCAACAGGAATTTCACAGAGGTAGATGTCAGTGCTTTATTCATTTACCCCCTAATTCAGAAGTTACTGACAGAGTAACTGAACAGAAGAAGTCTGGCTACCAGAATCTTTGTTATTCCATCTCTAAAGTTAACTTGCCAAAAATAAATAGTTGCAATTGTTCAAAAATATCTAGTAAAAGAGGCTTTTGACTGAAACATGAATAATTGCATTTTAGGTTCGACCAGAAGCCGCAGAATGACAACAGCATACTGGGGTTGTTCTTTTTTTTCTTGTCACATGTCAAATGTAATTTGCTGTAATAATTACACCGTCACTATGTTTTGTTGCTTTACCACCTAAAGATCATCAGAAATAGCTTCAAGTAATTAGTCTAACAAATATATGCAAACTAGATTACAGAAATAGCATATATTTTAAATACCTCAAAACATAGCACAGTTGCATTTAATAAAAAAATAATAATAAAAAAATAAATTGTATTTGTTGATTTAGGCTGATTATAAAAGATTGTAATTAAAACATGAATTACCTGAACTGGAGCTACAAGATGTAAGTTGTTTCACTTATTTACTACAGACATCTCAACAGGTAGCACCATCCAACAATGAGTTACTAAAACCGTCAAACTCTGAACCACAACTGAGTCATCATACACGTCTTAAGTTCCATCCCTGAAGATCAAAGCTAAAATTTCACTTTATTCAACATTAAATCATCAGAGTCTAAAACTCATTTTACTTCATCACCTAAAGCCTGAAACTGTCACTGAACATCCTATGTGTTTGTACTATTATATAAAATCGTTTGAAAGCTAGTATCTGTGCCTTCTAAATCGTCTTACACCAAGAGAGCAATTTGTCTCCTTAGACAAGTGATCATCTCATAAGACAATGCTAGGAAAAGAACTCTTTTTAGGAAGTATATGATTAAATGGCTTTGGATGCAGTTAAACTCCTCATTTAAAAACCACTACAGCTGCCTAATTTAAGACACTGGGGGAAAAAAAAAAAAAAGCACTCTATTTTAATACACCATTCAAGATGAAAAATACAAAATTATTGTACATGATAAGTGCTGCAAACACAGTAACACTATGGGAGAATTTTGATCAGCCCATTAAACTAGTTAGTGAGGCCTGAACTGTGTTAAACACATATCTATTACATCTACAGACTGCTGTAATTAAGCTTTCTGGATTTTATTGCCATAAAATAATTCTTAATGAACAATGCAACATTTTAAAAATGTATTTCAATGAAATAAAGTTAAATATATATTTGCTAGTAAAGCCACTATAACAAGGACATTAATGGCAACTTTCATAATTCTCTGAACTGCTGTTAAAAATAAATTTACTTATCACAGAATGACTGATTAAAAAAAGTTATAAGCTTTAAGACAGGTATAAAGTGGTGCCTTTAGGCCAGGTATTCAGTGCTGCCTATTTTTAATATGATGTCTCAAATCCAAAAATGAAAGAAAAGGAAACCTGCTTAAATACACACTTGAAACACTTGAATGCCACACAGTGTTTGAACAACTAGACTAACATCAACAATTGGCTTTGTGCATTTTATGAACAGGCTAGACAGAAATAATCGTTCAAAGAAAAGATTAATCTCATTTTACTTCTATATAAACTGATAATTATTGTAAGGTTTTGAACTGCATTCTAGCTGTACACTTTTACAACATAACAGGAAAAACACATTTCTAATTTCACATTTCCACTTGATAATAGCAGGAACTGAAAGTATGGAACACACACCATACTCAGCTACTTACACACACAAACTTCAGATTACTGAATGATTTGCTTAAAGCTAGGTATTTCTCCAGCTGAAAGAAGACAAAATTTTGGCAGCAGTCATTGGAGAAAAAATGTGCATGCAGAAAGCTCAACAATAAACTCATTCTGCAAGTATGAGGGCAGTAAATCCAACACCTCAAAGGAAAATGAGAAAACAGAATGTCACACAGTGTAAGGTGGAACGGGACAGGATACTCAAGAGGAATATGTAAACATCACCAACGAGCACAAATTGAATATGAGCTGGAGTTGGCAGGGAACAAAAAGAACTTCTGTAAGTATATTAGCAGCAAAAACTGACCAAGGTAAGCGTGTAGTGAATGAGGCATGAGAGCAAGAAACAAAAGACATAGAATAGGTATGACATCAAAAGGCTGAAATACTATGCAGTGCTTTGCCTTGCTTTTATTGCCAAGGTTTCTTCTCAAGCTTACCAAGGGTTCCAGAGTCTCACAGTAGTGCCTGGAGGACTGAAGTACTACCCACAGTAAAAGGTGGTTTAGTCAAAAAGCATCTGAGCAAACTGGGCATAAACAAGTCTGAAGGGAGAAGATGGGATGCACTGGAGGGTGTTGAGGCTAATATCACGGTGACATAGGGCAGTTTCTTTGGTCTCTTCTTTGCAAGGACACAGCCATCGAAGTACTTGATTGCAAGACAACCAAAATGCAAATGCCATATCCCTCTTCAAGGAGGAGGACCCAGTGAACTTCAGGACAGTCAGTCTAACCTATGTCCATGGAAAGATTACGCCACCCAGGTTCCTGGAAGTTACCTCTAAAAGCGTGAGAGGCAATGCCTGACCAACCTGACTGCCCTCTACACTGCAATGTTTGATTCAATATGTGGGGAAGCAAGAACATCAACCTCAAATTTAGCAAGCTTTTGATGCAGCCTACCAGTAGACTTTGCAGACAAATCAGAGGTATGGATTGTATGAGTGGACTAACAGATGGGTGGAAACATGACAGTCTCAGGAAAAGCTCAACATGATACAGAAGTGTGTGCACTTACAGCCCAGAAAGCCAACCATATCCTGCACTTCACCAAAGGAAGCATGACCAGCAGGCTGAGAGAGTTGATTCTCCCTCTCTCCTTCACTCTCGTGAAACACTCCCTGAAGCACTGAGTTCAGCTCTGGGGACCCCAGCACAAGAAAGACATGGATGTATTAGAATGAGCCCAGAGGAGGGCCATGAAGATGATGAAAGGGCTGGAGCACCTCTCCTATGAAGACAGGCTGAGGGAGTTGGGGTCGTTCAGCCTGGAGAAGAGAAGGCTCTGGGCAAATCTTATGGTGCTCTTCCAGGTCCTCCTTCCAAAAGGAGGCCTAGGGGAAAGCTGGGGAGGGACTCTTAATCAGAAAGTGTACTGACAGGACAATTGGTAATGGCTTTAAAGAGGGGAGATTTAAATCATATGTAAGAAAGAAATTCTTTACACAAAAGGTGGTCAGGCACTGGCACAGGTTGCCCAGAGAAGCTGTGGATGCCCCATCCCTTGAAGTGTTCAAGGCCAGGCTGGATGGGCCTTTACACAACCTGATCTAGTGGGAGGTGTCCCCGCCCATGGCAGGCAGCTGGAAGTTGATGATCTTTAAGGTCCTTTCCAACCCAAACCGTTCTATGATTCCGTGACTACTCAAAGCACATGGACAGCATTTCAAAGTCCCAGTCCCATTGCAGGTCTTTATTTGTGGTGTTATTTGAGGAGGTGGAATGTCAATACTGCAGTCCAAAGCAGTATATTAAATTCTAAAAATAGAATCAAAATCTTCACAATGAGGGTGGTCAAACCCTGGAACAGGTTGCTCATAAAAGCTGAGGAATAACTAAGCTTGGAGACACATAAAGTTTGACAGGACAAAACCATGAGCAACCTGACTAACTTCAAAACTGGTCCTGTTTTAACAGGATTGGAACCTGTGACCTTCAAAGCACCCTTCCAACCTAAGTTGCTCTATCATTAAAAATTACAAATGGGAAGTTCATCTCATATGATATTAGCTCTGGTCAACCAGTTCCAACTGTGCCAGTAGAAGAGGTTACTGCTTCTCTTTAAATATCAGTGATGCTGCTTCTAAAATTGACCCCTAGAACCAGAATTAGGTTTCCTGAGACTGCTTTTGTCAAAATCAGCCTGAATGGCTTGAATTTTAAGAATCTTTGTTAGTGCCTTCATTTCAACTGTAATAAAGAAAAGTTTGCACAAGCTGTTCTGCAAGCAGATCTACATGAGTGATGACTTCTGGCAAGAGGGCAATACATGCAGCTGAGGGTAGGATAATAAGCAATAATCTCTTTTCTCAGCACAGCTGCTTGTAATATGCTGACACCCTTCCATGTAACTATTTAAATTGTTTAACCAACCACATCAGGAAAAAGTGCATCATGGCTAGGTCATCAGAACTTGCGTTCGAAGAAGCAACTGTTCTTTGTCAGGTAACACAGAGACTCGAATTAGCTAGTGTGAGTGAGGTAAGGAGCAAGGACTGAGGGAGCAGAGTATCAAGAGAATACCTGAGTTTTGTCAGCATTTACCGGCCTTGTACTGACTGATCCCTTACCGCTCAGCCAATCCACACTGCAACACTAGTAATCATGCAATGGTTAGTTCAAAGAAGAAAAGGTACTTACATCACATTAACATCACTCAGCTATCAGATCACTGCTGCATTAGACCCTACAGACCCCACTGTGCAAAATCAACTTGGTTGTACAAGTACTGAACAAAGTAGGGTCTTAAGGGGAGGATAGACCAGAAAAATTAATAGAAAGAAAATCCATGGAGATTTATTAAAAATACATAAACTATATCCAGCTCAGAAAATCCATAAGCAGAAAACTGAGACTAGGATAGCAATGAAGTGAGATATCATTTATATATATCTATCCTGTCCTAGGAACCTATTTCTGTCTTCCACAAGAGAAAGGACACTGGGTTAGACATACCTTTGGGGTAGACGATACAAGCTCCTTGGTTCTAAAGCCTCACTCGCTCAATTAAGTCCCACTTGTAAACTAGAGAACCATATCTGGAAAACTCTAACATCTATTCACTTTTGTGCTTGAAAGTTAAATTTAAGCTTACAGACTTCATCCAATGCTTAAACTTGTTTGAGGCTGTCCAATCAATTTCTGTTTGTTGTTGTTTTGTTGTTGTTGTGTTGTTTTGTTTTGTTTTAGACTGTGTGAATATCAGGAAATTAAATAATTAACAAATTCACCAAAGTTTAACCTTCTTCACTTCGGTAGTAACACTTCTTTGGGGGGGCTGTAAAATTTTCTTATTGCTTCAGTACAGGAAAAGCAAGACCACCCTATAAAATTGTGAACCTAAGACTGGGTCAGGAACAACAGTTGTAGTAACACCTGTATCTGTGACTTACGAAAGCACACAGGGAAAAGAATGAGAAACAAGGAAACCATGAAATGGTTTGTACAACTCTGATAGTTCAAAACTTTCTTTTATTCCATTGTATATCCACGCTCAATTGCAGCATCAATCAGCTGTTCTTCAAATCAAATTACGTCTGTTGTAAATATCAGAAGCAAAATTCAAGAGTATTGAAGAAAAGTTGTTTTTTCTCTATCTAGAATATGTTGGGAATAGCAGTGGCAGTCTAGTCCTGCTGACACGTACAAGGGGTTTAGATTATGGTGTACATGGTCAGCCTTCAAACCGCTCATCAGAGTATGAGGATGAAATTTCAGCTGATTTCATTCTCCATATAACAAAGACAGTATCTCTACCCCATCTTTCTCATCTTGCCATTCCTCTCTGCATTTTTTGTTGACTCCAATCAACTTCTATTGAGTAAAATATCAGTGTAATGCTTTTCAGTTGTTAGTTTCATTATATCCATTAAGTCTGATTCAGTACTGAGTGGCTGAACCTGGTCTTTGAATGACAGCAGAAATGCCAATATCCACAATTCACTCCTCAAGCTCTGAAATAAGCACCTTTTGGCTTTTTCTAGAGAAGACCAATTATTCTCTTCAAATTCAGCCGCAAAATTTTCCTTTACTCTGACACCTAACAAAAGCTGAAGAGATTGCATCACTACCAAAACCATTATCTGTCACACCGAATAATGTGGTCTCATGGTTTCCTTATATTTTGAAACCAATATATTGCATCTTTTCTTAAATTTACGCTTTACAGGGACAATCACTTTGCTCCCCTTTGGCACTATGCCTTAGGCAAGAGGGTTCTCATCCAAAACCAAGGTATTTGTGTGCTACAACACTATAAATGAATGACAGCAAATATTTTTTAAAAGGACTTTTTTGTTATTAGAGAGTCTAGCAAATCCTCCCATTACTTAGATTCTATTTTTAGTGTGCTAGATTTGCAGTTATATTAAGAAATCCTATCTTTTTTAATGGAGAAACAAGTGGCAACTTCCTTTTTAACATTTCTTTAGGTATCAGAGAGATAAGTAGGACATGCACATAATTTTTAATTATTTATTTGAAAATCACATTCAAAGAATTGAGTTAATGAACTTCAAAGTAAATGGCAAATTAACAGTTGCCTTCCATTACATCATTGCAGACTAATAGTCCAGGTATAAATACATCACTTTTTCCAGCATGTAACGTAACAGCATAATTCTACTGCACTAGCTTCATGGTATGAATAATGTAATGCCCAAACACTGATTCATAAGACTATAAAACAAGAGACTGTTCAGCCACTTTTTATTCCCCTGACACAATGTGATTCATATAATAGACATTTTCTAAATGTCTGAGAAACAACTCCACATGAACTCCTCCATAAAAGAAGGATTAAAGTATGATACAAATCCTTAACTATCCAGAAGGCTTGACACACTGAGGCATGACTGGATCCAAAGAAGAAGTGCTCTAACACAAAAGGTATTTAGTTACAGAGATTTAAACAGAAGTCCTAAAATGACCATCTTATTTTTACAAATAAGTGCTGAGGTAATTTACTAAATTATGTGTTATTTTGGTAAATTATATTGGTAGGATACATTGTCATATCACAGTCCATTCACTGTTTTGGCTGTTTTCCAGTCACAGTGTTTGACTTCCTTGTTTCTGCTTAAATTCTACATTTCATGGCACAAAACAAAACTAATGTGGCTATTCCCACCTTTCCACTATTTCTACCTGCAGTTGCTTTCATAAAGCCTCTAGTCATCTACAGAAGTGTCAGATGTTCAAAACCAACATCTCATCGCACTACTATACCTATAAAGAGCTCAGTGCTTTGTGCAACCAGATCTGTCTCAGAAAAGCCACAATGGATGAAGACTCTTGGAGTGGCTGGATCCTGCACAGAGATACCAAAGTCAAAAGAGGAAAGATTCTTTTCACATTCACCACTTCAGATTTGTGTCCATGTGGCTTCAGGTAACACTTTGGCCTTTTCTGCAAAGTTTATGACGTAGTTGTGGGTAAGACTGTATATATATAACTGAATACAAACTGATTGCAACTTTGTTTTTTTAATATGTATCTTTTCTCTCTCTGATTTATATTAATTCTTTATAGTATCATAAAAGTTAGCAATTCCAGATTTTGTAATGTTTGAGAACTGCAAACAACCCAACACAATCCAAGATAACAGTGTGTTTTTTTGTTTTGTTTTGTTTTGTTTTTGTTTGGTTGTTTTTTGTTTGTTTTGTTTTGTTTTGTTTTTTTGTTTTTTGTTTTTTTTGGCTGTTCTTCCTTACAGCCCTTGACTTCCAGCTTAATATGCCCATATATGCAAAAGTAAAATATCTAGAAAGACATGTCATACCACAGTAATTAATCACATCTTGATACTGCTCTAACACATACTATGCTGAGGACAATGTCACTGTCATAAGCAAATTTTCCCTTACCAGCTACCTCACTTCTCTTTCTGCCATAGTCACTTAAAGACCCTTGGCCTCTTTTGAACATAAAGATAAAAAGAAATTAGGCTTGAGCAAAGAGCTATCAAGTTTACGCAGTAACATCAGCTGTTTTACTGATGACTACAACACCGGTAATGTTTCATTTTTCAGAAGTTTTACGTTATTTTTTCTGCCTCTGCATTTCAATAAACAAAGTTTCACCTGTTAGATCTTCTGAAATATGAGAAAACAGTATTGTTTCTGAGATGACTAAAAATTCAGTCTGTCTTCTTCGCTGATGCTCTTCTAGCATTAATAATTTATCATTTCAATGTGCTAACTGTTATGAACTAACTGTAGGGCTAACTGTTGAGCCCAGTAAGCTCTTTCTTCCTCATATCCTCAAATCTTGAAACAAACTTCTTGTTCCTGAAATTAAATATGAAAAACTAACATTCCAGTCTTAGAGATCATCAGAATTAACATTTAATATAGCTCAAATGAAAACTAATAACCTGAATGCCAAGCCTATGTGGAATAACACCACTAAGATCCTTTACAAGATCAGAACAAATTCTTTTGTTATATTTGGTAGTACTAAAAAAGGAAAAGAAGAAAGAAGGATGTTTAACAGACTTCAATAGCACACTTGCATTTAACATCAATAACACTTCTGCATTTTCTTGTTTGAAAATTTTAACAGGTGAACATCTCTTATAAAGAATATCAGTCAGCACTAATCAAAATCTAGAAAATTTGCTCATCTTTTGGAATGTGTAACTGTCAGGAATTAAAAAAAATCTTTATTTGACTTCTTTGTTGTCAAATAGAAATTGGATCTGGTGGCTCACCTACCATCACAGAGAAAGTTCAAACAATCAAATTTTCAATGATGCCATGCACAGATATAGAATATGGACTTAATACTATGGATATTCATCCTTGATTATCTGATCTGCAAAATTCTATTGACAAATTATACACAAGCCTAGTATGTCTATTATTCAGAAGACTGGAAGTAGAAGACTAAAAATACAGTTATCTGCTTTTGAATACTGTAAACATGAGCTAGAATAATTAAATAAGCAGAAGGCTTCTAACAAGCTGCAGCATTTTCTCCAAGTCATAGGCTTTTTAAAGTGATTTATTATTTCATTGCTTACTCTCTACTTCTGTGCTGTGAAACTACAGGAACAATGACAGAGTATTATGAAACAGCATTTGCAACTTCTCTACAACAATTTTACCAGCTGATCTGAATCAGATTCCACCTAGTCTCACATTCAACATGTGATTTCCCCATAAACAATACATAGAAGAGACTGCTACATCACTGAATCGATCTGAATTTTCCTCAACCCCCCAGTTTAAAGATCAACTTAAGTGCATAGGTTCAGATCTCATTCAAATCATTCACAGTCATTATTAAAATAAATAGGTCATTTTCAAGAAAAAAATAAAAACTTTCTAAACACCTTTGTAAAATTATTTTGTAGAAATCAGTACCTTGCTTGATTATGATTTCTGCTTAAAAAGTAGTAAATTTTAAGTCTTTGGTTTTTGACTTAGATATTATATGAAATGAGCCAGAAACCTGATTAGGAGGCAAAACAAAATGTGCAAACCAGCTCTTTCCACAATGAGAACAGCTTAAATAATGGCAGAGAAATATTAAACAGAGATAATTGCTAGAATGGAAAAGGCAATAACTGACAAAGAAACACTGAAAGTATTTGACTCATCATGGGACAGACAGAAAAACAGAATAATGTACACTAATTATTTCTGTACAGAAATAAAACCTAGCAGGCCAGCGTTTAAAGAAGACAGCGTTTAAAGAGTCACAAGCAACTTCTGACAAAGAATGTCAATTATTACTAAAAATGAAAATATCAGTCATATGGAGGTGTGTTCTATTTAGATGAAATGATATTCAAATGTAGTTAGTTCTTGGAAAACATTTTCCTCCTACACACATTCTTAAAGCTGACTTTTTCATTATGGAAATGATTACTACTATTACACTACTTCCATATTTCTACATTGCCACCCCAGTGATTGATGTAATTTACTTTAATCAGACGCTCAAAAATCGATGAGCTGCACTGCAGATAGTTTAAGTCCCAATATCCCACTTTTGCAGTAGTGCAGATTAGTCTGGGCTTATTTTATCTTTGCAAAACAGGCAAAAATATACAACCCTACACATATCTGCAGATTAAACATAAATCAACAGCATCTTTTACACATAAGAAAATTTCAAATTCTTTAACAATACAACTGATCTGTTATAATCCATACTTAATTCAAAAATCATCTCTATACTTTGCTGAAGTTGACTTCTCATGGCTTATATTGAAGAAAGATACTATGCTCGCCTATACTTAGGTCTCTAAATACCAGGAAAATAAACTTTCCCCCTGAGATGACTTCAATTTCAGTGGGCATCCCAATATTCTGTTTTGCAGAAGGGACAGTGAAAACCGTAAAAGCAGAGCAGAACTGCCACACCTCACTTTCAATTAGAGTCATAAGCAATTTTTTGGTCACACAGAGTCAGCCAATTTAACTCTACACTTGTTCTGTACTTGATAATCATATTACCTAATCTACTAAAAAAATTATCCTTAGTACCACCCTTTACAGTCTACTGAGCTGTGGACTACAAAGCCCCTGTAAGTTATTATCTACATTTACCTTTTCATGAGCCTGTAATGTCAAGGATGCTATGAGAGTAACAGAAATTCTGATTATGATAATAAACATTCATCTCCCTCTGAGAAAAATCCACATAACCAACCAAAGAAACAATGGATCTATAAATTTGACACTTCCCAAAGCTCAGTGCTTACTGATGTGTTTATGTAAATCCCTAAAATTAACACAGTCCCTAACAGAATTAGACTATGTACATATAAATAGAAGAACACAATTTCTTTTGGTAATGAAAATGTGACATTTAGTTGCTTTTTCTTCATGTCTGCTTATTTAGGCATTTCTGGATGGACTTCAGTTACATTTGCTCAGCCAATGCAGAACCTTACCTCTGTCAATGGCCTTTTTCAGAGAATAATGAAAAACTTTCTACAAGAAAAAAAAATAAAAATAAAAGAACAAATTTAAACCGAAAAACCCCACACATTTTTTTCCTGAATCTCTGAAAAAAAAAAAAACAACTCAACATTATTTTCAAAAGGAAATCTTCTAGTCAAGATCATTGTATCTACTCTGCATCTGCAGACACATTAGTCAGATGCTAAGAATGTAGAAGCAAGATTCCAACTCCATGTTTGCCCTTTGTTTAGGAGCAAAACCTAGAGCACCCCAACACAACCTAGCAAAACCTTGGGAAAACAACAACAACAACAAACAAAGAAACCCAGGACAACCTGGAACAAACACCCCATTGCAACCCAGCCGTCACTGATGTCAGACAAACTAGCGTATATCAATGCTCGGTTCAGGTGAGCACTTACTCAACCATGTATATGAACTACGACTCTAGAAATCTCAGAATGCTTCTCTGTTCAGCTTGATTACGTAGTCTGAAGTTAATTACTAGAAAAAAATCATTTTTAAATATAGATCCACAAACACACACGGATCAGAACTGCCTATGATACTATGGTATCTTTCAGTTCCTTTCACCTCTCCTATCCTGGCACTCTCTGAGCCAAAAATCACTGTACCCTGTGAGTGTCTTGCTCCTTAAATGTGACTATTCGCAACAATCCTGTTTTCAATAAAAAATAGCCACTTTTCAGATAATCTCAGAAAGCATTTCACCTTTAGAGCATGGAAAAAAATCTGCAACTGAACTGACAAGTTCATATTAACCTTAGCCATAGCAGTGCTATCATTTCACTATTACTCTACACTCATTTGTAAAGACAATGCTAGTTTCCTTTCCATTTTAGTCAGCCTGGCTTGCTGGTGTGACAGCCTAAGGCTAACTCCCTTCGGCATCACCCCTTTAACTGCATACTTACCTTGCATATCTTAGGCTTGGTTAAGCAGGAATACAACTAATAAATTTCCTGTCTGAGACTGTTACCATCAGTAAGAGAATATTAAAGTGAGTTTACTATCCGTAACTCACACAGAAATATGAAAGAAGGAAGATATCATAAAACACTTTTTGCTGAAAGACTAAACTACCACTCATACATGTAATGAAACTTCTGAAGTAGAGATTTTGTCAGAGGTGGTAATCCGAAGTCCTAGAACGTCAGGAAACAAGAGAACAAAAAAGATAACGAACTATTAAAAAAAAAAAAAAAAAAAAAAAGCATGAGACTGCAACAATATTTTGTTTTACAAATTGTATTTTCAGGAAAGTGAATGATTTTTCCATTGACCCATTGTACTTCACCAACTGTCATTACATTGATCTACTTTGAAGATACAACTTCCTTTTTGCAGGGGCAGGATAGAGGGAAAACAACAGCAACAAAAACAGGTTTAGTCTCACATGCACGTATCACATGTTGTTTATGTTGTGCTATTACTTGTGCTTACAATATGCAAGCTCACTTTACCATGATTCTGAAAATTAAAAAAAAAAATAGTATGTTTTTTACTGTCTTTGATACTTCATCCAACTAACCAAGATCACAGAATCCCTGAATGATTGGGGGTTGGAAAAGATCACTGGAAGTCATGCTGTCCAAATCCCCTGCTTAAAAAGAGTCACCTAGAACAGTTTACCCAGGACTACGTCCACATCAAACAAGTCTGAAAACCTGAAGACCAACTATTTTCTGATGCAGTGGATGGCTCCGGGATGACTGGATGAGTGAAAACAAACCTCCTAAAATGTATGTCACCTGTATGCAGTCACAACATGTTACAGCCAAAATTCTAATTTTGGACACACCTTTTACACAGCATTCAAGGAATTATCTTGGGTCTTAATTTAAAATGGAGAAGTGTGATGAGTTCAGAACAGAAGGCCATTAGATTCACCTATCAGCCTATGGGTGGACACTGTTTGGACTTTAGATACTTCCAAGTGCTTTTTAATTCACAGCAGTGGATGTTTTATGTTGTTTTGTTATTGTCGTTGTTGTTGTTGTTTTCCTTTATGAATAAAGAGCAAGGACAACAATAGTTGCTTTTTATGCTTCATCAACCATTATTTTTTTTTACTCTTCCTGTTACTTTCTACTTATTTCTCACTTCAAGATTGAAGAAGTTGAACTTTGGGGTGGTTTGTTTTGTTTTTTGGTCACAGTGCTATGCTCTGAGTGACCTACTATTCTGTTGAGATGATATACAGAAATCTATTTTGCAGTTAAGAGTTTTTAGCATGAAGCATTCTGATCACCTGCAGCAGTTGTAAACCTGGCTAGGCATACCCTCCTTATAAACAACTGAAATACCAAAACTCAAGCACTCGATTTCTGCTTCTAATAGAAAATTTTGGAGGAGCAGTGAGAAATCCTTCACTAGTATGGGTCCAATCTCAAAGGAACTCACAGCACAATATATGTGGGTTAAAATTGTCTGTTGATTCCCTCAGTGTAAGGCAATTTAACCTACAAGCCATGAATTACCTTAGTCATTGTCAAACTCACGGCAATTAGTACATAAATCTGGCATGAAACTTCAGAAATTTCAGTAAAAGATCCACAGCTACCGGGTACATTTCAGATAGAATTATAACAGTAAAAAGCATTTGGTCTTCAAATTATCACATATCTCTTCCATACTGATAGCAATCAAATCTACATCCAGTCCTTTACTTTGATTTGTGTGTGTGTGTGTGTGTGTGTGTATAAAACAGACATAACTGGAAAGCAAGGTTTATACTCACAGGATAGGAAGAAAAATATGAGCAAGAATTATGAATTATGATTTATAAAAGAGTGCTTGCAATCTTTTATGTGAGCTTTCATATATCAAAATTCAAAGGAAATTACTAGCTAAGCATATAGAACTTGTATTTACCATTTATTGAATTTTATTTCTGAAGCACACTTCCTTCTGTCTGATTTTCTTCATAATACTTATGGTTATGTACAAGCAGAGCTATGTTGTACCTCTGTATTTCAGCTGCGTGTTCTATTCTTATTGTTAGGACGGTCTGTGAAGTTTTGGTACTGCCTACAAAATGACCACATAATCATTTGCTATATTTGTCCAGAATTCTTACATTTGCATGACTTTGATACTAGTACAAATTAAATGCACATTTGTAAGTTGTCTGTACTTACAAAGTTTAAAAATAAGTCCAGGTCCAAACCACCAACAAAAACAGACACCTCTATCTGAATGAATGCAAAAATATCAACATGTACTATGCTTTTTATGTTCTGCACATCTACTAAAATCTGTCCTCAGAACCTCCTGTTCTTGAAGCCTCGTATCACTGACATTATGTATTGGATTGAACTTAACTACACCTAGGTACTGAAAGCATTTTAGACATCAGAGTGTATCTACAACTTCTGTTCTGACACAGAAAACACAGAAGTAACAGGAGCCCCATCCAGACACATGGGATACCCGTGTTTAGGGAACTGAAGCCCCCTTGCTATCAGGAACAGCCTGCTAGGAACTGAACAGAAAGGTTGACTACTGCTTCAGGATACACCACCTCAGAAATACTTGTGTCCTTCAGCTATTTTTATGACCCTCATTTTGGCAGTTAATACAAATATCTTGTGTCCAAATGCCCAAGAGACATTAGAATTGTCCTACCAGTTCACAGGAGTACATAGAAACAGGCTGGAGTTTACATTTGCCTGTCTGAACACAGGTGTGATACTATTCTAAGATTCTTCCAGAAACACGGTGGTAGATAAAGATCAGCTTTCAAATTAAAGTAGCTATTTTTCAACAATATTCCCGAAAAGGATGGTAACTTCTCCCATGTTTATTAGTACATTGAGGATTCTACTGCAAGAAAAATGGTAGGCAAGTCTCTACACCGTGAGACAAATTTACCACGAAAATTTTTCATCTGACTCAGCTAACATCCACCTCACCCATTCATATATGCTATGAAGCAGCATTCATATGTGTTAGATGAAGCAGCTTGTCAGAGGTTTTAATTTTTCCTTCATGTTTCCTGAATGTTTACTAGTAATCAAACTCACTGCAGTTTTAGGTGTTCTTGAGACTGAGGCACCTGAGAACAGCTTGAAGATTTTGGAAATGAGGCTTATAACAACAAAGTTCTACAGTATACAGTGAAAATTACACACATGAAATGTTCGTAACTGTGAACGCTGAAGATTTTTAACTGGCTATCTTTCACCTACTTTCCACTAGAGCTACTTTTATTCCAGCTCTGCTGGTAGAAGTATCACCTGCTGACCCCTTACAAGGAAACAGAGCCAATACTGCTATTTTCCAAAGTACTCTCCTCAGTAAAAACAGGAGGATAAAAAATGACAATTACAGAAGAAGAAAACTATACTTAGCTTATGTTCCTTTTAAGTACAAACCTTTGGCAAATGTGCCACAGAAAATCATTTGATACAGTCAATAAAGCAGATGTTGCTGAGCAAAGTGAAAAACTGCAGGCAGTAATGCCAGAAAACAATAAACTCGTAGAATACAGACATTTTCAAGAATGACAGTCACATGAATGTTTACAAGATTGCATTGTTCTACTTTATGCTTTCTACAGTATAGGTGAACTAGGGATTCAGGCTGAGAGATTTTCCAAACATATGTCAGTGTCAATGCCCCAAAACAGCTATGAGTTTAGAAAGTCACCAAACAGTAACACGTTCCTATATTTCATGTTGAAACATAAAAATGGGACCAAAAAATCCATCTGAATCATGATGATACTATGTGCTAAGAACAGAATAATATAACAACACTACAAAATATTAATGGGATTTCCTGAGTAGTTTATAAATGAAGGGAACCAAATAGGCTTCAACAGCATGTTTTGAAGGAAAAATGTCTATGTGTCTGAAACACTGGAAGATATATCCAAATCAGTCTCACTTGGTTTGCCTGGCATGAGAAGACAAACAAGTATGTTCTACTTCCATGCAATTTACTAGATCAAAATGTTGTTTTACATTGTTCATACCTTTTTTTTTGGTTTTCTCTTCTAACATATTTTAGAAAGTGACTCACCAGGAACTTACTTTGCTTTTATTCTCTTTTTTATTATAAAGACTTTGAAGGACAGTCAGTAGACGTAGTGAACGGAGAAAAGATTAATTTACTACGTCATTTGAAAGAACTTGAAAACAAAGGAGACATCAAAAGATGTAATCGGTCAAGCCATCAAAATTTGCTAGTATTCCATACGCTGAAGGATTGCATATTACACAAAGCAGACAGATTCACAGTCTGGCATCTTCTTGTTCCATACAGAGGAACATAGCTAGCAGTTTTCTCATTCTATGATAAAGATCACTAAGCAGAGGAGTATGTAGTAGCTACTGCCCTTTATACAAGTCTCTTATTAGAAAACACTGGTTTTAAAATGACTCAGTGAAAAAGCTGCTATTTTCTGTCCTATTTATCATTTTTGGTTCAAAAAATGCATTTTCCTATTGTATTTTAAATCAAAGAAAAAAAAAAGTCTTAATTTAATATATTCTAGCACTAAAATGGGATAAACTGATGTTTCTATGGACATCACAAATTCATCCTAAAAAGGTGTTCGGTCACCTTTCAGATACATCTCAGAAAGCTAGAATACTTTAAAATACTAAGTTTCAACTAATACCTTCTCACTAAACAAGATTTCTGGTGTTTTCCCACCCTCAAATATCAGAAATAGTTAAGCAAGACTTCCTCCCCAAAAATGGATTAGAAATAAATGCACACATTCACTTACACTGACTTTCTAAACCATTACAAAGCACACTTTTTCAGCCACCATTGCCTGACTATGAAATTTGAGGCCACCTGTTGTCCTCTGAAACAACAGCTTCAAGAAAAACTCTACAAATCATGATACCTGAGACAAAAGAAGTGGCAATTCCTTCCATGATTACAATGAGAGCAATAGTAAATCAGGACTGAGCACTACTGAAAGTAGTCCCAACATCAGAAAATTAACAGACTGTAGTATTACATGAAGCACCATAGCTCAGAAGCTCCTGAACTGTATTAAATTAGACACATAGACACACAAAAAGCCCTTTCTCATTATTAAGCTTTAATCTATGCCCAACAATCAGTATAGTACAAATCTGTACAATAGCCTTTTCCCATACATATCCATACGTACAGTTTACTACATGCAGTGGTGCTGCCTGATACTTTAATCAGAGCTAGTAAGAAGCATTCAGATCTAAAGGAAGGTAAAAGGCTCTGAACAAGGAGAACATGCAGAACAAGGGAGAGATCCCTTTAGAGCCAAGCTGATGCTCCTCTACCTTAGAAACAGAAATGCTGAAACAGCGTCAGCATTGGTAGGAACAGCCACTTGTGATGCTGCACAGTGAGAACTGACTTCAGACCCCTGAATCCTTCTCCCTCAATGGCAGAAGCAAGCTCAACTCTCCAGGGCTTTGGCACACACAAAGTAGAAAAGGACTAACTGCTATTTTTGCTATCCAGAGAAATCTACTGCCATAGGAAGGAGAAAGAAGAAAGAAGAAAGAAGAAAGAAGAAAGAAGAAAGAAGAAAGAAGAAAGAAGAAAGAAGAAAGAGGAAAGAGGAAAGAGGAAAGAGGAAAGAGGAAAGAGGAAAGAAGAAAGAAGGAAAAAGAAAGAAGGAAGAAAGAAGAAGGAAGGAAGAAGAAGGAAGGAAGAAGAAGGAAGGAAGAAGAAGGAAGGAAGAAGGAAGAAAAAAAGAAGAAAGAAGAAAAGAAGGAAGAAAAAGAAGAAGCAAAGAAAGAAGCAAAGAAAGAAGGAAAGAAAGAAGGAAAGAAAGAAGGAAAGAAAGAAGGAAAGAAAGAAGGAAAGA
>CM021729.1:40106552-40121616 GCA_011074415.1 Stictonetta naevosa
AAGAAAGAAAGAAAGAAAGAAAGAAAGAAAGAAAGAAAAAAGGAAAAAGAAAGAAAGAAGGAGAAAGAGAGGAAGAAGAAGAAGAGAAGGAAGAGGAGGAAGAACACAAAGAAGTATAACAGTCATGCAATAACGTGCTTGATTCAAACTACCTTTTCAAGCCATTATACATCATCTACACATGCTGAATTCCTATACTTTCTCAGAGCTAACTAGGATGTGTCTCAGATATGTTACAGTAAAACATAGTATAAAACAACCACTTCAAATCAGTTATCTCACTCCAATATTTGCCAATTGCAAGTATTTTCCTTTTGATTAAATAGCTGGTTTGTTTTCATTAGCAGCCAGACTCTTCAACATGATCAAAACCAAAAAAATGTTACACTAAACAGAAATCCTGTAACTAATCACCTGGTAGGGTGACCATGACTATTTCCAGACACTTCCTCTGCCTCTATAAGCCAGTGACGGATTGCAGTTATTAACAGGTCAATGAATAAATTAATTCCAGGGCACTGGAAATTATGTTCATGAAATGAAAAGTGGCCTTGCTGACATTGCATCACTATTTCTAGACAGTGCGCTTGAACACCAAATAAATCTCACAGCTTGGATGAGTGCCAAAAACAAGTGACCTAGTTTCATTAGGGTGGGAAAAGAATAGCAATTGGTCCTATGAGAGCAGATTACCAAAATAACTTCACAGAGTCAAAAACATTCCATCGACAATTTTCTTTAAATCAGATATTTTCCAATCTAACAGGTCACTGAAAGCCCTCTTTGCCTCCAAAATGCTACAGTCTGAGATCCATTAAAATTTAAAGTTAAAATGCACTTGCATTACTCACTCTGACATTCCTATAGAACATTCCCATTAGTAAGAATAAATATTATCTTCTTTTCATCTCATTATCTCTTTCCATCTCATTCATAATAATTTAATACTGTTTTAAATCAAAACAGCTTTTGCATTTTCAGTGAAAAATGTAACACTTTGGCTTAAACAAAGCATTTTTAACTAATAAAAGTAAGCCTATTTTTAAATATTCAGCACACAGTAATCTGCCCAGTAATCTTCCTTGATTAAAAATTCCTTGGCTTGTCTTCAAAAAAACACTGACTACGGACGAGCTCAACAGCTGTCGACATAATTTTTAGGAACTTACCAAGCATTGTTGCGTCTATACTAGACCCCATTTATATACTCCAGCTGGTACTCCACAGCCCCACTCCTTCGCCCCCAGTAACATCTATATTGGGATGGAGACATATTGAGGAGAGGAATCTTAATAACAATATGCAGTAGAAGATATTTCATCATCTTTTTTTTTTTTTGTCTTTCCAAAGCCTGTTGCCTTCTGCAAATTGCTTTTCACTGACTAACCAAGTGAAGTACAGAAGATAAACTGAAATACTGCAAGAAAACTATTCTTGCACTGTTAAAAAACCCACAGCGTTCTTTCATAAACCAAACTTTAATATGACATAAGTAACACGATGTATTAATTTCACCCAGCAAGTCCTGTTATACAATTCCTTGCTGACACATGCCAATGACTAAACTGCAACTCTTATCTGTGTGCTATGTAGAGTGAGGGTCACTTGCATAAAGACTCAGACAAAAGGTCTATGATTTAAAAGACGGTGACATACTGCTCATTTTACCTCCATGCTATTTCAGGTTTTGCATTTTTCCTCCAGATTCACTACCTCTGGATTCATTACTAATAGATCAAGTCCTAAAGGCTGATCATGGTTTTTGCAGTCCTTACTGAGGCAAACACTTATGTCAATGGAAAGTCTGACCAAATAATGACATACATACTTGTAACTAAGTTAAGGACATACACACGAATTTCAAATAAGCTATGGGAGAATCTGGTGGGAAAAAAAAAAAAAATAGGAAACAGAAAAGGAAAAAACAGATCAAAAAAAACAGGTAAGTGAATATGCTTCTAAAATTAATGATTTTTTTCTTTCTAATAAAGCATTTTTTAAGAGAACCAATAAGAAATTTTGGCATTTTACATCTTTCTCCTTATTTATTAAAGAGTTTTTAAGTCCTTGGGTGCAAACCTGTCTTGTTCCTCTGTCAATAACTTCCTGATCAACATGTCTGTCTTTTATCTTTTTTTTCCTCTTTATACCTTCTCTCTCTGCTTGAAAGCTGTATTGTTTACACAATCTCTCTGTAAAATCCTTTGAAAGACTCCATAACATACAATACGTACAAACTGTCGCACTATCACCACTAGATTCTGTGAAAAAGTAGACTTAAGATAAAGGAGGGAGAGGAGGTTGTCACAGCAGCTTAGTCACTTAAAACTATTTTGAAAAGTGGCTGATGAGTTGTTTGATTCCAGTGTATAAATGTTTCTCTTCTCACCTGTGAGAATCATGCAGATCTGCTGCACATACTTTTTATCTCAGCTTCTGCAACTGAAAAACACCTTTGGTCACCCCTTCTAAAGGAGTGCTGAAAACTACCAAGTGATACATAATGTGATTAGCTACATATTTTAGTGTCAGTCATCTCACCATCATTTCCTATTAAATTGTGTCTATCACTATGCAGATTACCAAGTTTCTTAACACTAAAAGGAATATTTACATCACCATTTTTTTTTCTACACATCTTATTTAGGGACAAACCAAGAAGATAAGGTCTTTATGTTTCCTGGGCCATCAACAATGCAGAGACGCAGAAGTGATGCACAGCAACTAAGACTTCCAAAATTGCATTATGGTATGAATAATCTGCATTTCTCCCTTTATTTTGCTGTGTTCCGCTGCCCTGGTATTTTTTCCATGTACACATACTGATAATTGGTAATGAAACATTTCTGCTAGATTCTGTCACTCATAGATAAATTTCATTTCTTCCCTTACTACCTCAAGAAATTAAAACATAATTTCCCAATGCAGACTGACTGGCGCATGCACTTTCATTCATCACTGATTCTTTAATGTTAATCATTTTCTGTACTAGACACTTACTTTCACCTGCTTACTTTCTCTGTCCTTCCTAATTTGAGTCCTCCATTCAAGTGGAGTTCTTTCTCCTTACAGCTTGTGTTGTAGAGATATGAAGAGAAAAAGTTTGACAGAATGTAAGTAAAGCAACAGGAAGAAAGGACACTACTGAGAAAATATTTTATCTCTGAATATCAGCTGAAGTAGCGGCTAATCTCCTCAGCAGAGGAACACAGTAAAGATAATCAGATAAATGGTAGAGAACCTTATAAAGTATATATGTGGAGGAAATTGAACCTAGAACTTTGAAGCTCAGGATTTTTGTTTTAATTCCTAGTCAACTGTAAGATGGAAGACAAGTCAGCAGATATTGAGTTTGTCTAATATTTATTTCCAAAGCATGACTCTCCAGAAAATCAATTTTTAAAATAAACTTTTATGCAGTTGTATTTTCAATATACAGCCAATTTTTATTTTCCGCATGCTCCATCTTCTCCTAGAAACATCAGCTACCAGTTAGTCTTCCTTTAGCTTTCAGATCAGCTTGAAAACCATAGAATCATAGATTCACAGTAAATGAAAAGTTGGAAGAAAATAAAAGAAAAAAATTATACTAAGGTATGTATTCGGACATTTAATAATGATTTTGAGGACACTAAAAAGCTCAAGATAGACATCAAGTGCTAGTTTCAGGACATGTTTTGGGGTTGAAAAGGGTATTCTTTTAAAAAGTAAAAAGAATGGTATTATATGAAGTAGTTTTGGCTTCCTACAACTTTTTATATTAATTCCAAACTTCATGCATTTCATCAAAGGCATTCTTGAACTCTGCTGGATTCCCATGATTGAATAGAAAACTCATCTACCTGATTAGCTGCCAGACAGTGTATATAAATCATTTTAAATTTTAACTGGCTTTGGAAAAATAAGGGATTCTTTACCTTGCACCGTTTTCAATCATTCTTTTCTCCATTTACTTTATCCTTTCCATCTCGTAACTAGAGTACCCCATGTGAATATATTCTAGTTTGCGCCTTGCTATGAAACTTGGTATTGTTACACTCTACCTAAACTGTGGTTTCCAGTCAATGTCATACTATTCTATACATGGTCACAAAGTCAAATTGCAAATGCAAAGTTCATGTTTGCTTTCTTTTCAAAGCTTCGCTCCTTAGTTTCCAATGTCACACAAATGGTCTGAAAAAGATATGAATGTGATAGTACAACACACGCTAGCTGAAACAGAATCTGAATGGGACTTAAATCTACACGATTTAAGGAGGATCAAAGAAACCAAACCTTTTGTTACACTTATTCGTATTTCTGGTTGTCATTCAAAAATGAGAAATCCATCAATCTCACAACACAATTTTTGAACTGATAAAAGCAAATCTACTAATGTATCTATGAGAATAATGATTGAGAATGTCACTCAGGTTGTAAGAATGAAGTTTTAATCCTAGATTTCAATAAAAACAGGACTCCAAAATTCAATCTCAATATGAAAAACAATGTTTTTATACTCACAAGACATGAAAAAGGTTACAAGACTACATCATGGTTTGTTGCTAATATCTGATTTCTCCATGTGTAAAGTATAGTAATGCCAGTACTTCCATGCTTTGCTTTCCAAGGTCAAGAAAATTTCCTTTCTCTCCTCTTACACTTCCTGTAATGTTCAGCTTGGCTTCTTCGACCTTCTTTTATTCTTGTTTTATTCTTGTTTTATTTTATTTCTGCAGCATCGAAGGCCAAACTTTTAACAAGATATAGTGGGGAATGCAATATTGCTCCTTATGATATTGAAACTTCTGAAATACCTAAGAGTTAATTCTTGTAAACAACGTATTTCCAAATTTAGGTCAGGAAGAAACGTTCTGCAATATGTGCTAGCAGAAACAACTGGCATGTCAGAAGCAGTCAGTTTCTCACACTGAACCTGGTATTTCAAACACATTCTATACAGTTCCAGTCACTGGGTTCATTGATGATAGCCTTGGTTAACTCTTTTTTTTTGTACAAATAATCAGTTGTGTTTTTAATATGATTTTGGAAAGTGTTCTATGGCTAGCACACAAAGTGAAAAGCAGAGATTATTCTGTGTATCACTGCAAAAGTACTGTATGTTTCATGTGAATATGGGGAACAGCTTTGATGATGTGGCACACTCCTATCATTTTCTCCTCTGCAGTATATTACCACTTCTTACGAAGTATTCTGTTTACAGATACTGTAAATAAAATTTGAAAAACATTAGTTTTATGTATGAAGCTTTTGCAGCACTAGTATCGCATGACATTTTAAAATTTCGTCTCAACATCATCACCATTAAAAGCGATCATAAAGCTAGGGAGAAAATGAGTCATTTGATGAAAATCAGCTTATTTTTATTTAAGAAGAAGAAAACATAAGAACCACAATTCTCCCTAACTTACAGAAGCAGAATTGATTTACTTCTCTGTAGCAACATTCTATATATTGTATTTAATTACTTTGAGATAAGAGTGGATGTACAAACATTTGTTTTCTACACTATTAGGAATTTTTTACTTGAGGCCATCTGTTCAACATGATGCATAAAATAAACATTACAAAATATTAAAATGCAAATAAAGCTTTCTAGACTTCAGATGATTGAAGAAAATATAGATAAATGTTCTTAGAGTAACTAATTTAGTTTTTTTGTTATATCAAATCACAATAGGATTGTAAATACACAGCAGGCACTGTTACACCTCAATAAAAAATAAAATAAAATAAAATAAAATAAAATAAAATAAAATAAAATAAAATAGTCTCTTTAGTTGTAAGGGGAGGAAGAAAAAAGTTTATTTTCTTGGTTGTTCCTCAGTAAATAAAATTTTTAAAAATATATTGATGAAATGGTGAAGATGTTGATTAAGAAGCTTCCTTTAAAATGTCTTCTACCAGTATTTAATTTGGGGAATTTAAAGTATTAAAACTTTGACATAAGATTGGGATAAGGAAACAAGCCAAGTAAGAGAAATCACAACAGAGTTTATGGAACTGAAAATAAAGAGAAACAAACTCAAAGCTGCTTC
Source organism: Stictonetta naevosa (assembly GCA_011074415.1). NCBI lineage: Eukaryota > Metazoa > Chordata > Aves > Anseriformes > Anatidae > Stictonetta > Stictonetta naevosa. Next base: position 40,112,591 of record CM021729.1, read on the forward strand.
ACTTCTTTTTTTCCAGTCATTCACTTAATTGTCATAGGACTAAGAGTTGAACTTTAAAAAGGTAAGGACTCGAAGGGTGTCTTCACATAATAATTTCTAAGAACTAGAGAAAGTTTAAGGAAAAAGTAATGATGATGATGAGAGTACATCCAGTGAAGGCTAGAATAAAGATGGGACAGAAAGGCAGAGGATTCCTTGAGGAAGAGGTATAACAATCATTTTTTTCTTTCTAGGTATCTCTGTAATGATGCATCATCATGTAGCACCTACATGCAGAAAAATTACAATTAATGTTCAAAAGCCTTTAAGTACTACCACCACACTTTAATTTTTCAGTATTTGGTAAACACAATTATTCCTAATAGTGTGTATAAAGTATATAAATCTAAAGAACATACTGACAATATATTTTAAGGTGCATCAGATTGCAACTTGAAATGCCTGACATATTATTTAACCTTTACACTTGGTTGAATTGTACAACTTCTGCTGTTAGCAGTATCACATTCTATATGAGTTTTTCACATCTGGAAACCCCCTTGACACCTTTCTCATCCAAAATAGGGTATTTTTTTTGACTCTAAAATAAATCCTGCAACAGAAACCTTCACATTGTTTTTAAAAGTGAATGATGAATAATTCAAGAGATAAGGAAAATACACAATGATTACCTAAATTCAGTTTTCATTCTTACTCTCTTTTTCTTCCTGTGCAATGAAAATTAATTTTTAGTGTTTTCCTCTCCAATCAAGTACCATAACTTCCTCAAACACATTTTAAAGTCTAGAAAAACAGTCAAAACAATACTGTTACCAAAGTGGAAAGAGAGGAAGAACACATAAATCACATAAATGCTGCCATTAAACTTATCCCTTGCTATGTATTTTAAAGACAAAAAACAGTCCAACATGCTATGCAACACAGCTTTGGTTTCACCTCTGGAAAAGAAGGTTCAAAGTCACTGTAAAATGCAAAACAAAGACACAGACAATCTACATTAACAAAGAAACAAAGATTTTTTTTTTTTAAGCCTGGCAAAATATGCTTTTAAACTGAATATTGTCAATGAAAACATACTCCTTGGGATTACGTGTTGGATTTTTATTTCATCTTTAAAGAGTGTGCATTGTTCATCATGAATGTGGAGGAGAGATCTGTAATGAAGTAATGGGGTTCTTTTTGGTTTGGAGGGGAGAACAAAGGCAAGATTTGCTTTGATGATTTGAATGAAGTCTTGCTAATTAAAATGTCTTCAAAACAAAAGAGGAGTGAAAGCTCTAAGTATGCAGGCCAGTAGCTACATTTTTAATCTAGCTGGGTCATATTATCTGCTGACATGAGCATATTAATTTCAACGAAGTTCTGTTATCATGTCTTTTTTTAAGGAAGCATAATCGTTGATGTATACCAGTATCTCAGCTTTATACGTAATTTTTCCACCAAAAAAAAAAATGCATAAAATAAATCCAAGTTATTTTTCACCTGACCTTCTCACTTCCTATTGGCACAGAGTATTTTCCTCTCATCAAACAATCATATCTCATTCTATTAACATCATAAGAATATTTAAGTACGTTGTTTGCAAGCATTTTTATCTTCTCCTAACAGATCTATTACTGAGTGGTATACAAATAAGATACTAACAAATAAAAGCAGATCTGTCAGCAAGGCATCATGCATCTGCTGCAGGCCCAATATCCATAGTGAAAGACTTAATATAAAAAACAGAAATGAAACATGGATGGAGATAGCTTTAAAAAGCCACAAAGTGGAAAAAGAAGATCAGTATGAGTGCTCCAAAAGGCAATTTTCAGATAAGAAACTTGTTGCTGTGAAATTCTTCTTTTGCAAGTAGATAGACACTAGAAACTATATTCAGTTATGGATAGAGGTTGGCTTCCTTTTTACGTTAAGTTTTAGAAGTAACAACAGAGAGAGAGAGAACATGATTTTTTGTGTAAAAAAGCTCTCCTACACTATGTTGAGTCCTGTACAGAACTACAGTGTTACACGGAAAATAAGGTGTTCAAATGGCTTTTTGACTAAGAAATCAAAAAATTCAGCTCCATTAGCAAACAACAACTGAGACTGGTTACTCTAGCTGGTAACAAGCATCTCCTTAAACAACAGAGCTAATAAAATCTGGTTTCCCATGAAATCTGAACTCATTGCTGTAAAGTGAGACAAGTATTTTGACTGAAACACTTTCCACAACTAGGACATCAACAATACTTCCCGCCTGTGCCAATTCTTTTATGTCCAATAATAGGTTACTTCATCTTCCTTTTGATACAATTCTAGGGACTATCTTTTTTTGCAACCACTGCTCTTCAGTCAAGCTAGATTGCAACTCTCCAAGAGACCAAAAGGACACAGGGAAGAAAACTGAGGAAAACAAGGGTTTGAAAAGACAAATACAGATAGTCTGACATACATGCATGGTGTGGTAACATAAGACTACTTGTGTAGTAGTCAACTGGCAGACTTTGTAAAGAAAACAAAAATATTAATGTTCATTCTCAGGTAACTTACCCAGCACTGAGCTACCAAGCTGTTTTCTCTCTGCTACACACTTCTTCTAGTTCACTGAATCTTGACTTCCTTAGTAGACAATGGGATGTACTTAACAAGAAAAACTGAAAGATTTTCTACCTTCCCTAACTCGCAGCTTGGCAGTTAAGGCTTTTTTCATAGTGGAGAAAGAACGGGATTTAAATTTCCAAAGGCAGGAGATTCAATCTTTCTCCCTCACATTTTGAGCTGGTCTGTGAACAAAGCTTTTGTATAAAAGGAGGCACTGCTATTATTTCTCCTAGCTTTTGCTCTGCCGTCCACCATGAATGGTATTTCTGAGACTCAAGCTGCCAGCACAGACAAGGTGTGCTCTAGAAATGCCTAGTTGGTTGAAATCCTCAGCAAACTTAGAAGGAACAATTCACTTCTGTATATTAACCAGGATTCAATTGCTGCTCATCCTTAGCCTTTACAATGCTGCAGTACATTCGTGCATACTCAGAAGCAAAATTTCTCACACTTGGGCAATTTATGTTAAAACTGGTTGCTCACTAGACAGCATCTGACTACATCCCTTCTTGTGCATAGCTTAAAATAGGATGCAATTCAACACAGTACACAAGGTCCAAAAAAACGGAGCTGATCTGCTCAGATACTTTAAAACTTGACTATTACATTCTAACAAAATGCTTCTAATATAATTTTTTGTATGTAACTTTTGAAAAAAGAACAAACAAAAAAGTTTTTCATACCACCTTAAACAAATTTATTAATTATCACCTAATTTAAAATCTTCACATCTATCATATACATGTGACAGTACAGTAGTATAAAAACAGTAGTAGCTTGCCATGCTGTATGGACCCACTCAGAAGAAGAAACATATTTTGTCAGTGAGTTTCAGATGTACTAGATGGTAGCAGAAACCTGTTGAGATCTCTTAATGGATACATTTCTCTTTTCAGCTGCAATTCCCAGTCCTCCTTCAGCTCAGAGCAGCTGGAAGTAAACACTGTAAGAAAACGTTTGCTTTACCCATGATACCTAAGGTTTAAGTGGACATTTCTGACATCTCTACGTAAACGACATACATACAATTCCTTCACTTTCTGAAGACACAAAGCATGACCAGTTGCTAGTTCAATGACAGGAGGTGAAAAGAGCTGAAACATTCTCAGTGCTCGGTAAGGGTGGTACAAGTGCAGGCTGATCAGGAAACAGTTGTAATAAGCTCAAATACACACAGCAAAAATAGTCTGACAGGCTGATAGGAGCGGGGAAAAATTAATCACTGAACATACTCCAAAACTTCACAAGTTTAAAAGGCACTGTAACTTGCTGAAATACGTCATATTTTCAAGGAGGTGAGGACACATCTCCAAAGTATGATTTTAGGATGAAAAAAACAAAAGATTTCACAGATCTCAGTCTCTGGGTAGTACTAACACATTCTGAATGAAACCCTCAAAGAAACTCACTATGAATTCAGTTGCTTAGCATTTTAAGGTGAAAGCATTACACATTTAAAACATCTACAAGTAAAAGAAGATAAGGAAATCTGAGACAACCTCAGTAAGTTGAATACTGAAACTATCTGGAGAGCATGACCTGAATTTCTTGAGCTTGGGAGCATGTGTGCAATACCATCCTGCAAGATTCCCTGGTAGAAGGTGGAATGGATGGACAAAGTGGAAAAAAATTCCGCTCCAAAATGGCATTTTCTGTCTATTACTTCACCAGAACATACTGCAAAGGTATACTATCTCATGACAACAACACCAGAAGGAAATATATCCTTAAAATCATCTACAAAATTCATATTTACCCACTGCTAAAAAGGGTCTGGTCATCAACTCATTTATCCTTATGCAAAATGTAGCTCTGACCACAGAGAAAAACAAAAGATAGGAAGAAAACATTGACTGAAATCACAACTTGACAATAACCATAATAAAAAAAGTCTTCAACTTGGAGAATAATTGTCTGTATTAGTGATAGGACGGGAGTGTTTCCTAGACAAAGTTCTTATCAGTGTTACCATTATGGTAGTTTTTACTCTCCTCTCTACATAAGCTACAACACTGCTCATTAAAATTAGATCTGGTGCTTTCAAAATAGCTTCCACTTATTAGAAAGAAAACAGGTGTAAAGAAAGAGTATATAGTTCCTCAGATCTTCCAGAAACAGTGGCCAAAGCTGAGTGCGGTCAGGAGGAGACATTTATGTTCAAGGTATTGCCCCTTTCACAGAAAGGCAGATATCTTAATGGGAATGATTTATCCATAAAAACTAAAAATATAAATAAATAAATAAACAAACAAAAGGTGTCATAACACAAAGGCCTTGGCAAATATTATTTATCCTGTAAATTTACTTCCCTATGAATCAAAACAAACAAACAAACAACAACAACAAAAAAAAACAGCTGGCCTCCTTCCACATAAATAATAGAAAAGAATTTCTGGCAAGACAGAAGATCTATTCCCACTATACAATTTGGTTTTAAATTCTTTACAATGAATGCACAACTAGCATGACAACAGAATTTGTACTGGATAGTAAATAGAAGTGGATCACTAATTAGATTACCATTTTTGTACACTGATAGTTAACACTACCTTTTTTTTTTTGTAGCCTGATCCTCAACAAAATTATTCAGCCTTCATATCAAGACATCAAATCTCATTTACAGGATCACTTAATACTGCTTTAGTTAATGCAATTTTGACTGAAAAAAAAATACAAGTGCCACTCCCTGAAAATGAGCAAAACACTTTTAATTAATTTACAGTAAGTAACATGAGCAATAAGCTTTAAAAACAGGCCAATGATCCGTAATAGAAATATAAAAATAAGCTGAGGTTTGCAAACAATCTAAAATCAAGTATCGAGAGCATGTGTTGTTTAATCTTCTCTGGAAACAAAAGCAAAACTTTCATACCTGCACCTGGAATGATTGCCAACTTTGTTTCAACTAGGCCCATCTTAGCAGAAGAGGCTGAAAAAATAAAAGTGTAAATCATTTCTTACTATACTCTGTAGGAAAACAACTTACAAAATAAGTAATAATACTTATATAATACCCTGCAAGGGTATTGTTACATTTTCTTCAAAAAGAACAACAAATCACTCTGTAAACACTCACTTGTGAAAAATATCTTTAAATAGAATTAATTGTTCTGCCTTTATTAAAAGATCTAATTACTCCCACCAAGGCAAGTTCTGCAGTTTATTAATTTACACATAACACGTAAGCTAATATGGGAAATAAGAATAAAGTAAAACCTGTAGCAAAAATACTCCAGCTATCAGTAGCAACTGTTACAAAATTAACCATCAGCAAGTACTTCAGCCAGGTTTCTGCTAAATCCCTTTAAGTAATTGGTTATAAACATTGTTAGAAAACAAAATCAGTTTTAGAAGACTGTTGCCAAGGCAAAGATTAGTCAAGCCTTCTGCAACACTAATAATCCTACATTTAATAAACAGAATTCATATTTACCTGCCACTCTTATGTCACAGGCTAAAGCAAGTTCGAGGCCACCACCCAATGCAGTTCCATCTATTGCAGCAATGGTCGGTACGGGAAGATTAGCTGGAAATAAAAAAAGTAGCACTTAAGCCTACCTCACAAAGAACATCTCCAAAACACCACTTCATTACATTTTGTTCAAAGTACAGTCATGCTATGGAAGAAAAAATGGTTCATAAAAACAATACAGGTCTAAAAATTGATTATTCAGCAACACTTCGGCAAAGAACTTGACTCTCCCTCTATTCTGTGGCTTAACTGGTTTGCAATTTTTTGCTCACTTTTGGCAAAAATCTGAACAGCAGACCCCAAAAACATACAATGCAGAAGTAAACAAACAGGAAGACTTGAAGAGATACTTGAAGAGCAAAAACAGTCCCATTTCACATACAGATGTCCTATCACAGTTAACTGTGATGATGGCGTAGCTGGAAGTGCTCTTAAGTTTTAATATTCCCAGATGTGGTGCGGCCACCACTATTGCCCCTTTCTCCTATAAAGCAGCAGCTAACAATTTAATGGTGTGTGGCAAAGTTTTCAATCTGATAAACAGGTGCACATACTGCCAATATACATAGGGCTACACATAACAGGGCTACTCAGGCCTGTGGGACCATGGCATGATTTGTATTTAATTTATCATCAGTGTTCTGACACAGGGAAATCTAGCATTAAACATTCAACTTGGAGTATTGCTTTTCACCTGGAATGACTTTAAGATCTTTTCTGCCCTCTGCACCACAAAATCTAACAAGTTTGATGAAAAATGTATTTTTACTTGAAAAATAAACTGATATATAGCATCTTTCACTATATTTGATAGTACATTTCCCACAAGCAATCAATAATTTTAAACTATATTCAATACTTGAGTATAGTTTTCCTACTGAAGTTTCAAATATAGTCAAAAGCAATCCATTAACGGAACACTTGGGTATACATCTTGTTGAAATGTTGAACAAACTCTTTACAGCAACTCCTTTTTTCTTCTGTAATTAAGAAAATATTAACTATAAAATATTAAAATATTAAAATATTAAAATATTAAAATCATCTTATTTTTTCAGCTACTTGAATTCAATGACCAGTTTATTCAATCTTTGCTGAAAATTGAAAAAGAAGACAAAATTGCTGACTAAATATAAATGAAAATGAGGTGTGACAGGATGTTGTCTCCTTTTAAAATCTGAAAGGATAATGTGACCAGAAATTATTAATTTAATGTATTAATTTTATATAATACTTATTTTCTTTAGCACAATAGTTCTAAATTTAGAATTTGTTCCACTAAACTTACCTTTTTCTTTTCTGACAGATACACTACAGATAACATTTTTTTAGATGAATTAAATCTTCATGTGTATCACCATAAATAAATTTGTACACTAACAGGTAGTCACACTGGTTAACAAAGCAAAGTATTAAATTAAGTGAAATACTATTTTTGGTTGTAAATCAACATCTTTTTATGTAAATTAACACCTAATGAAAATCCAATTGTCTTCTAAAAAATAACAAAATACTAGCAATGCTATTCAAAATCAAAAGAGATGTTTTAAACCAAAGTCTCTCAGTGGCTGGTATAGATCATGATTCAAAATGATTATCTGAATCAATTCAAATGTCAAAAGAGACTACTGATTATTTTCTGAAACACTATCCATTTGCAGTCGCTTAAAAGAGCTGAAGCCATCCGTTATATATGCTATCTACTACAGAAGGCATAGGAGACACAAGAATAGTAGTTACACCTGTTCTTTCTCTATTTTCTCTTAGTTAGATGTGAAGGCAAGAAGAGAAGGCAACTCTAATTTCTAGTAGGGCCAGGCTGCTGACCAAACCTGGCATAACCCTATCACCATGAACAATCTGCTGAACAGTTCAGAGCTGATATAGACAACATGTCTCTTAAAGGAATCTACCTTTGCTACAGTTAAATGAAAACTCATTTGTATAAACACAAAGGCATGCTCAATATTAACTGTAGTTTCCAGTGGTTACTGCCTACATTTATGTTCCACTTCTGAGAGACTAACATTATTGACACAATTTTTGCAGTACTCCAAGGCAGCCTACTTTCTCTATGATAAATAACTTCCCATTTTTCTATGGTACAATTGAAGTACACTATTGCACACAAAAAATCTAACTTAGGGAGGAGAATATTAAATATCTGCTTGCTTTCAAGAATTATAGCCAGCAGTCCAAACAAGAAATACTAAAATTCATAACTCACAGGGTGAAAAATAAGCTTGATATCATGTTAGAATCATTACTTCCCAAGGATATTAATATTAAAAGATCACCTGACATGTGGCAGTTGACAATGAATGAATAATAAAACACAAATTCTTTACAATAGCATTGTGCTGAGGACATTTCAAAAGTATTGAAGAAATTAATCTCTTTAACATTGTTTTGTTAACTATTAGAAAAAATATAAAAATAAATTAGCAATTGCTCTGGATTATAAACTGTATGTCTAAATCACTAGAACTTAATATTGAGGGTAAAGCTGCTTGGAATATTGGACGTCTACAGCAAGGGTTTGGTAGCAAGGGAGTGCAGGGTTGGCCTCTGTGAGCAGAGACCAGAAGCTGTGCTGTGTTAGGTAAGAGTCGGTTTCAGAAAAGCTCCAAAGGGACCCACACTGGCCAGAGCCATGCCAGTAAATGATGTTGTTTGTGCCTCTGTGAGAACAGATTTAAGAAAGGGGAAAAAACCTGCTGTGCAACAGCAGCTGGGAGTACAAGGAATGAGAAGCAGCCCTGCAGCCCCCAGGTGAGTGCAGCAGCAGGGCAGGAGGTGCTCCAGGCAGGCAGCAGCAGTTCCCCTGCGGCCTGTGGAGAGGCCCCTGGTGGAGCAGGCTGTCCCCCTGCAGCCCATGGGTCCCACATGGAGCAGATCTCCACGCTGCAGCCCGTGGAGGAGCCCCCGCTGGAGCAGGTGGATGTGGCCTGGAGGAGGCTGCGGCCCATGG
>CM021729.1:40121716-40158022 GCA_011074415.1 Stictonetta naevosa
GGCTGTCCCCCTGCAGACCATGGGTCCCACATGGAGCAGATCTCCACGCTGCAGCCCGTGGAGGAGCCCCCGCTGGAGCAGGTGGATGTGGCCTGGAGGAGGCTGCGGCCCATGGAGAGCCCCCGCAGGAGCAGGCCCCGGGCCGGAGCTGCAGCCCGTGGAGAGGAGCCCACGCAGGAGCAGTACTTTTATAAAAGACATAAAGCAATACAACAAGTGTAAAAGGACGTTTACTGACCATTCAAGACATGATACAGGTGGAATGACCAACAGGTATAAAGAAGAAGTAAGAAACTAATGGCATACGAAGAAAAAACTTCAGAAAGAAAAAGTAAACAATATGATAGAGCTAGTTAAGTCTAACTAACCCAGAAAAAGCTCCAACAAAAGTTAGAGAAATCGTATCAGAAATATAAAGAAATGGATGTGTTTTCTACTCTACAACAACTGTGGATTTGTGGTTTAGGAACTTTAGGAATACATTCCTCATAAACATGTAGCTTAATGGAGCTTAGGTTAGGCTGACCAGCAGCATCTGACCTTAGGATGTCTCCTCCTTTCTCACTACTTTCCATTACTGAAAGACAGGGATGGAGTAATCTCAACTCTCACACAGTTATACCAGCAATGAGACTCACTTGAGGATGACTTTGTATTTAAGCACGTAAGGACAAATGTAATGTGTGGGAAGCAATCTCAAAGAATCACAACTACATTTAAGAAGGTAATTTTTATTTCATTTTCAAATGAAGTTTCTCTAGATTTCCACTGATGGTGACTAACACAGGATTTCCTTTCTGCTTAGAGATTATTATATGATGAATGAAAGACCAGCATATGAATATGAAAATCAGATCCAGAGAATTCAACCAAGAAATAGTTTCTCAGATGCGCATCACAAAGCCCACACAACTGATTCATATATTGCTGATGCTGACATCCCCCAAACAGAAAGTTGAAGTTACCTGGATTCTAGTGAGCTGGATCTCATGTGACTATTTAGTCCTCTAACTAATTCATTAAACAAATCTGTATAAAACTATAGTTATATAAGGTAACATCTGAGAAGAAACTGAATTACACTTGACAATTTCTTAGTGACTACCAGACAATCTCCATCTATTCCTGCACTACCTTATATTCTGATTGACAGACATGGCTTTCCCCAGATAAAGGAGAGAGGGAGAAAGGGAGGATATGTACATATAACGTAAATACAAATAAAACTAAAAAGTCGAAAGCTTGTACAAGAAAGTAGCCTTGCCTTTATGAAACATTAAATAATGCAGATTCTACATAACAGGTAAGAAATATGCTCTCCACACAATGTCCAAGACCTCAGAGAAACATCTGTCACTATTATCAGTCCTTTACTGAGGGTTCCTGAAATGGGCAGAGGATGAATAATATGGTTATCCAGAATTCCAGACTTCATGAGTTCTCGTAACTTACAACCTTAGTGTATTCCTAGTCAATCTACAATATACAGATGGATTAACTTAGAATATAGGACATTCAGAAAAAGAGTCACTGATTTAGATGGTATCAAATCCAAAGACACTGACCTCATAAGAGTGACTTCTTGCTTGCTAAGTAAATTTATACCTGTAGTATTCTGTTAGCAACTGTAGTACATATCTGTACAAAAGGAAGAAATATTCTCAAGCTAGATACAAATTTTTGAGATGTACACTCTTACGTGTCAATGAGCTTTGTATGAGAACCATATATTTGTAGCTTGACAACAGTTTCAATCAGCATGAAGAACATCACCTGTGAGATTCCTTTCTATGGCTAGGATATCAAGACACTAAAGAACTGCAGGTCTAGCACACTTGGAATTCATATTTCTCTTAAGAGTAAAAGTTCACCACTGTTCCTGCAGCAACAGTTGCAGTTCACGATTTCCACAAATCAGAAAAGAAAACTCTATGGAATCCCTAACAATGCACAAATTATACATGGTCCCCCAGATATATTTAACTTCTAGTTCTGAAATATTCCACTAAAGATTAGGACAAGCAATTTCAATTCAACTAACTACAGCAGTCAGAACGTAGTATTCAGTAACATTCAAAGCTCTGCATTAAAGTCTGCCTTGAAAGCATTTGTTATATACCAAAATCAAAAAGACACAATCACATTACTACCCTAGCTATTGCTGTTCTCTACCTCTACAATGTTGAAAGAAGTTATTATTGGCCATCTCTATTCCTACTTCAGTGACTTCTGGCAATCAATTTTCAGAAAGAACAGTTACTCAGCCATAAATCAGAAGCTAGTCATTACCTCTGTCACCTACCTGAACCAGATTCATAAGCCTGACATGTCTTTAATTATCAATAGAGAGACAGTGGTCTGAGAATTCTTGTTAGCCAGTACTGACTGAAAGATAGTAATGAAAATACTGTACTTCCCTCAAAGACTGGAGGTCCCAGATAAGACTGAATTTGGAAGAGAATTCATATTTACATGGCAGAGAAGCTGACTTCACACAGAATGGCCTGAGAATCAGCAATGTCCAAAATACTTAGTCCAGAGCTACGTCTGATTATTTGACAAATAATTTTGGTTGTTGCACAGCTTACTAGGACAAGCAACTTTAGGTGGAATTTTTAGCAGCTTATTTTTTCTCTTAGTAATGGATTTCATTAAAAAAGAGTATGAATTATCTAAAAATATCCTGCATATCCTGAGTGTGCTATGAATTGAAAGATAAATAAAAAGTTCCACAATTCTTTATCCAACTCAATGAGATGAAGAGTGTGGCACATATTTCAATACGAATGCCTGCAGCACAAGATGGAATCACAAAACAATTGAGCTTAGAAGGGACCCCTAGAGACCATCTGGTCCAACCCCCTTGCTCAAGCAGGGACACCTGAAGCAGGCTGTCCAGGATCATGTCAGAGAGCCTTTGAAGATCTCCAGGGAGGGAGACTCCACAACAATTCTATTCAACCTGTGCCAGTGCTCCGTCATCTTCACAGCAAAAAAGTGTTTCCTCATGTTCAGAGGGAACCTCCCATGTTTCTTTGTGCTCACTGCCTCTTGTCCCATCACTGGGCACGTCTGGAGCAGGTCTGGCTCTGTTGTTTTTGCACCCACCCTGCATACATTAATGAGACCCACCCCCCCTCTAAGCCTTCCCTTCTCCAGGCTGAACAGTCCCAGCTCTCAGCCTTTCTTCACAGGAGAGATGCTTCACACCCTTCACTATCTCAGTGGCACTCTGCTGGACTCTCTTTAGTAGGTCCAACTCTCTCTTGTAGTGGGGAGTCCAGAATGAGACACAGTAAGTACTCTTTGTGACACTGTGTAACCATCGAATAGAGGGGAAGGATCACCTCTCTTAACCTGCCAGCAAAACTCCTCCCAGGGCAGTCCAGGATACCAGTAGCATTCTTTGTGAAAAGGGCTCATTGCTGGCTTGTGTTCAACTTGATGTCCACCTGGACACCCAGGGCCTTTTCTGCAAAGCCACTTTTTCTAGCTGGTCAGCCCACATATACCAGTGCATCACATTATTCCTTCTCAAGTGCATGACTCTGCACTTGCCCTTACTGAACTTCATGAGGTTCCCATCAGCCCATTTTTTCAGCCTGCGTTGTTTTCTCTCTGGATGGCAACTCCGGTGCATCAGCCACTCCTCTGGATTTTGAATCATCAGCAAAGTTGCTGAGGGTATATTCTGCCCTATCAACAAGATCATTAATGAAGATTTTGAACAGGACTTGACCCAGTGCTGATCCCTTGTACACACCGCTAGTTAATAGCCTGCGACTAGACTATGTACTACTGATCACCATCCCCTGGACCCAACCATTCAGCCAGTTTCCAATCCACCTCATTGTCTTATCTAGTCCACACTTAATCAGTTTCTCTATGATGATCTTACATGGGACAGTGTCAAAAGCCTTACTAAAGTCCAGGTAGAAAATATTCACTGCTCTTCTCTCATCCACCAAAACTGTCATTGCATCATAAGTTGTAAGGTTGGTCAAGCATGACTTCCCTTTTATGAATCCATGCTAACTTTCTGATGACTTTCTTGCCCTTCTACCCAGAAATAGTTTCCACGAATAGTTATTACAGCATCTTCCCAAGCACAAATTTTAATGTATTGATATGAAAATCTCCCTTTTTGTTCCTTAGTATATTTTTTAAATGCTATAGTAATAATGCCTTAGCAAAAATAACAGTCATGTGCCCCAAAAATGTCTAAGCATGGCTGGAGACGTGTTTTTAGATTTCATAATGGATGGGCCAACCATTAGGGAAGTAAGGAAGAAAAAATAAATGCCACACCACACAGTGGAAATAACTCATTAAGCTGGAATATAAACTTTGCACTCAGAGAGGAGTATCATCTGTACCTTGTCTTGTAAAATCTGACATCAAGTCACTACAACAAAGTTTACTTGCATTTTCAGTTGCAAGCACTGCCATCAAAAAAGTGCTTTCTGTGACCAGCTACTTCAACCAGCATTTTAATTCCTTTTTCAGGGTAGCTGTAACAATGAAAATGATCAAATATATGTAGCAACAAATGCAAATGACTAAGAGAGACTGCAACAGCTGTCAAGACTTCCTATATGAACCTGAAGTCAAATAAGATTGGTCAGTCAATTTTGAGCAATACGAGTAAAGAAATGCTACAACGCTTTTCCTGTCATAATTGCAAAAAGCAAAAAAAAAAAAAAAAGCAAAAAAGTACTCCAAGTAATTTAGGTATTTACATCTGTTAAAAAAAAAAAAAAATACAAGAAATGCAAAAACATGACCACATATTTAAGTTTGGATGGTCTATATGTGCAATAGGATACACACAATACTTTTCCATACATTTGCTAGCTACAGCTGTGGAAGGCTTTTAGCTACCCTCAAATTCTTGTGCTTTAGCAAGAAGCTTAATAGACTGCTACTGCTGGTAGATTTATTTCAAAGTGATTATCTTTGCTTTAATACTTCAAAGTTCATGCAGATAATCTATAGCAAGAAAGAACTGCATAAAATATAGTATGTATTTAGTACTTGGAATGAACTTCTGCTTTTTAATGAAAATGGCTACTGCACATTGTTTACAGTTCATTATTGAGCTAAGACCTTAGTAAAGTTTATCTTCCCTTCCTTACAACAGTAGCTAAAGGGTTTTCTTAAGGCATCTCTATCAATTTCCCAGTTTCCTTCACTAATACTTGTGAATGACCTAGAAAAATACTTTTGAGTTCACAATGAAGACTTTATATAGGAATTCTATGTTCTTAATTTTAAAAATTTCTACTTGGTACTTTGTTATTGACAGATAGTTGGAACTGTGTGCTTTATATTCTTGATGATAGTAGCAAAAGTTAGAAAACTAATGGTAATGAGATAGGTGCTTTTATAAAATCCTTTAGCTATAGTCCTGTTGCCAACTCTCCCAAAATTCTCTTATACATTTTATACTATATAAAATAATTTGGACATTCCATCCATCTTCAGTGGTACATTTCAGTTTGACAGACAGATTCCTCAGTTTCTTCATGTTCCTTCTTGTAGTCTTATTCTGCCCTCAGTAAAACAATAATGAAATAAACCTTAGATGTCAGAATCTACTTTCTGTGCAAATGAAGAAAAGTTCTGATTATAAGAAGAATGAAAAGTATTTCCCTCTGTGTGCGCCTTATACTTTCTAAATACATTTAAGAACTTATTACTCACACAAATAGCATATCATTCATGTATTCAAGTACATGAATTTAAAAAACAAAAGAACGATGCCAAGGATAAATTATTTCATTTACATTTTTACATTCTACTTCTGTGTATTTTTTTCTTCCTTACGAAATATATAGAAAATACATTTCAAACAACAGCACAACAATAATCTCTAATAGCTAAAACACTCCAATGGGACAAGATTTTCATTTGTGTATTATCTACCTGTTCAGAAACTAGTATGAAGTTAACATACACAATAGTACCAGGAGAATTCATTTGACACAATACAATGAAAATCCTTAGGCTGTGATCATTTTAGCTGAACACTTAAACTTTTTCTCCTATATCTACTTTCAGCAGTATTTTATATACCTGCTTGCCCCTTTCTAATGTTAAAGTAGCTTTATTTCTATATTACCTTAATGTAATACACAATAGTTTCAATCAGCTCATTCACTGAACACTACAGAGCAAACAGTCTCTCTGATTCACAGTAATAAGAATAATAATTAAAACAAACAAACAAAAAACTAGCTCTACGATATCATCAAAGCAGTTCTGGCCAACCTCAACAACCAGCACACACCCAGACAAAATCCATGTGCTATTTAAGACTTGAACATGTTATTCTGAAGTCCAAGACTACAGCTGGGCCCAAGCAATGACCTTAGGATTTTCTGGACAGCACACAGCAGCACAGTACTTCCTGCACCATGTCAAGAGTTGCTACCCTTTTGATACCAACTGGTTCTATGAACAGGGCCTGAGACTGAGACAGGCAAAGCAAAAGAGCTCAAAAAAAAATATTCCCTCTCATTCAGGGATAGAACAATACAGTATAGTACAGTAAAGTACAGCAGCAGGAACACTCCTAGTGTGCTAGTGACTGGCCACCACCCAGACATATCCTCATTCACTACAACCCTTTCAGCTCTACCATTGAGCCAGTTAATCACCCATCATAGCACCAACCTGTTCAACTCACAGTTGGAAATTTGCCCAGAAGCATGCTGTGAGGGACAGTATCAAAGCCCTTACTAAAATCCAAAGGTTACATCCACCACCTTCCCTTTATCCACTACATGGGTGACCTTTTAGTAGTTGATCAGGTTATGAAGGCAGGACTTTCCCTTGATGAACCTATGTTGACTATACATGATAAAAGCTTTGTTCTTTAACTGACTTTTGATGTCCCCCAGGATAATCTTTTCTGTAACTTTTACAGGCAGTGAGTTTGGACTAACAGGTCTGTTACTATTATTACTATGACATGCAACTTCAAACCCTAACAGGGTAAGGAATAAGCAGAATTTCCCAATACATCAAAAATGCATAATGTGGTTCCCTAGTGAGGGAACAGAAACCACAGACAGCAGCCTATAGTGGAGGCTTATTTTAATAGTCAATGTGCAAACTATGTTAATCTCAATAAAGCATTTGACCAATCAGCACCCTTTTTTTTACATAGTAACTTTTTACAGAGGAAAATTAAAGACCCATTTCCAGGGCACAGGCTCTTTTTCTCACAGACCAGCATTTGGAATTACTACCAGAATGAAAACTAAAATACAGCTGAAGCTATGTTAATTTATGTCAAGGCTGAGAAGCACTGACGGAAATCAAAGTAATGAATCGACAATGCAAAGTCATCTCCTTCCTGAATCCTCAGATCTATGAAGGAGGACAATCAGGTCCTTTGTTTTTCTGGTCCTGTTTCTCAATTTTTACTTTTATTTTTTAAATTTAGGAAGTTATTATGGAAAAAAAATGTATTAACTATTGTGGAAACAATGCTGTCATATAAATAGCTAATAAACATCTTGGTAGAGAAGTTTAATGTTGCATTCATTGGCTTTATAATGGTACAGAGTTTAGTATTGTGTTTTTTAATTAAAAACAATCCAATGTGATTTGACAAAGCCCGTAATTTCAGCTCTGCAAGGACAACACAATCTATTTAGGAAACAGACACTACTTAGTCAAAGGGTATCTTAAATTAATTCAATGTCAAGAGAAGCAGTAAATCAAAGCTACTACTGGAAAATAACCAAGAGTTCAGCAATGCATTCAGAATGCTAGCAGTCTTGGATGTATTAACTATGTTCTGCACTTAAATGAACAGGCAACCACGTAACATAGCAAGGGAAATACTGTGCCAGTATCTCCCTTTCACAGTTTCAGCAACACAGGGAGACCACGATGCCTGAAGTTGGTTGCAATACATAGCACTGCAAGCTACAAATTTGTCCTTTTTCAAATATGATTTGCGTCTGCTATATTTCATTCAGTTTCCCAGTGAATATATTTTCATGTTATAGCCCATATCTGTTCTTCCCTAAGACATAAGCTCATAGTCCTTTTCATTGGATTTCCATGCCACAGCATTCTACCTTTGCTGCCCAGATTTACCTCCAGCAGAGACAGATTTGGTCAATGTTACATTAGCAGTTGTTATTTGAAGTAGCAGTCAGGAGACACTAGTGTGTCCAAAACAGAACATGATACAGATGATAGGCAATATGGTATTTATATGATGTATCTGCAACAACATCACAAAGATGCAAACTTTAAAGTCAAAATGTCTAAGCATATAGTTTCTTGCTTAATCCTAGGACTGTCATTCATTTCAGCAGGTTCTGTCTCTCTCAAAAACCTTACCAAACCAAACCAAAGTCTGGGTAAGACAATTCAGTTACCAGGTTTTCAACCACCCAGCATTCTTTCACAGTATACTTACACCTTCCTGAGGTGACAATTTTATAATCATTTCAAATGATAGTTGCTTCTTAAGTTGATGATTTCAACTTTCCTGAAGTATTATGCATCTTCATAAACCTAATCAAATTAATTTCCATGTCTCTGCCACAAGCAATGGAAATCAGCTTTTGTAAAGTGCGCTTCTACTATCTCTCATTTGGCAATGGAGCACTGAATTCTGTCCAAAACTCTCAATCACTAGCACAACCTGCAGCAAATATCGTATCTATACATTTTGAAATTAATGCATCTAATTCCCACACTCTTCCTGAAGCTCTAAAATAAGCAAATACTCTATCTCGACAAAATATTTACATTTTATTTAGTCTCTTAATATTATGTATAATTTAAAAACTGTATGCACTACAGGAAAAACACTTAAAATGGGTGAGCTATTGGACGATGGCTAGGGTTCAAAGGGTTACAATAAAGGGGATTACATGGTGCTGGCCACCAGTTACTAGTAGGGTTTCCCACTTTACCATTTTAAGGACAGTTACCTAAAATGTTTTTAAAAATGATCTGGATACAGGACTCTAACATGTACTAGGTCACTTTGTAAATGTTAGCACATCAGGAAGAGATGCTCACTCCTGAGATGGTGGGGAGGCCTTGCAGAGAGATCTTGACATATCAGAGAGCTGGGCCATTACCAACAATACAAAATTTAACAAGAGCAAGTGACAGATTCTGCCTCTGTGACGTGGCAGTCCTGTATATATAGGTATGTACAGACTGGAGGATGCCTGAAGAGCAAGACCAGCAGAAAAGCATCTTGGGGTTCCAGTTGACAGCAAGCTGAGTATGAGCCAGCAGTGTGCCCTAGCAGCCAAAAGGGCCAGCCGCACGCTGGAGAGCATCGGGCACAGCACTGCCAGCTGTCTGAGGGAAGGGATTGTCCGGCTCTGCTCTGTGCTGGTGCAGCCTCACCTCAAGTACTGCGTGCTGCTGGGGGTACCACAATATAAAAAAGGATGTAAAACTATCAGAGTCCAAAGGAAGGCTACAAAGATGGTGAAGGGTCTATAGGGAATGATATCTGAGGAGCAGGTGAGGCCCCTTGGTTTGCTCAGCCCAGAGCAGAGCAGGCTGAGGGGAGGCCTCATGGCGGCCTGCAGCTCCCTCACGAGGGGAGCGGAGGGGCAGGCGCTGAGCTCTGCTCTCTGGGGACAGCGACAGGACCCGAGGGAACGGCATGGAGCTGGGACAGGGGAGGGTCAGGCTGGGGGCTAGGGAAAGGTTCTGCACCCAGAGGGTGATCGGGCACTGGGACAGGCTCCCCAGGGCAGTGGTCACAGCACAGAGCTGGCTGGAGTTCAAGAGGTATTTGGACAACGCTCTCAGACATGGTGTCTGATTTTTGTTTGGTTGTGTGTAGATCAGTGAGTTGCACTTCATGGTCTTTGTGGGTTTCTGCCAACTGAGGGAATTCTATAATACATCTTAGTAGAGAAAGAAGGGTAAATTTGTTCACTAGGGATGTGTCTGTGTGTCTATCTGCTTGTCTGTGTGAGGTGAAATTTCACAGAAAAGCAATGTAAAATGAATTTCAGGTGAAAATTGATTAAGTACACTTTTATCACACAACACTTAAATGTGCAGTTGCATGTGAAATTGGAAAATGTATTTTATTGCATCTTATCTAGAATAATGTAGATACCATCTCCCTCCTTTTGAAAAGCCTTGATGAAAATTTATGGAACATTTTTCACATGGTCCAAATCTTTCTAACGGCTGTGTTTTTCACACAACAGCTATTTTTAAAAACTCAAACACATCCTTAAAGTGAACTAGATGAAGTAAATTCTCTTTTAAATGCAGGTGATGGTCATCAAGACATCTTTTGAATAACAGAACTAAGTGAAGTTAAGAATCTAAAAAGTTGCACACAAAACATTTATCACAGCAGAAATGTTTATCAAAGTGAAGTATTCTACATTTTGAGGATAAAATTCCATTTACAGTTTACTATTCAACTCTTTTATCATATTTGACTTACATGTTTTGACATATGCTCAGTAGAGAACAAAGTATCTTTATGCTGCAGAAGTCAGCAGTGAAGTCAGTTTCTTTCAAGTTTCTAGTACTGAACCAGGACTTTTAATATTAACCAAGGTTCCACAGAAGCCCCAGAAACTCAAATACCTACGTAAGACACTGTTTTACAGAATCACAGAATGGTTAAGGTTGGAAGGGACCTCTGGAGGCCATATGGTCCAGCCCACCTGCTCAAGCAGGGACATCTAGAGCAGATTGCCCAGGATCACGTCCAGATGGTTTCTGAAGATCTCCAAGGAAGAAAACTCTACCACCTCCCTGTACACACCATGCCTGGGCCAGTGTTTGGTCACCAACACAATAAAGAAGTGCTTCCTGATGTTCAGAGGGAACCTCCTGTGTTTGTGACTAATGCCTCTTGCCCTGTCACTGGGCACCACTGAAAAGAGCCTGGCTCCATGCTCTTTGCATCCTCCCTTCAGATCTTAGTAGTATTGACGAGATTCCCCCTGAGCCTCCTCTTCTCCAGGCTGAGGAGTCCCAAGTATTCACCTTGTCAATGATCATTCTTTCCTATTTTTCAGATTTTATCAAGAAAAAGTGGGGTGGCAGTAGACTAGAAATAAAGTGAAGCTTATACAATCCTGATTCCACTCTTGGGACCTTTGAGATCATGTTTTGACAGCATGTATCAAAAAAAATCCATAGCATGTAGTTTGGCACAACCTAGGAATTTCCAAGAATACATTATCTTTAATCTTCAAAAAAAAAAAAAACAAAAAAAAATGATAGTTTTGGTAGTTTTGGAGAGTAGATTATTCGCTGAAGGATGAGTGAGAGCATTTTTTTTAGGTAAATTAAAAGTTTAGTGATGACTAAAAGAAGCCATACTGACAGAGAATTTGTAAGGAGGAGAAAAAAAAAAAAAGGCAATATAGATTTGTATCTGCTTTGAATAAAATAAAAAGCACCTAAGAAGAAATACCGTTCGTGAAACGACAGTGAGCAACCAACCACAAAGCTCCTTCATTCAGGACAGTCACCTAAGAATTGGATTATGTCAAAAAAAAATAATCACAGCTGTGAGAGTTATGTCTAAACAAAGTTATTAAATATTATTACTTGTTGAGGTCATATCACAACTTATAGAACTAAATTCTTTAGATGTCATAAACAAAGCAGTAGAAGATTTGTTAGAACAGAACATGTCCAACAGAAAACAAGTCACTTCAATAATTAAAACTGCTGTTTTGTTGAACCACAATCACAGAATATCCTGAGTTGGAAGGGACCATAATGATCTCTGAATCCAACTCCTGGCTCCACACAAGACCACCCGAAAAATCAGAGCAGGTGTCTGGATTTTCACATTTCATTGAAATAAGCTAAGAAAGAAGACATTTTTAGATCAAAGTCCCATCAGTCCACTTGAAAGATGCTTTCCCTCCCATTGGACAAAAAAAAAAAAACAAAAAACCAAGCCTGACCACACTAACTGGGATTTTTGATTTTCTTGAGTACTTTTAATCTCCCCTTTTTCTCTCATTTGTGAGATTACTTACACCTATGTTCTTTGTAGAGTTTTGATAAATAATTGTGTTCCTCACTTTTTAGAGGTTGAGGACAAACTTCATTGAGTAATTATAAAGATATGCCAATCCAAATTCCTTCTTTAGTTTCATTTTTTCTTTCTGTTCAACATGTTTGTTTCTTTTTTGGCAAACAGTGACTATTGCATTCAGCTTCACAGGTGTCCTTAAGCTGTTTTGTAACTGAACTCTCAGCTGATAGCATATATACAATAGCAGTATCACATCCTGGTCCCCACAGCCAGTTTAAAGAATAACATAGATTTAACAAAAAATATAGGCTAAAGATCTGATCCATAACAAGAGGATTTTTCCCCAAAAGCAAAAAAAAATTAGGTATCTGGGATTCACTAAGATTTTATTTCATTTAGTCCTGCCTGTTCTGTTGTACATGGCTCCAAGAGATCTGTTAAGGCTTTTCTCTCCTATGTTTTTATTATTGTTTTTGTTGTTGTTGAGGGTAAAGATAGCTTTACATCAGTAATAAAGAGCCTCAAGGCAGAATACAGTAATGGACCAATAGTCTTATAATTCCTACTATTTAATAAAAAAATAAAAAATAAAAAACAACCCACACAATTCTGGTATAATTTTAGCAAAGCAACCACTGCTAAAAATAGAGGCTGTTTTGTTTTTTTTTCCCCCCTCAGCTTAAAGCTCTAAGAACTGTAACTAACAACTCAGTACCATTTTTTCAGCTTTTTTTCAGTACTTATTTTTATACCATATTTACTGCAGCCTTAATGCTTCACCCAAATTTAGCAAGTTATAAATTAATCCCATAAAGACAAATGCAGTATGCTTTTAATTTCCAGAAAATTCTCTTCTGTAGCTGTGTTCCAAAATGATGCTGCAGCCTTTCACAAAACCACTAGCATAAGGATTTTAAACATAATGAAATTGACAGGAATTGAAGAAAGCCAAGTCATGTCAATTCTAAAAAGCTAAGTTTATCCAGTTGTTCAAGATGTAATTAACCTTTTCTGTATTTTGTCTGCAGAGATAACTTAATGTTATTCTTTCTGAAAATACTGTTAAAAAGAAGCATTTCCTTACTAGGTCAGACATCTGAACACAAGCACAATTATCAAAACATGACCTATTTCTGGAAACCAAAAAGTAGAACACATTTTAAATGACATTACAGCATTAAACTTGGATAGAAAAAGAACAAAGTGGGAAATTGGCAAATATTGTTCCCTAGCTATACAGCATTCTGCAGTTGCAAATCATCATTAGAAAACTGTTTTCCCTCTAAACATTTCACAACATTCTGGTTGTTGCTGGGCAGGAAAACTATCACATTTTTTCTCAATATACTAATTCATTGTGAGTAATCTAATGCAAATACAACATCCCACTAGTTCTACTAAAATTAGGTTCTGTAATGACAGACCACTTCTTCAGAAGAAGAAAAAGAAGAACTGAGAAGCTCTGACTTGCTACAGAATTAATGCTCACTTCTCATAAGGCCATCAGACATCATCACACCATATGCACCAATCTAATCTAATCTGATCTCCAGTTTATAATATCCACTTTCTATATTCTCTACCAATTCCTAATTGAAGGAAATATATTTCAAACTGCCCTTTCAGAAAGATATTAGATTAATCCTATAAATAGATGTTGGCATAACATGTTCAAAAACAATGTCTAATATGTATACAATGGGAATACATGAAATGGAAAAACTACTTAAACACATGACATAAAAACAGAAGAATATCAGAAGTGGTGTATCAGTACTTCTCTAATCCTGAACAGCAAATTGCCATTAGTTTGCTTGTGAAAAAAATAAACTGGAAGATAAAACAGTTACAAAACCTCCCACTGATTGTTTCATTTAGTGGTTTCATGAAGAAATGGGGGGTGGGAGGAACACAAGAAAGGGAAGGAGAGAGGGAGAATACAAGAATCTTTCACCCAACCTATGCAAAAAGTGTTGTTACATCTAGCAAAGGCTATGTTCATATTCGTTCCCTTTTCCAATCTGAAGCTTGTCTAACCACTATTAGTACAGCCCCTCACAAACCTTCTTCTTATCTAGGTATTTCAGTAAACAACGTTCTGAAATATTAATTCCACTTGCCCACAATTTCATGTCTCTTTCTTGAGGAAA
Source organism: Stictonetta naevosa (assembly GCA_011074415.1). NCBI lineage: Eukaryota > Metazoa > Chordata > Aves > Anseriformes > Anatidae > Stictonetta > Stictonetta naevosa. The sequence goes on from CM021729.1 coordinate 40,135,886, forward strand.
AAGAGAAACAAAAAACAAACTACGGAGATCAGTGAATGAAAACACTCCTCAGTCCCACTTCTGGTTTCCTAAACTTCACGAAATTCACTGTTATCATAAGTAACCCACTGTAAACCTTTTAGATAACACTGAAATTCTTCTCACATACGCAGTACTTAAAATACTCTCACAGGAACCTTTAAATTGAAGATGATCAAACATTAGTCTTAAAGACTTTTCAACTCCGAAGCAACAAAAGCATCATCACACTGCTTGTCTTTCCCAGTTATTCAGTGAAAAATGCCAAATACCAGTATTTCTTCAGGTTTTAGGAGTTCTATCACTTAAAAAAAATCATAATAAATTTTAAAAAATCGTGGTAAAAGGAAAATCTTAATACCAATTGTTCCTGTTTAAATGGTAATAGTGGCTCAGAAAGCACTTTCAGTAACTTCAGTCCAAGAAAGGCTGAAAAATATACTTACATCTGAGAAATCCTCCTAAAAATCTTTGAAGTAACTAGATGGAACAACTTGTTGCCTCTTGCTTTGCATTCCAGTAAGAGGACAAGACCCAGCATGAAATACAGTATCTGCTACAGGAAATTAATGATCTATTCCTTTCCAGGTTTTTCAATGAGCCTTGAGGATCTACTTCAGTTCAAAGACAAGATATTAATTCAAGGACACAAATATCTCCATGAAGTACCTAATTACAGACTTATTCTTTAGTAGTCTGTCATTTACCTATAAAACATACTGGTTTCCATCCATTCTGCCAAACTAAGATTTGACCCAATACTATTAAGGAAACGCATACAGACTCGCCCTCTGAGTAATGATGTATTCCTCACAGTTTTGTGCTGTTCTTTGTTGTGTTTTTATTATTAAAAAAATTGTATTATTAAAAACTGGTACAAATCAATTAAAACTAAAATCCCAAACTATTAACAGGTTTTACTTCACCAGAATAAGTGTATATTAACAGAAAGAGGCCAAGGAAAACATTGGGTCGATGCTTGATGAAGATAGTCACCTAACAAGTAGGGAGGAGCAAAGGTAGAGGCATTTAATGCCTTTTTTTCCTCAGTATTTAGTATTAATGATTTCAGTTGCCTGGTCCTCTGAGATGGAGGACCTATGACGGGGGTGGGGGGGAGCAGCAACTTTCCATTTGTGGTCACTGAAATTGCAAGTGAACAGTTATATCAGTTGACTGTCTAAGTCCACAGGGCCTGATGGTATTCACTCCGGAGTAGACAGAGTTAGTAGATGTTATAGCTGGACCCCGTCAGCAGTTTACGAAAGGTCTTGGGAGTATGGCGAGCTCCCTGCTGCCTGGCAGCTAGCCAGTGGTAAACTGAGTGAAATCCAGCTGGTGACCGGTCACCAGTGGTGTTCCCCAGGGGTCTGTGTTGGGGGCAATCCTCTTTACTATCTTTATTGATGATTTGTGAATTGAGCAGTAAGTTTGCAGATGACAACAAGCTGGGGGGAAGCACTGATCTGCCGGAGGGTAGAAGGCCCTGCAGAAGAACCTTGACAGGATGGGTCAATGGGTCGACAGGATGGACAGGACGAGTCGATGGGCAGAGGCCAATGGGATAAGGTTCAACATGGCTACATGCTGGGTCCTGCACTTTGGCCACAATAAACCCATGCAGTTCTACAGGCTTGGCTGGAAAGCTGTGCAGAGGAAAAGGATCTGGGGGTGTTGGTTGATGCTCACCTGAACACAAGCCAGCAGTGTGCCCAGGTGGCCAAGAAGGCCAATGGCATCCTGGCTTATATCAGGAATAGTGTAGCCAGCAGGACCAGGGAAGTGCTCATCCCCCTGTACTCTGCTCTGGTGAGGCCACACCTCGAGTACTGTGTTCAGCTTTGGGCCCCTCAGTACAAGAAGGACATCGAGGCCCTCAAACCTGTCCAGAGAAGGGCTACGAAGATGGTGAGGGGCCTGGAACACAAGTCCTGTGAGGAGCGGCTGAGGGAATTGGGGGTTGTTCAGTCTGGAGAAGATGAGGCTCAGGGGAGACCTCATTGCTCTCTACAACTACCTGAAAGCAAGTTGTGGGGAGCTGGGGGTCAGCCACTTCTCACAGGGAACCAGTGATAGGACTGGAGGGAATGGCCTCAAGTTGTGCCAGGGGAGGTTCAGGTTGGAAATGAGGAGACATTTCTTCTCAGAAAGAGCAGTCAGGCATTGGAATGGGTTGCCCAGGGAGGTGGTGGAGTCACCATGCCTGAGGGTGTTCAAGGAAAGGTTGGACGTGGTGCTTAGGGACATGGTTTAGGGGGTGACATTGGTGGTAGGGTGATGGTTGGACCAGATGATCTTGGAGGTCTTTTCCAACCCTAATGATTCTATGACTCCATGATTAGAAAAAAATTCTGTACCATGAGGGTGGTCAAACATTGGAACAGGCTTCTAGAGACTGAGTGCAGTATCACTCAAAAAATGTAAAGCCTTATTTTATAATAGATCTATTATTCCAGTGTTTCAATGTAGAGCCTAACATGTCCCTTTAAGAAAATCTATATAGCTGCTTGGTGATATTGAACAAAATTTTAGAAGACCTTAGAAGCATGTCTCCTCTCTGTAGCTGATGTTTAACATGCTTCTAAAATGTATTAAAGACTGTATTAGTGAAACCAAACAGAAGTATGCAATAATGAAAATCAATTCTAAAGCACTTGCGTGTCACAAAACAATACATCCTTTATAAAAACAGCATGGCAAGTCACTTCTATTTCAGTTGAGGTTTAGCTTTTTTCTAGCATTCTAAAAATAAACTTCAAATCATTTAGTCAGATTTTAAAAGATGTAATGCACCCCATGATTTATATATCTCATCAATACAAATATTTCTGTATATCTTATTATCTGTCAGGAACTAACCAAGCATGTCATTCCTTTGATCCAGTTTATAGTTAAAAAACTTCAAAACTTAGTTCAAGGGAGAGTTTACATACCCATCTCATTAATAGTTGCTCTTGCTTTTGAGACAAAAGAACCGACTTCACTTGAATGCATTTTTGCTCTTTCTTTAAGGTCAGCACCTGTAAGTGACATTTCACATATATGTTAGCAAACTGTATATAGTACTGTAAATTTGTTTTCAGAAGTGAAATATATCTGTGTGACAGATAAAAAAAAGTCTGCTTTGAGACAAGGACAGTTCAAATTGTTCATCTTCCACAGATTTCAAGGAAAACACAATCTTTATCACAAAAAAAAAAAGTAATTCATATTATCCAGTATATTATCCAGCAGATTTTCATCAAGTATATTCTTCCCAGTGGCATTTCTTCTCAAATTAATGAACAATAAAATCTAGGTAGGTTAGTATTTCTTCTGACACATATTTCTATTTTCTCCGCTGTGTCACAAAGTCTGATAATTATGTGGTTTTCATATCATGGTCTTGTTGTTATTCTTCTACTGGTAGATCATGAAGTACCTAGGGTACATGTTTTTACAGTAACAAACAATATTTATCTAAATAACAACTTCAACAGTGGGCCAAGTACAATTTTTCAACTAATTTTACTGAAACTTATTTTTGAATGCTGCATATGGCACTTTTTGTCTTAAAAAAAAGTTTTTATCTACTTTTTCATAACATTATGAAGATAATTCTGTTTCAACAGTACCCTATAACTAGAGGTGAGTAGAATTCACTGACAAAACAAATTGACATTCTTCGTCAAGAATGAGTAAGGAAAGTGAGAAACAACAACAACCAAATACAGAATAAAATAGAAAGTCCATCCTTCTTACAGAGGAAGAATAATATTAAGAAGACAAAATATTCATATACATTTTCCTAAGAAATGCAACATTCCCAGTTGAATTAATGTGTATATTTTTCCATTTTGTAAAAATGAATCTGTTAACTTAGTTTCTTTGCATATGAAAGACTAAACAATGAAGGGAAAAAAAATCTGTATTTCTCTACCCTGAGAACCAAAATACTATCCATTCAGGAATATGCACTGGAGTCCAATCCAGTTAAAATAGTAACTCTGATTTAAAACTAAGCACTCTTATGTTCCCCTTTTTGTATCCACTTTTTTTTTCTAAATCAAAATTGATATCTCAATCTGACTTTTTTGACTAATATCCAAATGCCATTTTACAGTAACATGCCCAATAAAGAAGCTCTACATCTCCCTTAGCAAAGCTTCTCATTTCACCTTTATTCTCCTTCTATGCATGTCAATATGAACACAGTGAAGCACACACTTGCATGTTTCCCACTAAAAAACATCAGGGCTCACCTACACCCTTTGACACTTTTCCAGACACTTTCAAGGAACCTTCTATGATGTACCACAACTGACAACAGCCTGACAGGCCAGCTGAGCAGTCTGCATGTACTTGGAAGTACTGCAGCAAAATTGCTGCAACTCTATAGCAATTGCTACCTCATTAATTCACAATTAATGCCTATAGAAATCTCACCAGGAACCTCAAAAGCAAATTAAATTTGCATTCATAAATTTGGACAGACTTTTAAACCATATAAAGCCACAAACAAATACATTTACATATGGAGTTCTGTAACTGAAAATAGCGTTTACAAAACTCAATACCTGCTTTAAAAGCTATTGATAAAGCAGGTGCACAAATGAAAATATATCCCTACTCTCATATCAATTGATGTTTGGGATTAGCTTCTACAACTTTGTCTAAAAGCATGTAATTGCCTACGTAACAGTAACAATAGACTGCATGCTCTAGTAACAAGAGAATTGTATACCTGTACAATCTGATACAAAACTTTCATGCACTGAAATCATGCTCACTTGGCATGCCGCAGAAAAGCAAATTTCAAAAGAGAAGCAATGGACCTAAAAATGTCTCTAGTATTACTGTTACGACGATCTACTATCAAGGTAAGACTAAGGCAAGTCTTAGGTTTTATGTTATTCAAACTCGTTAAGAAAGCAGATTTGACCCACCTCCCCCTCTCCTCCCCTAAAAAAAATAAAAAAAAATAAAAAAATTAAAACATTCAAAAATAAAAATAGAGGTCACAGATTTGGGCCTTCATCTGTAATACACACACTTATTTAAATGTATTTACAGAACTCTATTAAGTTTTCAACAAGAACTTTCATAAAAATGCATTAAAATGTAGATGGTAATTTAAAATTAATGAAAAAGTGTAAAAAGAATTTCCAGTACAACAGTTGATCTTACTGCATTAACCAACTTCTGTAACCTTACATTTCCCTTTTTAAGTATTTCTCCCTCATAACTGTCAAGGAAATGGAAAAAGTTTTTTTCCTAACCCTTTTCTATTTTAGCACTCCAAAGCAAAGTAACCGAAGATCTTTCTGAGAGAAGACTTTTAGGCAGAAACCATTTGCTTCACTCCAATAGTTCACAGGAAATGGAACTGCCACTGACCTAATACTTTTGTTCCTGTTATAAGATTAAACTGCTGATCAAAGAATCTTTGAAGAATTCCTTGATCCACGCAGCAAAGAACTGTTCACATGTTTCTTCGAAATCTGTTCTCAAGTCAGAAGTAGGTAAGGTTAAGTTTCTGAAGACAGTCATGAAGAAGAGTGCAAGTTCAACCAGAGGCTTCTGCTCTCTCAGCAGCTGAAATCAAAGATCCGTCCTGTCATCCCACGTTAAGTACTTTAAAGTATCTGCAAATAATATCTGCCAAAGTCCTGACAGCAACAAAGTAGCTAAGATTTTCAAACTACAAAAAAACTTAAAGAATGAACCTCTGTGCCGTTCCCATGGACCACAGCTGAAATCTGCAGATATGCTGGGCTATCGGCTTCCCCACATCCACTCCCAACAGACTTCAGAGGGTTGTACTGCGGGTCTCTATGTCACACTAATGCAGGGTTTTCTAAGCCTTTCTGCCCAAAGATGCAAGAAAGGGGTATCTTGAGTTACCAGTGAGCTAAGGCAAACTAAATGTTACAGATTTGAGTGTGCACTGTAATTATGTCCCCACATCCATCCGGTTCATGATAAAATGTGAATCATTGCCTAGTCCATATTGCTCTTTCTGGCATTTTGATGCTTTGTCCCACCAGTTGAATTATATCCACTCAGGAATATAGCTAAAGCTAGTCAAAACTGTGATTCCTGGGTCATGCTCACCATTTCCCAGCCCTCTGCTCCCACCAAATGCTTCACAAGCTCCCTTTTAAGGACTATACACTTCCATTTTCAAATTACTAGGAGTTGTTAGTACACACCAGAAGAGAAGTCTAACAGTTCTACTAAAGCTAGATTAGCATTAGAGCAAGGAAGAAGTTCTACTTGAACCAACTCAATTCACAAAAATATCATGTCCAAATTAATGAGACAAGCTGATAGGAGAGAACTTTCCTGAAGACTTCTCATAAACAGTCCTGTTTGCAAAATAACAGTCCAAACAGCATTCCCTTGGAGATCTGCTAAGCAGTAAGTACATAAGCAACTGGTATACACACATCAATCCTTAATACTACTCTGTGGAAGATGCATGCTGTTTTAAGTACTACCTACACTCTCCAAGGTTTTCTCAATCCTGAAGGAAATCGCTACTTGATTTTGATCCCGCACCCTCTTGTTTTCCCCTCAATGTCAGGAAAATATGGAAATGTTATTTTTTACCTGACTTAAGGATAAAAATATTGATGCAATTAACCTTCTTTGCCTTTTTTTTTTTTTTAATTTGGCTATTAAATGCTTGGCCATTGTACGCTCTCAGTCTAGAGAGTTTTTGCAACATGTGTTTTGACTTGCATTTCACAATGATACCACAGAAAATATTTATTTGAAAGCCAAGTCCAGCAGAATAGGCATATTGCTGTTACTCACTAGAATTTTCCCACTTACACTTCTGTATGACAAGGATTGGCTATTTAGCTTCAAACACACACACACAAAAAAAAAAAAAAAAAGTTTTACAGTGATTACTCTGACCCTTGTGCCTTTTGCCTTATTTGGATATTTTCACGCACTTTCTGAACAGAATTTATATGCTGTTGAAAAGCTAAGTGTTGTGTTCAAAAAATCTGTTCTGGAATCTTTGTGTAAACCTCATTTTCCAAATGCCACACTTAAATGTAGAGAAATTTTATTGTACAGTACTATTCTGTACTGTGCTTTAACACATACTTCCATAACATGACTCAAAAGATGTAAACTAAAACAGTCAAAACTTTTCAACGAGGGAGGAAAGAATCCCACGATATTTAGTCTCACTGTCCATAAAGTTTCATCCAAACTCTCATATTCTCTAAAACTTTTCTTTGATGCTCATTTTTTTAATATGAAATTAAACAAATATGATCACTACTTTTATGTAGCTAATAGATTAGTAGTAAGTATGACTTGCATCCCAGCATTTTAGTGCAATTCATACTGGGCTTTAAAAGAAAAGGCACTTTAGCACTTTTATCAAACAAGCTTAGATGGAAACAGAAAACACAAAGGTAGAGAGGTCAGTAACATCAGAAAAAAAGTACCTAATTTTTTCATATAAAAGGAAATGGAGAAACTGTAAAGGTTATATATACAGCATTCAAAACTCAAGTTCAAAATTCTGATGCAAAAAATTCTTAGAAAGTAAGTACACTATACAAATCCTAACAATTAGAAACCAATGAGAGTTTGTACACACTTAAGATCACTAAGAAGAAATAAATTCACATGTTACGTATGAGGAACAAAAAAGCAAAACATGTACATTTACACTGGGACCTAGTCACAGAATCACAGAATCATCTAGGTTGGAAGAGACCTCCAAGATCTCCTAGTCCAACCTCTGAGCTAACACTAACAAGTCCTCCACTAGTCTAAGGAGTGAATTAATGTACAGTATATGTATATATAATATAATGTACAGTATACTAATAGACTTAAAAGCTGGCTCTGAAGCCCCAAAGTGTTACAAACAGACATTGGTTAAAAATAAATAAATAAATAAAAGAGAGACTTTGACTCCAGGCCTCGTTTGTCTTTCAGTGTCTGGTACTTTGTTACTCAAACATACTAGGGCTGTTACATCATTTTCATAATTTTCTATTAAATAAAGTTTTCACTTTAACAAAATAGATTGCAAGACATGGTTATCAAAAGGTTTTAAGACACAAGACTTTATAATTCACTTAATATAACTTCATAGTAACTCTTTTCTCTCGTAATTGTTTTATTGTCAACAACCACCATGAATCCGCTTGCATGCCAGTACAGAAACGAATTTCTGCACACACCACCTGAACAGAGTAAAAACAAAATGGAATTTACCTGTAACTTTGATAAAAAGCAAGGCATATTCTGCATTTCTAAACAGTAAGGATGCTTGCTGCAGTCCTTGTAGTCAAGAGAAAAGCAATTTGGTATGAAAGATACTGTGCATGTTTCCTACACAAGGAGGTAATTTAAATGAATGAAATGATTTATTTTTGATGCAAGGATTTATATTCATGAGGGTTCTCTAAACCTGGATACATGACTTTTAAGTCAAAACTGGTATTCAGATTCTTCTGTGTATGTTTGCTGTCATATGCTGTTATAAGCATGACTTTGGTATCTCCTTGTTTTGCACATATCCCCGTGTCACAGACAAATGCCTGAGAGTCACCAAACTGTGAAAAAAAAAAAAAAAAACACGTTTGCAGTTCCTGTATATTTCTGCCTTTTGCAGGATGTCAGTCCTGAACTGAACACATCCTCCTGTAAATGGCAACCTTGTAGCTCTACTGCTACAGATTATCTCATATTTTGCAATAATTTACAGCCAGATCAGCATATTTAAAGTACTAGCTGCTAAATAAATTGGAATAAGTGGGATACTTTGGAATGTACAACATATACTTTTTTTAAGCTTCTGAAGCCCAAACCTTTCTTAAGGGCCAGGATGCTAATTCAGACAATTTCCTCCTCAAATCCACGAGTGCTGAATATAAACTCCTTAACTTTATATATATAAATTCTACAATCCCTTTTCTATGCCTATGCAAACTCAAACCAGATATGGATTGAAGTCAGCTGGTTCTTTCTTCACCTTGTCTTTCAGGTCTAATTTATAAGCACCCAACAATATTCCTCCTATTAATATTTTTGTCATAAAAAAAAAAAAGGCAGCTTACGCTTCCACTTCATATTCCTTTCCTGGAGTCATCTTTATTTGGAGAAGCAGGGAAATAATAATAATAATAATAATAAAATAAAACCAAAAAAAAAACCAAAACACTCATCTCTTGAGAATGAAGAGCAGATTTTCTCAAACACCAAGTAATTTTCCTTATGACACTTCCTTCATCCAACAACTGTCTCAGTGACTCCCTAGGCCACTAATAGCTGCTTCTGGAACCAAAACACTGAATAACTATCATAGCACGGTTTTCTGTATTTTCCTCTGTAACACAACAGACCAGTGGCAATGGAAAGGTACAAGAGCATGGCATTTGCCTGTGTCCAGACAGTAATTTAAGACAATATTAACTTTGATTCTGTGCTATGCCTCCTTTCTAATCAGCTTTGTTACGCCTAGCAGAAGACAGCAGAAGCACAGTAGCTGCAGCATCCATTACTCTCAGACAGATAGAGAACCATAAAATCATCTAGGTCGTAGAAGACCTTCAAGATCACGAAGTCCAACCATCAACCTGACCTATCAAGTCCCATAGCCAAAGTCCAGTCCCTTCACGTTTCATTGCTCTTCTCCGCACATGCTCAAGCAACTCAGTACCAGTACAGAAGATTCAGGAAAAGGAGACAGTGGTGGCAGCAACGAACTGCCTAATAAATGGTTAGGAACAACTAAATCATGACAAACCCTGTTTATCCCAATCTCCAAAGAACCCAACAATTCCTCAAAAATCAACCCAGCTATTTAAACACTGCAAGAGTATAAACTTACTCTTAAAATCATTGTGATAATAAACACCATAATTTAAGGAAAAGCAGTGACTGTTGCAATTATTATTCAAGAGGGGAGAAAACTGGAGTCTTATACAGAACAGTATGGTACAAATTACACAACCATAGAAGTTTTGTTTTCTACTCTACTGTTAAGCTCCCAACTAACTGTGAAATCATTAACTGTGATTTTTATTCATTCCACACCTTCCATATGAAAATCATTTGAAGAGACCAGCACCAGAGTTCTTGCGTTTTAAGCTAAGAGCCAGAAAAATCTTAGCCAATACATGTATATTGTAATATATATATTAACACCACTACTGCAAAAAAAATAGCATTAATATAGCACAGCAAGTTGTCTGTATCACATGCAACACCTTCCCAGGGTGTCTGCTAATACTTTATCCATATAATGACAGCTGAAAAACGGCTTTCTATTGTTTAAGGAATATGTAGGCATTCCTAAAATTTGCTAGTGTCAAGGCTCCTCATCTTTCTTCTTTAACTTTAAATCATTACTAATATTCAGACTATTTTCTGTAATTAACTTTTCAATTCAATGAAATGTGAATACGTTCAAAACATTGAGCAACTTTGTTTGTTCCACTTTGATTTCTAGTAAATCATGTAATTAGAAAAATATAATTTTTTCATTGGATTATTACAGATGAGTCAAATCTTTTGCATATATACTGTACATATGGCCACTGCACATATATTTTTTCTGATGGTAAAAGGAATTGATACTGCTGGGTTTATCTATTTTGATTAGTAATAATTTAAGAATACTTAACTAACAGCACACCCAGTTTTATGAGCTGTAAATAGAAAAAGAGGAAGTGTGTTATGTGGTAAAAAAGAGAAAGACAGAACCCCTTCTGAAGAAATCCTGAAGTCTGTATTCAGGCATAAATCCTATTAAAGAAATGAGGAGCTCTTCCTGAGAAAAACCACAATTTGAATTATTTTACAGCCTAAATGTAGACAAGTGAATACCTTTTTCTACTTTCAAAAATGAAAGTATTCCCTTCCATCCCATCTTTTGATCTGAAAGACACTAACTAGTATGTACCTGTTTTTTATTTCATTATAAAAGATCATTATTAGCCATATTGGGGTATCACCTCGAAAATTCCAGCAGGTCAACACTTGTTGGTACTGGATTCTGTGCAGTTAGACAGCACGATATGTTCAGTGGAACATTCAAACAAGCATGTAAATGACACATGTAGCATACGAAAATAAACACACCTTGAAAAGAGTATCTTTAACAGTCGTCATGATTTGTTGCTTCTCAACCACTACATACAGCAGACCACACACAAACTTGAGGAAAGATTAGAAGTACTGACCTTAGAAAGATTTGATGATGTGGCTACAGAGTTTGACTAGAAAGCTTTCCAAGTTACAGCAGGTGAAAAGAACATGGACATTTGTGGGAAAACTCAAATTGAGAAAGAAAAGTCTTCAAGGTGAAAGATAAGGAGCTCAACTTTGGCCATTTTAAGTCTATCCAGAAAGACTATTCCTTAAACACTCTCCATCACCCCTCTCTACCCTGCCACGCCCCCAAAACATGCATTAAAATGGCTAGCATTCCTGCACAAACATCTCTGTCTCATATTATCACTGGGCCAGCACTGAAGACCAAAGTCTTGCCATTCCACACAGGACGGTGTGGACGTAAGGACTAGTAAGAATTTGAGCCATGAGCAGGAACATCTCTTAATTATGCTTTGCTCATGCAGAACCTAGATAGCAAAACAGCAGCTGCAACTCTATTTCTCTTAAGCACCAAGTTAAACTGCTCATAATCAGTACTTCCTCTTATTCCCACTGTCCCCAAAAGCTTCAAACTGACACAGAGAAATAAATGAAAATGCTTGCAAAGAGCAAGATTTCCCATCCATTGAATCCATTTTCAGCACGAATGTTGTCAAACCAATTCAATTTTCTAAGGACTTGATATTTTTAAATGCTTCAGAGATACTTGATCTCTTCTATTTTTAAAAGACAATCCAATAGACTTGTCAGCAACCTACTACAGAGAAAGTATGAGGACAGTGATCCAACACTGGCACATTACCTGCCATCTGGAGCGGATTAACAAATTATGTGGATTGGTGGTATTTGAGCCCCGAGCTCAGTCACTTAAAGACCATGTTCGTCCACAAAGTCACCAAGTTCCAGCCAGTGACAATAACTCCAAAGAGAAGCATTAGAATACCAACAAGAAACTATTTTAGACCTTACATTTCTTCTATCTAACAGAGCTCTAATGCTTCACTATTTACATATGCTACTGAAAAAAGGAAAAAAAGAGGGACACTGTAAACAACCACATATCTGCACTTTTTCATTATTAAATAGCTGTTTGGGGGCTGTTTTTTGCCTAAAACAGGCAGGATCAGATGATGAGCAATGCAATTTATTTTACTTATCTTTTAAATTTCTTTTGGTGTAAGACAAGAGTTGTGATACATTTTACTATCTGATCTGTATATACAGAAGGACACATACATTTCTCTACTCAAATATATACATAAGACGACTTTTAAACAGGAAAAAAAAAAGTAAAAATTTTGCAAGAAGACAATGATTAAGAGACGTTTCATATTTTTTTCACTTTCATATTACTTGTATTAGTTCTACAAAGGAAACATTTTAAAACTTACAAAACAGATGACCACTGATGGCTTTAGTAAGCTACCTATGATATACACAGAATTTTCATTATGGCCAAGCATCCATCTGTTTCTGTATCATGGTACGAACATATTAGAACTGTGAACTCATTAGCAACTGTATGCTACATTTATGTCAATGCAGATATTTTGCTCCCTTCTAGCTTTCAGAGTTACATATCTAATTCAGAAGCTGAAAATAAAAAAAAAACACCTTTTTTTTTGATTGCAATAAACATACAACAAAGGTGTCCTCATAGGAAAGCATTAAGTGGCAGGCAAAGCCAATAGATGAGCAAGTAAAAGTTTTAAAGAGTCATTAGAAGCTTTTTTTCATTTTTATGGCAATTAGTACATAATACATAGTTCTATTGTGTTATTCTATGCCATTTATAGAAATAAGTAGATATGAAATTAACTGTTGTAAATTGTCTTAAAATGAAAATGACAGAGTCAGATACGTCTAAATACCCATGCTACATGATCATTTTATTCTTTTCAAAAGCAAGTGGAAAGAAATGCTGTACCATGCAATAATTATTTTTGCCACATATTTTGCACATGTATTTCATTTCCAGTATGCATTACCACCAAGCACGTGAAGTCAGATTATTTTTGCCATCAGGTTTTCTCAGCTAAGGATATGAACAGCAAAGCAGGCTTAGTTCCCTCACCAACAAAGAAACCAGGTGCCATTGGCACTGAGTACCAATGTAAATGGTTATTTAAGTTGTACAGTGCACTACAACAACTTAGTTCAGAGAACTGTGAAGAAACTCACCAGTCTTCCTTCACAGGTCAAGATGTCAAACACATACAGATGTGATGTGGGTATTTCATATGGAGGTGACTACTTAAGTTGACTTAATACCTACGGAAGAGATCTGAACCTTGGAAACTGCAATGTTAAGTCAAATGTTCAGAGATATGTAACATAACTTAAAAAAAAATAATAATAATAATTCCTCACCTAAGCACAAATGCATTTACCAGTGACAACCTGGGTAACAGAGGCCCAGCAAAAAGCTGTCCTCTTATCAATCTAGTCCTAACTGAGGTAATCGTAATCTGTATCTTTCTATTAATCTTCACCTGATTTTAGCCATTTTATATGGAGCACAGATTATGGAATATACCTTGTGCCAAAAAAAAAAAAAAAAAAGAAGAAAAAGAAAAGCATCCATATGCATGCTCTGAAACCATGTAGCAAAAACTCTCACCAACACCTGAAAACAAGCTTACTGCTTTTGAGAGGATCTGGGAGAATATTGCACACACAGAATTTACACATAACAACTTGTGATTGCTTTCTTATAACCAGGATTTGAACTTGATGAAAAGAGTGCAATTACATAAACTAAATTAGCTATCCTCTGTCATCATCACATTAAAATGGGCCAGGTATCGTGCTGGAGTTTAAACAAAACTGTTCCATGCTGGAAGTGCCGTGTTATCATCCCCAAACCACAAACGACTTGATACTACTACAAGACAGAATTCTGTCTAGCGCTCTTTTGTATTTTCTGTGCAATAAACAAAATTCGATCTCAAAATATGCAAAACTGTCTTGGGAATCTAAAACGTATTACAGACATGAACAACAAACCTGAAGAGACAGACAAAGTTCCAGAAGTATCTCAAGGTTAGAATACTAACTCAGTTTTTAAGAGATTTGAAAAAAAGAAATGAAATACATTTCCTCATGTACAAATAATTTTTTCAGCATCCCAAGATTTGACTTAAAAGGAAAATTATGTTGCTAATACAGGCCTATAAAAAATACAGTGACATAACATTTTGTAACTTGAAAACATCTCTCAAATTGATTATCTAATACCTAAAACACTAGGGCACTGAAATTACAGTCTCTGCTAAAAAGAGCGACTGACAAAAGGAAAGGCAGTGAGAATAAAAATCCCCTTCAGGCATCAAAGTTTGGCCAAATTGCCAGCCATGAAGGGCTGGAGGTAAAGAAAGAACCTTTTTCCCAAAAGGTTTCTACCTGAACAATGCTAAAGATACTTTTAGATTAAAATAGGTAAAGCACATCTCCCTAAGAACTGAGTTCTTAGTTAAGAGCTCATCACTGAGCTCTGAAGATGGAACAGAAAAAACAATCACCCTCTAGGGCTGCAACACCTGTCGGAACAAACCTTGTGATTTCAAGCACCCCCCTAGAAAAGTCAAAGGGGATTGTCATCATACTAATGTTGGTATTCACTACTGTATATGAAAAATAATTCCAGCACAGCCAAGCCCAATACATTTTTTTTAAGACAAAACCACTAGTACTCAAAGCACCTGTTATCACAAAAGTCACCCACAGGTGAGACAATCCAAATACTTCAAAATACAGTTACCTAGAGAAGGCAGATGTAAGGATATAAGGATATCAGAGGACCCACCTAAACTACCTCATGACTTCCAATATCCTAGAGATACCAGTCTAGCTGGCACCTTTGCTCTATCTGCTTTAGCTTTGGATACGGAATCAACGGTAATCTAGCTCTAATTCGCCTGCTGGAATCTATAAAGCATATAGGTAACAAATTATGTTATATTAAGGATTTTCCTTGAGAGGATTCTCAAGCATGCCAAGAAGACTTCATTCTCCTCCACAGAAGCAAAGGCTATTCAGATAAAGCATCATCTCCACTAGTCTACTTTCCAAATCGAAGACTTCAGCAGCACCTGACCTTGCAGTCGTCAGATCCTGATACAGACACAGATACTGTATCTGGTCTGATGACGGTGATGCAAGTTTCTAGCTAGGCCATGTCACTTTTACCATAGTCAAATTCATCTGAACATCAATAAATAACAAATATAAGTAACTGTTGCTTCCATGCAGATATAGACCATGGTCCAAGGCTTCGTAGACACACAATTAATCATCTAATTACAAGCATTTCTGATTTAGGACTTGTGCCACAATGAGTGTAATTCAAAAGTAAAGCCCAACTGTAATAAGCAAATAAAATGCATCCTTGCAAATAACCTAGAAAAGGAGGTTTTGTATAAAACTGGTGGAAGTACTACAGAAAATATTTATAAAACCAAAATCAAATGCATTGCAGCATACACATACTATAACCACTGAAGACTCATTTCTACTACACACAAACCTACATAACCCAGTCACATATCCAAAAACAACTGTGGATCAAATCTTAGAGAAGTATACTAACAGAAATTACAAATACAGAGCAGAACTATTTCTGATATATTTTCCTCAGTTCCTCTTACAAAGAAACTATTTTTTAAGTATGAACTATGTCCAAATTCTTATTTTAGTGTTTAAAAGAAAAATCTGACTATCTAAAGACATCTACTGCAAAATGTAGTTTTCCCAATACAAAAAACGTTTTGCATCCATCTGGTATCTTTCTGCATTTTAGTTTAGTCTATTCTGTTAAAAAAAAAAAAAAAGGCACTCTAGACAACACTATCTGAAAATTCGTTATAGCACTCTGAAGTCTGCATACACATTTCACTATTCTAGGTACTAAAGCAAAGTGCCTTTCACTGCTTCACAATCATCTTGACACATGACCTTCATTTAAATTCTGGAACACACTTGAAGATGCTTTTCCACGGGTCCTGCTTGTGTCAACTTTATATCCCAAGTCACTAAAAATTTATACTCAGGTATACTATACTCTTTTTTATTATTTCTCTAGCCGTTCAAAAGATCTTGAACATTGTGCCAGTTTCAAACATCTCACAAAACTGCTGAAACTCCCCATCTGCTCAGGATCCTATCTAATATGTCTACTCACAAGGTATATGTTTATTTTTATTAATGAAATAACATTCAGTCATCTAGTTATAAAAATGTTAGCTCCAAAGTTAGGCTACTAACCTGTGTGTTCTGTAAGCAAAAGCATGCTCCAATACAGAAAACCCACTTCCAAAATTTGTACTCAACTTGGTGTAAATTAGATGTAAGACTGTGTAAGACACAAGGAATCCAAACATATATTTCTCATATACCTAAGCATGGTGACTACTTCACAACATATTAACAGCGTAGTTTGTATTTTATATTTGAATATAATAATTTTAGGCATTCAATTTGATCAATTTTTCCCCATGCTTTCGCCATAAGTTTTAAGGGCTTTGAGAAAGTCATTCCTGCTTCCTATTACACTCCACTGGTTAAAATACAGAACTAACCAAATCTCACCCTCTCAGAAATATACACTTTATCTATAAGTTAATAATTTAAGGTGGTTTTCACTGAAAAATATATATTTCCAGAAAATACCACACTAATTATATTTTTTCCTAGCAAATTAGAAGACAAGACAATGCTTTAAACTACTTATACAGGATTAAAAAATAAGCATAGCATTTTTTAACCTGCAGCTGAAACTATCACAAGCTCACTAAGTTCCACAGCCAAAAACACATCATTTAGCTCTGCTTGTATACTTCTGAGAACACACAAACCCGTGAAATGACACCACATATAGCCCCTTGTTGCTTAAAATTAGTTCTAAATATAGATATCCGTTTCATAAATAATCCAATACTTCTAATAACAGAAGTTGTTTTGCAGTTCCATGTAGTTGTATTACAGACACCAACCTTCAGCAACCACTTACGCCAGCACTAGTTACCAAGCCTGATCATTCCTAATAAGTCACTGTCCACAAAAACTTCAATTCTACCTGGCAAGTTTATAATGTGAAGAATCACCACAATAAGCAGAGGACCAATTCAGACATTTGGGTTTTTAAGTATATTTTAAGTAATAGCATAGATGTCATATCATAGGCAGCTTCAATTCTAATAGGTAAGGGGGAGAGAAGAATGTTTGTTTAACTAGGGTCAATCAACCACTTACGTTTTCATTTTTTAATCAGGTACATCACGCATAAGAAGAAATGGTCAAACATTCAACTTTATAAGCTGTAAAAGGCAAATCTCAAAGTTATATTGATCAAATAAGAATAACGTTAAAGAGATGGATCTCTAGCTAGCTTTCATAATTTGCCTTCCCCTAATAGCCTGATCTTAAATATGTTACTTACCAGCTTTGTGCTCAGTGAGCTAGAGTCTACAGCAGATTCAAGACCAAAAAAGGAAGTAAAGTTGCATGGAAATATCCTCAACTGGCATGCCAGCTGAATACAACCAAAGGGAAAAAAAAAAAGTTTCTGGTAATTAAGTGTTATGTTGCGGCAATATTAGCAATGAAGAAAATTGATTCTACTTCTCGTACAGCCTATGAAAAGCTTCAGTCATGGAGAAAAGTACACTGTGGTTGAAAGTACTACCAATCCAACTAGTCTTCAACCAGTGGCAATATGGAGTCTCTCTTAGACATAAAATACAATGTTTTTATAAATCGATCTCAGCACTGAAGGAAAAACTAAACTAAAGTACTTACTAGAGAACGTTAAAAGAAAGGAGAGAGAAACCCAGAATTTCATAAGAAGTATCTCATAGTAAGTGTACAGAACACAACGTAACAAGAGAGACACCTAACCAGATGCCCCAGATAAGCCCAAGGGGAGAAAAAAAAAATTGCATCTCAGGCAAGACACAGAATAATGAACTAAACAACTACAGACTTAAGTCTGTTGAAGTTAATCCACTTTACTTCTGTACAGTACTGCATTAGCAGTTACTACTCACTCAACTGGAGATAAAGCTTCCCTTCTGCTTTTATTTAGTACCATTTTAAAGCAAGTTCCTCTGAGACTTTATATAGCTGGTCCACTCTCAATTTCAGAGTTCCTCAAGAATAAAGGCTTAGCCTCAATCTTATTTTTGAAGATCGACAACAACTGGTGGGTCAACTTTGGCTGGCTGCCAGGGGCCCACCAAGCTGCTCTCTCACTCCCCTTCAGCAGGAGAACAGCAGAAAATAAGATGGGGAAGTTTGTGGGATGAGATAAGGACAGAAAGATCATTCACCTTTCTACCATCATGGGCAAAACTTGGGGAAGATTATAATATTGCCAATCAATAACCAAGTAGGATACTGAGAAACTAAACCTAGTCCCCTGGGGGTTCTCCCTATGCTCAACTTCACTCCTGACTGCCCCCAGTGGAACAGGAAGGATAGGGAATCCCAGTGGCCATCAGTTAATAGAAGTTCATCTCTGCCACTCCTTCCTCCTCCCACCCGTCCCTGGCTCCATCAGGGGATCCCACCCACAGGATAAAGTCCTTCATGCACAGCTCCAGTGTGGATCCTTCCCACAGGCTGCTTCTCTTCATGACTGCTCTAACATGGATCCTTTCCACAGTGGAGAGTCCTTCAGGAACCGACTACTCCAACATGGGTCCCCCATGGGCTTCTGTCAGGAGCCTGCTCCTGCGGGGGCTCTCCATGGGCCGCAACCTCCTCCAGGCCACATCCACCTGCTCCAGCGGGGGCTCCTCCATGGGCTGCAGCGTGGAGATCTGCTCCATGTGGGGCCCATGGGCTGCAGGGGGACAGCCTGCTCCACCAGGGGCCTCACCACAGGCCGCAGGGGAACTGCTGCTGCCTGCCTGGAGCACCTCCTGCTGCACTCACCTGGGGGCTGCAGGGCTGCTTCACCCACATTTTTCTCACTCCTCTCTCCCAGCTACTGCAGGGCAGCTTTTTTTTCCCCTTTCTTAAATATGTTATCATGGACGTTTAACCAGCATCACTCATTGGCTCAGCCTCAGACAGTGGCAGGTCCCTTTTGAAGCCACTGGAACTGGCTGTGTCCAACATGGAGCACCCCCACAACTCTTCACATAGGCCAACACTGCAGCCCCCCTCCTACCAAAAACATCCCACATAAACCCAATTCACTGGATTAAAAACTCTACTCCTGACTACAGAGTAACATAAAGACAGCTGAATATAAGAAAAAAATCTTTGCCATAATTTTCTCAAGTCAGACATCATAATCAACAATGAGAAGGCATACAAGTGATGCTTAGCTGAAAGTTTCACACATAATCAGAGCTGATTTGAAAAACTGCACTGTTGCTGGCAGTCCCACCCAACTTCCTAATCCATCCCTTGTGCTTGCCTCCTCAAGAGGAATGGATCCCTTTTTTGGAGACAAAGAAAAGGAACACAGCTATATTCTTGAGCTCTTACTGAGAAAATTCCTGGAAACCTTCCCATTTTTATTTTTTCTGCAGCTAAAAGGTATCTCTATAATTATCTGTCTTTGCCGCATAAAGTAATGCACACAGTTATTTCCTGTGCAAGAAACTGCTGCATTAACTACAAGCATTTATTATTGTTAGTACCATTATTTGCTAATTGCCTAGTACCTCGTTCTACTTACAATTAGCCACAAGGTCCAAGTAAGTAAGTGCAAGATACAAAGAATAACGCGGATCAAATAATATGTTCATCTCATCTGAGCTACATTCCAATGCAAGGAACACAGCAGCTCTGCCATACTTAAGACCAATCTTCTGCTTAAAGATTAACTTTCCCAGTTCTCAAAAACCTACAGTTTTTCCAATTTCTTCTAAAATTCAATGTGCGTCTTCAGGGCAGACAGCATTAGGAGCATTTGAAGTTATCTGATTGAGGTATTTCCAAAAGAAAGACCTTTAAAACAAGGTTTTCTTCTTTGGCTTTTTTCTTTGTAGACAAGGCTATCGAATTCTGAGTGTTCTCTTTATTGGCTCAGTTGCTCAACATGTGCACTAGAAAATCATGGCAGCTATCAGTTCTTTCAGAAAAACACCAGAAACAACATTAAGAAGAAAAATAACCAGCACTGGGCAAATGCAAGCTTTAGACACCAAACTCAACAGATTACTATGCACCCACACATAGGACAAAGCTGTCACATGGCTGAACAACCTGCCCCTGAACCTTGTGGACTACAAGCAGCTTTCATCAGTCTGAATCCAAACCTTAGTAAAAGAGTGATAAAAAGAGAACAGAACCTAGCTACAGGATATCACTAAAGGAATTTATTGAGAGGAATTAAACGTATGTACAGCAACGAAAATATTGAGAAGGTACTAAAGTATTTTCACGTGTTTTCTGAATCCTCAGGAAGGAACAGTGGAGTAATACATTAACTCTCTTCTCAGTTTCTGTGTGTGAGCTGGAACCTGGAACATGCTCTGGGAAAATACTAGCCTCTTTCCTTGTTTACTTAACAGAGACTGGAAGAAAAAAGGGGACTACCCACAATTGTAACTCCGCAATACTCTTGCTGGTTCTACAAAAACAAGCATAGGTAAAGAATTTGAAGGCTATTACAGAACTTCTTTCCTCCTTCGGCATTTTCTTTCAGTCCACATTAAAACCTTATAAATGAAGTTTTCAAGGATCTGCTCTCCCAGGCCCATCTACATCATAAACTTCTGCCAGAAAAACTACACCAGCTGGAAATGGCAGCCGGGAACCACGCACCATATAGCCAATTTAGCTGTGCTGGAAACAAAATTTTGATGTACGCAAGTTATGCCAACAGAAAAAGCATTTGTGTTGGCTTTATTCACACCACAGACCCAAGCGATGAATTTTTGCTGGCAGAAAGATTACTTCTGCATTTCCAAGAGGGGGTTGTATTGGCAAAGCTGCAGTGACTGAAGCTGTTTTAGATCAAAGCGGTTTGAAGAGCTCCAATACTCAAATTTTTCAAGCTGCCTTGAAAGCTGGATACAACAACAAAAAAAAGTTAACTATCCATATTCTGATACGTCTCAGTGATTTCTGAAAGAAGGTCTGTAAGGAGTAACATTTTTTCAAATCTGTCAATTATAAAATTGCCCTCAAGCCTTCTTTGTGTTCAAAGATATACAATGCACATAACTTAACAATATCACAACCTCTATTTTCATTAGTGCAGATCTCTTTGAAGAAACAATACTGAATAGTTCACTCTTTAAAATCATACTTGAGCAATAATTATTTGAGCAACGTGACCTAGTGGAAGGTGTCCTTGCCTTTGGCAGAGGGTTGGAACTAGGGGATCTTTAAGGTTCCTTCCAACCCAGACTATTCTGTGATTCTGTGATACAAAGTTACCCACAAAAATCACAAGTTGAAGGTTCCTGCCCCTGAGCTCTTCCAACTCCCATTCAAATGAAACCCAAAGGTGGGAAATCACAACACTCCATTCTCCCCTATGAGGGGAAAGAATTTTTCTTAGCAGCAGAGACTGAATGGATATTGGCGAAATGACAATTACTTGGATATAAACTTTTGGGAAATACAAACAAGGCAATCTCTGACCAGACTGGGAAAGTCTGAGTTAAGCAATTGATCTGGTTGGCCAGGCAACACAGAAGGGAAAGCAAAAGGATAATTACTTACAACTGTTGAACATTAGCATGAGGCTCTATTTAACTGTAAACTGATCCAATGGACTATGGGACAGTAAAGTTACTACCTGACACAAACACACCAGGAGTGAATTTTTTAAACACATACAACTATCTTCTTGACAGAACATGAAAATAAGGAATCTGACAGTCGCAACAACAGGGTGAAATTAAAGAAGAAAAACAAAGGCTATGAATCTGACAGCATCCTTCAGCTTGCTCAAACAACATTCTACACAGCTTCAGTAATAACAAAAAGTTTTATTTTTATGTATATATATAATTTATATTATTT
>CM021729.1:40161777-40172238 GCA_011074415.1 Stictonetta naevosa
ATTTAATATTTGTGTTAAGGGGAAAATCCATCTTTAGTTTTTTCTCTTTCAAATACAGAAACATAAATGCTGTTAGAGTTGTGTGTTTTTAAAAAACCCTATAGAAGCATATCATAAAACCACATTTTCTAAGCTTTCAAACTATTGCATATACCAAAACAGAAAGACATGAAATGGACACAACAGTGAACAAGTTGAATTGAAAGTAGGTTTTCTTAATGAAAAGAACGGGAAAATGAAATTTTTATTAAGAGGTGACATATAAACTCTATATTAATTGCTAGAAGAATTAATTTAAGTACTGTTTAAAGATTCATTCAAATGAATGCCATGTTCACAGAGCAACATTTCTCTGAGATCAGATTTTTCATCTTTTTTGTAATTTTTACTTGCTACCTTATGAAAATATCTGTAAAAATCACAGTACATGGCAAAGCTTTCTCTTTCATAATTACAGCAATAAGAAGCCCAATTAAAAGGGTAAAAATTTTAAAAGATACTGCTTTCCTGAGCATTTCCAACTGAGTTGCTTAGATTGTTTTCCAGTGATGTTGCTTTTTAGATACCCTGTTCTTAAGTTCCACCTTCTCTCATAGCTCATGTAGGTAGGAATGCAGCAGGAGTCCTAGGTATCCCAAAGGTTAGGTGCTGAAGTGCTCTGTTTCATGTTACCCAGCTCACTTTTTGAAAAATTCAGGCATGAAGTTATCTCCTTATTCTTGAGAATATTGATGAAAGTAACAATTCCATGGAGTAACAGATGCCACAGTGCTTACCTGAAAGATGCTTCATACCATTATACCTCATGAAAGAAAGAGGCAAAGCATTTTGTAGACCTTTTCCATCTGTCAATTTCCTAGTGGACAGGAGGGGAAAAGAATATGATCTTACCTAAAATATCTTACCTACAGATTTTACCTCAACTGGGAGCCCATGGATAGCTGGAATGTGCAGCTGGACTTGAGAAAGTGGAAACCCCTTATTGACATATGACTTGGGAGATCTAAAGAAAAGGAATATCCACTTGTCCTCCATCTTCTGGATTAGATTATTGTACAAAATACATTTATAAACCACTTCTTATTCAGTTTGTCCCATATTTGAATATATACCCTGTATTTGCAACAGGTGCAGTTGGGCACTGCTTTTAGCTAACCTATTCCATCTTCATAATAAGAAAGGGTTTATGCTACCTTAGATTAGCTTCTTAGTATCTAATTGTAAGGCAGGCATAAACTTACTTCAGTCAGCACTTCATTAAATGTGGAAGCATTTCCAAGCACACTCATGTGTGGGATGCAAAATAGATTAGACACATCTAACTACTTGGAGGCTGCGTTTGGCACAGACCTATTCATCCAGACTCACCGTTGTTTCTTTTTTTCCGTATCTGAAGGGCAAAAGCAGAAACTATTTCATATTATAGTTAGATGCTGTTTAAATTTGTGCACCCGCCCACATCATAAAACAGTTTACAATTGTAATAAATGTAGCCATTCAGGCTAAAATTTGCCATGCTGAATCCATGCCTCAGGCTTTGGCTAAGTTTAAACTAGAATGGCCCAGTCATTTCTAAGATTACTCTTGTAGGAAATGTATTGTCTTGAAGAAATTGACAGCTAGTGTCATCTCCATGTCTTGTTACAGAGAACTATACATTGTCAGTGACATCACTGAAATGCAGAGTACAAACTTACCACTTTTCTGTGAGAAATCCTGCAAACTGGATAAGTTGCAGTGTTTCCACCTTGGAGGACTGACTGCTTAGAAATGGCCTGTATGAAAAGATGGCACTGTATGGTAATATTGTTCATGCATCACTGCTCCCCACCCCACCCCTTCACCCCCTTTTGTGGAGCAATGAACTGTTCTAAAGTAGCAAGCTATTCATATGGCTGTGCAAAATTCTCCAATGTAACATGAATAACTTTTTATGACCTATCAGAGTCAGCTCAGGTCATGTCTCACATGGAAATCTTGTAAGCTGTTAAAGACAAGGGAGGAAAAAATTCATTTGCTTTGGTGTGGCATAGTGATCCATGGAAGAGACATCAAGGATAGAGAAAAGAGAAGTAGGAAAATCAGAGTCTCAATTTATGTTGTCCAAACCCACCTCCTGAAAGTTTTTAAGAAATAAGTTTCAAGATCAATTAATTCTTTGCAATTCTTAGCTTGTCCTTCATAATTGTAAAATTTATCAGGGAATTTTACTTTGTTGTGTCCATTAGTCTGTCCCGCTAAGAAAACCTCGCGTACAAGAATCAAATGTAACAGGGTTTCCATGAGGTCAAATGGAAAGAAGTAAATGCCCTATGATCTCAGCAACTGCAATAACCCTGCAAGACGTTCAGTACATAGGAGTGGGTATTTTTTTCATCCTCTCCCAGAAGAAAACACCAAAAGGGATTGTAAGACCTGCAATTTTCCCTTCTACTTAGTGCTAAAAATACAGGAAAGGACTTCTTGTAAAATTAAACTTTAACCTCTGACCTGCATATTTGTTTTCTCTTCTTAGTGACAAATTACGCAAGCAAAATGATATACATTTACTAATACAGCTTTTTTCAGATTATAAACATGAAGTAACACTTGTCTTACAGCTTTCAAATGTGTAACTGCTTTTTTATTTTTATTTTTTTTTGTGTTTATCTGTATGGTAGAACTAAATCAAGTTCCTAGTTAGATCTATATGCAAATTTTGATCTAATGAGATAAAGTTCTTTCAAGAGGCAATTGGGTCTTCTTAACAATATAATTCTTAGTGCTATGCAATAAAATAATAGTAGTAATAATTTGACATTTCAAAAAGGAATTGATGAGGTGATAAAGTCTTTAATTAGGCAGGAATTGGATACAGGTCAAGCTGTGATAGCAACTGTAAAAGATGATGGAAATAATTTATAAGTGAAATAATCCCTTCCAAAAGTACAATAATAATAGACACATATTTCTTAAATAGAACCATAATTCAAAAAGCACTCAGGGAGCAGAGATAGCTAAACCACTACCTGACATTTTCATGTATTATTAGGGAACAGTAAGTTTTCACTAGTGGCTGAAGTCAGACCCATAGTAAATCACAAAGGCTATATAAGCATTTTTCCATGTTGTAAAAAGAAAACATCATCCAATTATACAAAAATTAATTCTTCAAGCTTTTATATGTAACTGTAGTGATAAGCTTTAATAAATAAAAGATTTGATGAAATGGAGAAGGGGAGAGGAATAAAAATAAAAATGTTATCATCTAATGAAAGCCAGAATGGAAATCATAATGCAACTGTTTTACCACCCCTTAGTAAGGAGTGGGAAAACGACTCCCATGTACCCATGATATCCACAGCATATCCTCTCTAATGTATTGTCGGTGATGTTCAATACACATAAAGATGAGCCTAGGATGTTTCAGACCTCTATAAGTGGGGAAAGAAAGAACACATGTTTTGCACAGCTATAGAGAAGCACATGAATTCCTTGACATTCATCTAAGCATTGATTCCGTGATAGTACTCATAGAACAGCAATCTGATCAGCAATGTTCCTAAGCACATTGCAGACATTGATTGATTTTAACATGCAATGATTTCTATAGCAGAAAAGCTTTGTTAAGTAGGTGAGCAACTGGGGCTATTACAGATTACAGAACTGCACAAAAGTAGGGCTATCAGAGCTTCAAGGGGTAGACCTATTTATCCCATTTCCCAGAAAAATAACAGCCTGACAGATCCTTTACAATGGTCCTCTTAAAAATTTACAGCAATGGAGACTTCACAGGCATCACAAATGATCTACTCAAGTGCTTTTCAACCCTTCCTGTGAGTTTTCCTGAATGTACAGACCTATTTTTTCTTGCTGTTGCTTAAGCCTCTTCTCATCTTATCCTGTCTGAATAGATAATTATAATAAATAATTATGTTATTCTTTGCAGGACCATTTTATGTACTTGAAGATCCTTATCTGTTCCCTTCCTTAATCTTATGTTATTTTAGGTTAATCAACCTCATTTTTCCAGTCCTTCTTGTAGGTACTGCATTTGATGAGCTTCTTGTTGTCCTATTCTAGATTCTGTACCATTCTTTGACTTTTGGTTACTGTTGTTCTTGGAGATGGTGTACAAAACTGAAAACAACCAAAGCCTTCATAATGCAGAATTTTTGTGAATGTCCTGTAAGCTGTGCTCCTGTTTATATGTCCCAGCATTTTTTATTTTTATTTTTTTTCCAACAGCATTAACTTGTTAACCATGATTGGCTTGTCACAAGTCACAAGTCTCCCGTGTGGAGGCCTGTCATGAGCCAGTCACTGCTCATCTTGTAATTGTACAATTGAACATTCTTGCCTAAATACAGTATCTTGCATTTACTTTTGAATATTATGTGTTTGCTTCCAGATCATTTCTCCAATTTTGCTAGCATCATTTTGAAACTTAAATCAGTCATCCACTTTAAGGACAGTCCCTTTGAACTTCAAATTGTCTACAAATTTAACATTTTTATAACTTTAATGGAAATATTTAATAGATGAAATGAGGCACAGGCTCCTGAAATATCTCACTTGGTCTAGCTTTTGTTTAACAATAAAAAATATTCAGCTCACCACAAAATATCATCATACTACTGTTTTTGCATCCCCATTTTAGTAATTTCATGTTGATCACATTTCCCTAGCCCACTGTGCATCTGTCACACGAGACCCTTACAGTAGTCAATATATATAATATATATTTCTTCTTCCCTACACCAAGGCCTGCTCTCATGTGATGAAGTAAGATAGCTTAGTGCGCTCATGGTGAATTCCTGTTTATTGTCATTTCTTCACTAGCTTTTGAACGTTTACAAACAGCTTCTTTATTTATTCCAGAATTTTCCAAGAAAGCAGATCCAAAATTTTTCACATTTCCACCTCCCATTTTTGAAAGAAGCATATATATATATATAAACTACATATATGTTAAAATATATATCTTTTTGTTGTTGTTGTTCCCAGAGCATCATCCTAGATCTCACAAATAACTACTACAAACTCTGAGATAGTTTTGGATGATTGTTTAAGCTTGAATGTCACAGAACAATTTGTAAGAAAATTGAAAGTCTTTGGTCTCTGACAATTTGAATGTGTCCAGCTCAGTGAAGTGTTCTGATTCTGTTTGGCCACATGTTAATATTAATGTTTTTAGACAATGGTAATCCAAAGACATTAAACCCTTTAACTTTCTCCACTTTACCTATCATTAGCTCGTCCTTTCTGTCCTGTAACAGAAGAGCAATTCCCTTCTCCTTATACTGGTGAAGTGTGGATGCGCTTCTGGTTTCTGTTGATACATACTTAATTTTCTTCCTCAGACCTTCATATGTGCTTACATAACTGAACTTAGTTTATACTTTCCATAAGCTTTACTTATGCCTGATGCCAGTGAAACCCATCATTAAGCAAATTGTTCCTTTCCTACATTCCCCATCTTCCACTTTGTGTCCTTAGTATCATTGCTTTGTCAGTTTATCATAACCTTTTACATCTCTGACTTTTCATTCTGATTGCTGAAAGAAAATCAGAGGTGCTTTCATTTTACTTCATCTCTTTTTAAAAGTGATCAACCTTGTCATTTCACTGCAATACACTTTACTTGGCACTCAAATTTCTCAAACTCATTGGCTGGAATCAAATTTTAAAATGTTCTTTCATTATTTGCATACTTTACACTCTGCTTCAGAAAAAAATATTACTAACTCATTCCAAGAACTTGCTGAGCAGCCTTCACACCATTCTGTACCTTCCCTAAAGTCACACCAAATTTCTGCAGAATTTCGTTATTTCTCTTAACCACAAAACTTTTCTTCTGTTAAAAAAAAATAAAAAAATAAGAATGATCAGATCACTCAAATTCATATATGCATTCCCTGACTTGATAGGCAACCCTGTGCAATTGTTTGGGAGAGTTAATACTAGAAAAATTCTACCCATGTTTGGAGCTATTTTTGCTTGTTCCCTACTTTTGTCAGCCCTTCAAGCCAGATGGTAAAGGAACTCAAGTAAGAGAGCTTTAGCCACGCCTTAAAGGCATTGAGGTTGTTTGGGTTTGCTTCCTTCCTGTGACATTTTGGATACAAAAGGGAGAGTCCAGCGCAAAGTTTACCAAACAAAGCCCTGAGAGCTCTGTGCTTATCATAGTCTTGGTAACAGCAGCATGAGACAGAACATTTGGTACATTGTACATTCTTAGGTTGGATCCACATACTTTAATAATGGCTTAGGAAACTAGACCAGTTGGTTTTGCTAGCAGCTTATGCCTTACTTTGCAATTTACAGAGTGAGAATAATGAGATGATAAACCCTATGATTATTTTCTTAACCATACATCATATTTTGTTCACTAAGACATGACTTTAACCTAGGGTCTGAAAGACTGATCTGTGAGCAGAACCCTCTAATTAAAATGTACTCTTATTTACAAGGTACTCTTAATATTCCCTAAATCTTTAACGGACAATTGAAATGCCTTTTGATAATAATACAGGCTATTTTATCTAGTTTTCTTTTTCTCTAGAAACATCTGTGAAACAGAAGGGATGAGACTTTCTCTTAAAAATTGTGGGAACACATAAAATATACAGTACACTTCCTGTTATAGAAGCCTATTTATTAGTCTAAATACTTGTGCAATATTTGGCAAATGATCAAAAATAGTTTCTCCTGATGTGTTTACAATGTTCTAAATTAAAAGCAAAGCCCATTTTCAAGTGACATTTGTCATACAAACTGAAATGTTTCTCTCATGTGGTTATACTTTCTGCTTGACGGGATAAGCTCCAAATGTTGAGCACGAAGTTTGCAGGAAGGTTCTTGTGAGAATTCAAGTTGCCATCTAGCAATTCTTCTTGTAAGAAGAACCAAAGGAGTCTTTTCCCCAGTGTAGGATTTTTTTTCTATGACTGTATGTTTACTTAACTTTCTGCCTGATGCTGTACTTAATCAGCTACACTGAGAGAAATTCTTTTGATTTCATTGCATATTCTGTTGCTCTTTACCCTGTTTTAATGTTCTTTCCCATAACCTTTGAGTGGTAAAATGCTCACAGACAAGAGCAGAAGAGCTCCCATTTCTCTAGTGAATGCTTCAGAAATGTACTAAGGCATAAATTTAGCAGAAGTTTTGAACACTGTCTTCTGCATCAAACTGTGAAAAAGTAGCTTGCAGTGCAACAGACATGCACTGTACGTGTTATAAAAATTACTCAGCACCATATGCAAAACATTTTCTTTTCAACTCAGGTTCAAAACCTGTTATACAAACCTGTTTATTAATTACCATTATTGCTTCCTAAGGGTGTTTGACAAGTTCTGAAATAAAACTGGGTCAGTTGGTAACAGCAGCTTTTGAATGTATTGCACTATTGCGTGTGTACTCAAAACCCATGCAACACTTAACTTGTTGCATAGGAAAAATGTTCTTGGGTCATATTTCACATTATAAATAGATATATAGGCAAACATATGCACTGTATCATTCCCAAGAAAAACACTTCATATTCCAGTAACCTGTCCCTCTTTTCATACCTCAGGTTTAGTAATATCTTTACTGAGTTGCAGACTATTCTTGGACTTTTAGACATCCTTGAATTGAAATAAAAATTATTGGGATCTACAGTTTTTTCCTTCCTTTTTCTTTACCTGAGTGATTTAATAACCATGAACGGCCCAAGCTGAAATTCAAATTAGGGAATCTGCTGCAGTTCAGGAAGAACCACCATTTGCCATGCACAAAAAACTGCCCTGTGTATATTTTAGCACCAGAACTTCAGCTGACTCAGGGATATGTGAAAAGAGAGTGGGTTAAAAAAAAAAAAAAAAAAAAAAAGGGGTTTAAGTGCAGTATTTTTTTTAATTGCATTGTTTGGTGTCCCAGCCCTTTCCTACCTCTCTAAGGAGCACATTTTCTTACTGCTGCAAAGGCTTTAAGTGGCAAATATATTTTTTTTTCCTGCAAAGGAACCATAAGTTTTTGGAGCAAAACATCTTCAGATATGGTAGCGAAAGCATTTAACAAAGCTGAAGCTGACAAACCAGAAAGATAATACTGAAAACCATATCCTGTAATGAAAAACAAACAAACAAACAAAAACAATGACAAAAACCACCCTCCTGTAATAAATAAAAGACATGGCCTGAGCTATCAAGCCACAGTTACATAACTGAGAATACCCTGACTGTTGTTGTTTTGCTTTTTTATATTCTTCCAATTGCCAATGTCTGTTTTACAATGCGCAAAAAGATTCTTCCATTACAAACTGAGGTCCTCACTGGAGGCTGGATTCCATTTCCTACCTGTCAAGTAAAAAAATGTTGCCAGAAAATTTATGCCAAATTAAAGGCACAGTAAGGTAGTAGAGCTGAGATTAGCTCACTTCATAGGAGTCATGAAAAAAAATGTATATGGCTGGCATCCTGTTTATACAAGAATGCACGTAATATTCAAACTAATTCAAACTATTCAAATAGGCAAAGTCCTGCACCTGGGGAGGACAACAACCACAGGCACCAGTAAATGCTGGGGGTCACCCACCAGGAAAGCAGGTCTGCAGTAAAGCTTCCCAGGGACCCTGATGGACACCAGTTTGAACATGGCCAAGGAGAGTGTCCTGGCCACAAAAAAGGCTGACAGAAGGGTGGGCTGCAGTGGGCAAAGCATCGCCAGCAGGTCGAGGCAGGTGATCGTTCCCCTCTCCTCAGCCCTGCTGCTGAGGCCACCCCTGGAGGACTGTGTCCAGCTGTGGGCTCCCCTCTAGGAGGAAAACATGGACATACTGGAGAGAGTGCAGCAAAGGGCCACAGAGATGGCAAAGGGCCTGGAGCGCATCTCCCACAAAGGAGACCCATGGGCCTGGCCCTGGTCTTTGGGGGCTTCCTTCCCCTTCCTTGAGCACCATGGAGCCTGGCCTTGGAACCTCTTTCCCCCTCTTTGAGGGTATACGCCCTGTGCCCTGCTCTGAGCTCCACAGAGAGGGGACGTGTGCTCTCACAGGGGCTCTGTGTCCTGAGAAGAGAGCATCCCATAGGGCTGAGCCTTCTGCATCTCTAGGCCCCCTGTGCCTTGCTTTGGCTGCCATGGGCTCATCTGGGAAGCTTGGCTGCATTTCACACTGCCAACGCTTTCCATCCCTGGACTTCCCCATGTGCACCTTCGCAGGTTTGTGACCCTTGTGCTCTGGGCTGGGCCTGCTCAGGTCTTGAAAACCTCCATGCCTGAGGACGCCACCACCTTGCTGGACAACCCCCTCTGGTGCGCTGTGTGCCTCACGGGACTTTTCATTTTTCCTCATCTCCAGCCTGAACCTCTCCAGTCCCAGCTGATGCCGCTTGTCTCTGCTCCCGCCAGCAGGCACTGCTGGGAAGAGGCTGTCCCCATCCCTGTCATGCCTTCCCACAGGCACCAGCCAGTGCTGTTAGGTGTCCCTAAGCCTTCTCTGGTGCATGCTGTGCCGGCCCCAGCCCCATGAACCCTCCTCATGGGGTGAGTGCTCCAGCCCCACCGCATCAGTGGCCTCTCCTGAACCCCTGCGGCTTGTTGACGTCTCTCCCACCCAGGACCCCAAGGAGGATGAGTGCTAAGCAGGGCAGATCACTCCAGAGAGGGGTGAAAGACAAGAGAAAACCCCTGAGAGCAAGTCAAGGGCTGCCTTTGGCTTGGCATGGGAAGAACCAGCAGCAGAGCTGGAGGGTGGGCAGAGCTTGTGGGACTGTGTGGTGCCGCCTCAAAAGCAGGTGTGAGGTTTTATTAAACGGACACTGTTGCTGAATGGACTTGGAGATGTCTGCCATGGCCAGGGTGACCTGATGGTGCCCTGGGGAGACACGGCCAAGGCTGCAGTGTCTGGTGAATAACATTGATGCTGAGCATTAGAGAGGAGATCTGGGGAATGGAGTGACAGTGGCATTGTGGTAGCCCCAGATGCGTGTGCTGGGGCCAGAGCGCTGCCAGAGCGAGCGCTGCGGGGCAGGACGGCCCATTGTGATGGTTCCGAGCGATGCACTGTGAGAGCCTTGAGCGACGCATTGTGACTGCGTGGCCCTCGCTGCTCATATGCGGGCGCAGAGTCCCACCCCGCCGGCTAGTGCCCGCACTCCAGCTGAGCGTTGACGCGAGGTCTGGAGTGAGGAGCAAGGTTGGCCTTGGTGCTGGTGTCGTGCTCTGGGAGTTGCTGCAGCAGCTCTCAGTGTCCTTCCCAGAGCCATCAGAACTTCTTCCGCGGCCCTGCCTCGTTCGGGCCGTCGGGAGACCCAGGAGGAGCGCTCGCAGCAGCAGAGGTGAGCACTGCAGGGACACCTCTCCCTGAGCCCTGGGCAGCTGGAAGGGTTTCCTCCCTGAGGGACCTGCACAGCTCTTCCAGCCACCCCCAGCTCAGCCGATGACCATGGCCTCTTCTCTGCCTTTTGCAGCGTGACACCTGCTGCTGCAGCGCCGGTG
>CM021729.1:40172248-40190747 GCA_011074415.1 Stictonetta naevosa
GCGCCTTGGTGCTGCTGCTCTCTGTAGAAAGCTGGGGTTGTGCCCTGTCAAGGCAGGAACCCCAAGGAGTTCAGCAAGGGGAAGAACAAAGCCCTGCACCAGGGGAGGAACAAACCCACGAACCAGTGCAGGGCCAGCTGGAGAAGTGCTTTGCTCACAGGGACCCAGGGGTCTTGCTGGACACCAACTTGAACAGGAGTCAGCAACAAGCTCTGGCCAGAAAGAAGGCTGACAGCTGTGCAGGCAGCAGTGGCAAAGCATCGCCAGCGGGTCGAGGCAGGTGATCCTTTCCCTCTCCTCAGCCCTGCTGCTGAGGCCACCCCTAGAGGACTGTGTCCAGCTGTAGACCCCCCACCAGGAGGGAGACACGGACATACTGGAGAGAGTGCAGCAAAGGGCCACAGAGATGGCAGAGGGCCATGATCATCTCTCCTGTGAAGAAGAGCTGAGAGAGCTGGAACAGTCCATCTTGGAGAAGGAAAGGCTCAGGGAGGACCTCATCAGCATGTAGAAACACCTGGAGGAGTTGGGCAAAGATCACAGAGCCAGGCTCTTCCCAGCTGTGCCCAGTGACAGGATAAGAGGCGGTGGACACAAAGAGCAACAGAGAAGGTTCTTCTCAGCATCTTCTCAGCATCCTACTTTACAGAGACGGCTGATGGAGCATGGGCACAGGTTGCCCAGAGCAGCTGTGGCCTGCCTCCTTGGAGCTCTTCTAAAGCTGCCTGGATATGGTCCTGGGCAACCTGCTCTGGGTGTCCCTGCTTGAGCAGGGGGGTTGACAGGATGGCCTCCAGAGGTCCCTTCCAACATCAGCTATACTGTGAAACTGATATTAAGTGTCAAGGTCTGGAATGCAGTAGTAAAATAGGAGATAAAGTTTCTTTAGGCTCAGCACTAAGTCCCTTCCCTTCCTCTTCCCCTTCCCTTTTTCCTTCCCCTTTCCCTTCCCCTTTCTCTTCCCCTTCCCCTCTTTCCCCTTTCCCTTTCCTTTGCCCTTGCCCTTGCCCTTGCCCTTGCCCTTCTATAACTATTTTAAAAATTAGAACTACTCCTTTATTCTTAGATACCCATAAATCATCATTTTTCAGGAGAGGAAGATAAATACAGTAGAGATTTAGGATACTGAAGAAAGAAACATTTAAAATTGGTCACATATACTGAAGACAAGAGAACTGGCCTGGGCTAATTTGAGGTTTTAGTAATGAGTTCATGGGACTGAACTAATGGCCCTTCAATTTCCTTATTTTAGGAGATAGCTTCAATGACTTATGGAAACTTTTGGCATCTGGAATCTGAGCTAACTGCAGTGGATGGGAAAATGAAACAACTTTTACTAGATCACTACTGTTATTGGGGGATGCTTTCTGAGATCTGCCCATGGGAGTGGGCAGGAGGGGAAAACATCTTAGTCAACAACTGGGGGATATGCAGTAATCACTCTGAAGAGCAGCAGCATATTTTAGGTTTTGGTTACTATGATACACTCCAATGCTCTTTTAGGAAAAAAGTCCACTTCAGCCACATTACAAAGACATGGTGTAGAGAGAGGAGACTCTGGCATGTAGTCTCTGGAATCTCTCTGTAATCTCCCAGGGCCACACATGAACAGAAAGAGTCTCTTTCTTAAGGAGCATTATCTCATGAATTTTATATGAGCAGGATATCAGAAGAAAAATAATTATTAACAAACACTGCAAACATGCGTGGAAGCAAGCTAGTGAGTTAAAGGATCAGATTAGCAAGTGTCATACAGACAGATTGTAATAGATTAGTGATAAAATGGCTCCAGCAGGCT
Organism: Stictonetta naevosa; assembly: GCA_011074415.1. NCBI lineage: Eukaryota > Metazoa > Chordata > Aves > Anseriformes > Anatidae > Stictonetta > Stictonetta naevosa. The sequence goes on from CM021729.1 coordinate 40,174,047, forward strand.
CACAGGCTTTTACTACCCAAATTCATTATATCACTTCCTACATACAAAGAAGTCTTCTGAGAGGCAGCTGACTTTTTACAAAATCTGTCCTGCTACTTAACAGTTTATCACCTCAAGTCTGATCATAATAGAAGTGAGAAGTTTGTAGGGTGGTTGTTTCATTTTTTTGTTTGTTTTTCTTTCTTCTTTTTTTTTTAATTTCTTTATTTGTTTTTGAAGGTACAGTTTCTTTCTCAACCTTAATCCTGTACTGTTAAGAAAATTATAGATTTCTGGCAAAACAGAGGGGTTAAAAAGAATTCATATTGCAGATGAGTTACTGTTCCTTCTGGATGTCATATGTCATCTGTCCTTTATATATATATATATATATGCATGTATATATATTTTACATACCTGGAGGGGCTAGTGCTTTGACACTGCATAAACCACACACGTAAACCACCCAATATGGATGTAGGAAGTTCTATAGAGAATCCTCAGATATTTTTGTGTTTAAAGGAGGTTCTGATATGACATTCGCTGCTGCATTCAGCTTCTTTATTATTTTATAAGATTTCACATCTGCCTGTCAGTAGCACATTTGCACCATGATTTTTAATTTCTGTATCTCTCACTGTCACTACAGCTTACTGTGAAATTTGTTGTTGACCTAGAAATTTATACAAATTAATGCATAACCCAAAAGACTATTCCTCCCTTCCTTAACACTACCTTTCAATTAGCATTGTTTGGTTTTCTCCAATGTTTGTAGTATTTTTCACTATCATAAACATCTTCTGATAAAAAAAAGCTAAAAATTTATTTTTTAAAGCAACCTCATTATTCTTATGGAAAATGAGAAATACAAAAAATTCCTTCCAGACCCCTAAATATTTGTAGATTGCATATGGTTATCTAACTGTCACTGTCTCTTGTCCTATGTAGTTTTATTTACACGCACAATTTTAAGATTTGCATGTCCATATTTTTAACTATGAGGCTTTAAAAAAAAAATGCATCACCAAGCCTCTTTTAGAGAATGGGAACTAAATACTTTATGCACATACACTGGCAAATATATGGGCTATTGATCTGTATATTGTGGACTAGTTTAATGTGTACTTTTACTTCATGGATCAACCCCTGACAGTTCATTATTTCACTTTATTTCTCCTCTAGACTCCCTCTAGTATTTCTAAATCCTTAATGGGAACAAAGCCCAGAGAAAGGAACACTGTGTTCTGCTACAATGACTCTCCTTGCATTTTATCATCTTTTCAGCTATTTTATATGATACAGTATTATGCTTTGGTACTTTCTGGTTGTTATACAGACCATTAATATCTTGGCTTTCAGGGCTGCATAACACTAATCCCAAGGAAATCAATGCAATATGTAGCCTGTATATTTATATATAACACCTAAGTGAATTTCTGGAGGTCCAAGTTGTTAGAAGGAAACGTGTTTAATATCATGGCTGAGAAATGTATGTACAATGGATGCCAACTCTGCCACAACCAGTCAACGGGACAGATTTAGCTTTTTACATACCTCAGTTATTGACATAGATGCCCTTTCAGACATTTGCTCATCCAAGAATCTGAGGAGCATGGAGAAGTGTTAACAACTGCCTGACATTTTAAGTTGCGCATACATTTGTGTGGGAGAAAAGGGTGGGAGGAGGAAATATTGACAATGGTACCCAAACGCTGAGTGTTAGACAGCCACGTGGCTTCTCCAGAACCTTCAGACTAATATAGGCTCTCTTATTTCATAGATGCATTCCTGCTACTTTAGGAGTCCAAATGTCTCCTGATACTTTCTTTCAAGCAAATAAACTCCATGCCTCTGCCCTAAGCTTTTGCTCATAATTCACTGAGTCCTTTTTGAGCTTTGAATAAATAATAGCTAAATATCCGGCCTCCTTCTCTTTCATACATGAGTAAGTTCTCTGTAATTCCAGTGGTGTGAGTTAAGTGACTCACGTATCACTATTGTGGCACAAGAGAGCTAGCCTCAGAGATATGAAAATCAGCATGAGTATGTGCTATGAGTGAAGAGCAAAGATTATGTCTTGGTAATGTTTCTCATCTTGAGTAAGTCCCTTATTGCACACATAAAAAGTCTGCTTGAGTAAGGAAAGTAGAATCTGACACTAAGTTAAAGGCGTTAGGATTTGGCCTAGTATTTTTAACTGTGAACTTGGCACTGCAGTGGAACAATATGTGCTACTCGTTCTTATGCAATAAATACCAAAAATTGTTTTGTTGTATTCTTGTAGTTACCAAGCTTGTATTGTGCAATAAACTGCAAAAGTATTTTTAAAACAATATGTTGTTAATAAAGGCCATATTAATTGGATTCTCTGTGGATTTTCTGCTGAATTCATTGCATATAGCCTGTTTTAAAAAGCAGATTTATATACTAGCAAGTAGAAAAGATGTTTTTGAAGTTGGTATTTTAATAAAACTTCAAAGATGTGTTTATGGTGCAATTTTATATTGCTATTAATTTCTACAGAAAATAAATGTAGTCTCATAAACTGTGCACATGAACATAAGGGCCATAATGAAAACATCCAAAATATTAAGTTGAGAGGAATCGGGAGTTACCAGCTACCTGTCTCTTCTTCATGAACAAGGGAATATTTGGCAATGCAGAATCTTATTAATAAAATTTAAGAATATTATTGTCCCCATTGAAGTTTTACTGAAGCCAGCTTTAAGGGATTCAGAAAACCATAATGTAGAGGACCGGTGTAGGTATGCGCATACCCACATTTAATCTTCGTACCTACCAAAACATGTTGGTGGAACGTAATATATTACCGTGTTGGTAGCTAAAGTTAGGTGGATATAACAGAGTAAATGACTCTTATACTTCACAGTATTGATTAACCACCAGTTGATGTCACTGGAAAAAAAAACAAAAAACTTACCTTGTTAATCAACAATTATTTGCCATTGGCTTTTCTTAAAACTTTCCATGAAGATTTTCATATTACTATTGCAGGCAAGATTCAGGACTAGCCAAACAAATCTAACATGATTAACGCCTATGTTCCTATCAAAAATAGTAATTCACGCTGATAAGTTGCTAGAGTTTCCATTTTGCATGTGTGATCTTCCTTAATATTCCCATGTGAAGGTAGACCCTACAGTTGGTTTTCAGCTACTTTCTAATTATCCATGTTGCTTTGCATGGGAAAGATTCCACTTCCAGCATGTTTTACAATATTTTCTCAGTGAATCAGTGAGCTTACAAGAGTTCTTACAACTTAGAGGTTGTGATACCAGTTTGTATCCGCTTAGATAAAGCCCAGTATGAGCTCTAACAAACCTTCTGATCCCCAGTGGAGAGACTAGTAGACCAGCCGAGGATGGCCTTTTCACGGAGGCAGTTTTCTACAACACATGAAATGCCGGACTGGAAGGGCACAGCGACGTGACTCCCCAGCTCCACTGTCCCCTTCTACGTGTGCCCATACACCCACTGAAAGCTGGACCAGTGGCAGGGTCCCACTGCATTCCTTCCCTCCCCCCAGTCAGTGCCACTTGTCCTCTTCCCTGATAGCATGTGTTAAAGGAAAGCAGGCTAACGATAGGTGTGACGGGTGAGGGGGCCAGCTACACCACGCTTAGTTCAACCCAGTTTTGGCTGGTCAGTCTGAAACCGTAGCCAAGAGTCTAGCTTTGTACGTACCACCCACACTCCAGCATATTCTACCTTCAGTTCGTGCAAGCTACTCTGAATTCCAGCCATAGAAGCAGTAACTTCAGCATTGGAAGTTTTACTGCAGAAGTGGAGAATTAACACCTGCTTATGCATATGTGTTGGACTAATACAATGAATGTACAAAAAATCATGTTGTGATTAGTTCTGGTTTTGAACAAAAGACAAATTATTTATTTGTTTCTTCAAATGAAGCATAACACTAAGGTATAAAGGGAGTATAAATAACATCTGATTGTGCTCCTAAGCTCCATGCTATAACTTTCTTGCAATGACATCCTTCAACAAATTAACTACATCATTACTGTTAAGTATTAATTGCACAAAACAGATACACAAAATATATAATGAGCTAGAAGGAGGACAACATTCTTCCATTATGACAAACAACTGTAACAAGAAATGGAAAAAAAAAACAATAGATCTAGGCTTACACAGATGGCAACACTGAGAGTTTTAAGTCCTCTCTTTGAACACATTACATGTGATAAATAATATGCAAAATATTTAAAGAATTTTGTTGTTGCTTACAGAAGATACTTAGCAAGCAAAGAGCCAGTAGCAATCACTGCCTCATGTTTCATATCCCCATCATTCAATGCAAATTTTTACATTTCATGCAATAATCCTGAGCTTATTTTCAGTAACATTGAAATGTCATCTATATTAATTACCAAATACATACAGAGCCCAACTATGGGGTCTATTGTATTATTAAGGCATGAAAAAAGAATAACAGTTTATTAACTCTGAATGCCACAAATACAGCACAGCAGTTAGAAGGCTCAAAAAAGCTCAGAAAGTACCAGTGATGTCTGTGCCAAGGTCCTCCCAGAACATGACTGTGAATCATCAGCTCCTGAAAAGATACAGCATCAAATCCTGGCCTTGCTGACATCAGGGAGTTTTGCCATTGCCTTGACTGCTGGACCAAGCTTCAGAGCTATGAGGAGTAACTCAGACTCCTTTTCATATCCCCAAAAAATTGACAAACTTCCTCTCACTCAAGTCAAGTATGAATTAAGAAACCACTACCTACATTTTTTCTTAATTAGTATTTTAAGTCTATGGTAAGATTCTATTATACAGCATGGCAATTAATAAAAAGCCTTTTCAGGAAGTGCTTATTTGTTAGTCTGATTTATTAGTACTTTAAAAGAAGGTGGAATTAGCATGAAAAGGACCTCTGCCAAATCTATGCTCTATTTATAACTTGTTTTTTATTTTTAAAGGAAAGGCTTTGGTAAGCCAAACAAAGGGTATATGATGCAATTGTGGTCTCCACAGTTCAATGGCTCTTCTCAAAGATAAAGAACTCCAAAGTCATCAGGTGAAGAACTCATCATCTGCATAAATTGCAAGGGGCTAGTAGAATCTGGGTTGTACAGTTCTCCACATATTCTCCAATTTACATTTAAGAAATTCTTGCAAAATGCCATGTAGTAAGCCAGGGTATTCCAGTTCACACAGCTAAGCCATTGAAACTGAAGCCAAATTGGTGGTAAGTTCTTAAAGTTGCATTGTCTCCCACGGTGGGAACTACAGTAGCAGATGATCTCCTCTAACTCTGCTACCGCTATCGCTTGCCCCTTACGTAGGTATTTGCCTAGTTGAGCACAGAGTTTACAGATCAGGGAGCCCTATCCTTCATCTGAAAGTGGCCCACGCTCTGTTGCGAAAAGAACCATGGGGTGGACAGATGCTTTTACACAGCCTTTGTGCAGAAATCTTTCTGTGCCTGCACACCTTGCACACACAAACCACCCTTCGACAAAGATGGTGGTGTCTAATTCTATCAATGCAAGGCTCCGAAGAACTTAGAAGATGCACAAATTCAATACAACTAATTTCATCTAAAACACCAAGTTATAATATTGAAAAAAAAAATGGTTTGTCACAATAAACCGTTCAGGAAATTCATTACTTTCTCATTTGAGATAAAAGGAGAAGAAGGTTGCTGTTGATATCAGAGCTACCAGGACAGACTTTGTGTGGTTTTTGGTTAACTTATACTAACAAATAAGTTAAAGAAGGCTAAGGCTATAAATTGTTAATGTTTCATTTATAAATATCCACTTTATTTCTATTCTCCTCTAAAAAAAGTGTTAAGGAAAAAGGTGGCCAGAAGGTTTACACGTGTTGTAAATTGTAATTTGGTTAAGTTACGCTGTAAAAACCAAACCTGTAAGTGAAGTTGAGCACAGTGTAAGAAAAAGCCTTTCTTTTTTTTTTTTTTTGTAATTAACAACTTATTTACAAGTTCTTAAAATCAACTGAACTGAAGTAGATGTCCTGTGTTTGTCACCAATTAATGTTTTATTGTAACTGGTAACTTGACACTTTATAGTAGAACAATAAAAAGAAAATAAAGTTCACTATATACAGCCTTTGTACAGGCTACTTGACTATACACAAGGCATAGTGATCATAGCACAACCTAGTCTTCAGAATAATTTGTGCACAGAAGGACACCAATCAGACATTATGTGAACATTACAGTGAAATGACGTCACAAGTCCAGTGAAAATTCAGCATAATACAAAACATATTTATCTACTGCAAATGACATCTTTTAAAACAATAAGCCTTTACTCAGTAGTAACTTAACCAGAGTCTGACGCAGAGATTTGTTGTGTAGTTATAAGTCTTTTAAGTGAAGCCACCTCTGCAGATAAGTTTGCTATCCCCTGCTTCAAATACAGGTTTTCTGACTCAGAGACATTGTAGATATTGTCTTTTATTTCAACAACTCCAGTTTTGCAACCACTCTGAATTTTTACATTGAGTTCCTTTTGATGCCAGAGTTCTGGTTTGAGTGACCAGTCTTGGATGTTAGTCACCTGAACCGAGAAAGGAGTGTGAGAAGAATGCACCAAGTTCTGTGCACCATGTTTTTCAAGCTCAAAATGTCTTTTTGAGGACATATCAATAGGTGATGATAATTTCTGTGTGGCATCATAGTCATTATCCATTGCTTCCACTTTAACTTGCATGGCTTTGGCTTTAATTCGAAGCTTGTGAGGCAAAGCTGAAGAATTCACTTCAGGAACTTTAACTGTTGCATGAACATTTTTATGTTCGACTGGGGAATGGATTGGACCCTTCGGAACCTGCTGCTCATCTTCTCCATCAGATGACTTTCCAACAACACCATCGTCAGTTTCTGAAGTTCTGGGGGAATTACTGGAGGACCTATTAACTTGCAAGAGAGGAGGAGAATGTGAGTACACGTTAAAAGTAGTTCCCATGTAGTTTGGATATATGGATGCTTTATAGGAACCTCTGTCATCTCTTGGCTCTCTCTCTAATTCCATGGGCTCCTGTTTTATAATCTGGAACTTATTTTCAGGACTTCTGCAGCTGTTTTGTATACGACTTGGCTGAGTATGCTCTACTGATGACATTTCAGACACATCGGACATAGAGCTTTGAGGAGAATGCTTAATGACAGAAATACAACTGCTACCAACTATAGATGGTTCATGTTCATCTACAAATGAGTTAATGTTTGATTTGGAACTTTGATAGTCTTGGAAATACACAGTTGTCGAGCTGCTGAGTTTCTGTATCTCTTGGGCATAGGCTGCAGAACTAATTAAACCAAACTTTAGCTTCAATGAAAGCAGCTCCGCCTTCAAAGTTGCATTCTCCTCTCCCAGTGCAATTAGTTTGTTCTCTAAGACAAGGTCATTCAGTCGTCGTTTTTCACGAGATCTTTTGGCAGCTTCATTATTTTTCCGCCTTTTCTCCCAATACATAGCATCTTTCTTTTCATCCGGAATGAATTCACGCTTTCTCCGGCAAGCTGAAGATTTGCTTTTTCCACTACTTGCTTCAGTAAGTAGTATATCTTCATTTGTGGACAACTCTTCAGACACTTCTGCTAAAGTAGACTTAAGTACCATGATTTTGTCCACATTGCTACTGGTGTCAACAGGTCCGTGTTCCTTTTTAAGGGTCTGCATTTTTCTCAGCTGCATCAGAAACAATTCGTAGATCTACAATGAGCAACAGAGCAAGCTATTTCTCCAGTACTTCTCACTCCACAGCTTGATAAATACAGTAATATTAAATCCACACACATTCTTCTGTTTGTTTCATATTCTCAAACAGAAGTGTCTAGATCCAATTTTCTTGGCAGAGCCAATGGGAATCTGCTAAAACACCTGGAAAAAAAAAAAAAAGAGAATTTGATGACTATTTAGGTATCAATGGTTTGGGGAGTGCAAAATGAGCTTTTAATAAAAAGCATAGACTAGTGTTTGGTTTATTAATCCTACTGTGATGTGAAGGAAGCTCAATATTGAAGCAACCGATACTGTACACTTCATGATACCTAGGTAGCAATTTGCTTCCAAAACAAATACAACGTGATCCAAGGAAAAGATATCAAAAAAACAAAACAAAACAACAACAAAAAAACAACATTTGGGTTTTGATCCTACCATAACGTTGTCACAGAACTTTCCGTGATATCACTGACAAACTTAAATCTCTAACACTCAACACTGCAGGACACCAGGCATGTTGATGAGCAGCACTGGAAAGTATCTTGTTCTTCCACATTAAAGCATCTCTTCTGAAAACAGCTGTGGTGTGTGACTTAGAAATGCTATATATTTGGGTCCTTCATGGATTTAAAAATAACAAACTGATCTAGAGAAGCTGGAGTGCTTTCTATTGTCTTAAAATAACGCCACTGTTCATTAAAGCTATTGAAGATTTAATTATTGTTTTTATATCCTGTAAGTATAAACATATGCATGTACCTTTATGAAAAGATCTATAGACACACATATAGGGTTTTAAAATGGCTTTTTGATCAATCAGACCAATTCAAACTAGTAAACATACACATATAATTTTGGCATATACCTAACTCTTAAAAAATTTACAAGACAAAAATGCATTACATAAGATTTTTTCTTATCTCTTTGTAAGAAAACGCTAAAACCAGTACTGAAAAATGCATTAGAGACTTAACATTTTCTAACATAATTTGAATTTGAAAAATATCCTTACTGCATCAAAGTAAAGTTTAATACTATTGAGGCATGGGCACCTTTGGAAAACAGTGTTTATGTTAAAGTGAAAGTTTAGATCTAAAATTCTTACAATTAACAAAGGAAAATTAGCTTACACTTTAGCTTTAGACATTTTGATCATTAAGATTGAATTTTGCACTTAAATTGGCATGTCTTATTTAGTCCTTAATGAAAAATGCTTTATTCTCATAAGATCGTTTGATCTTGATCAGAGATATAGCTTCTCAATATCTCATTTTCCATAGTCAGTCAAGTTCCTTTTAAAATAAATGTAGTATGCCAATTGTTTTTATAGGACTTACTGTTGGGTCAGCCATGATTCTTGCCCATACAACAACAACCACCAGCAACTCCAAATTAATGTCACCATTTATTGGGAATGTTTTTACAATGACTAATGAAACTAATTTTAATATTATCAGTTGGGAAAGTTATAAAATAATTAATGAATTGTATTCTGCCAGTTTCTCTTTTCTTTTCCAGAAGGCAAAGAGGAGTGAGTGATGTAATAACAATCAAGTAGGGTCATAAAGACTCAGGTTTCAAGCTGGGTTCTGTTCCATCAAACCATGCCAACTCTTCTGTCATGAAAAATTAACACGTTTAATAGAACAGCTAAGAAGAATTTCCTAAAATCCATAGTTAATTACTGACATGTAACTATTTGTCTTTGATAATACAGACTTAATGGAAAATAGAGTTAGAAGCCAGCCACACCAAAGACGGTCTCTAACATTTCAGTGCAGAAGCAGCACCACAAATTGCCATGTTTGTAAAGCAGAAATAAAACTCTAACACACAACTAATTACATAGTTAGATCCTGGTCCAAAATTCTAACTGGAGTCAAAAAGAATTTTCTGTCAAGTTAAGTAGGAGCTGGATCATATTTAAAAGCAAAAAATATGTCCCATAACAAAGCAACATCCAAAACTTCAGCATAATTTAATTTGCTGAAGAAGCTGTATAGTCATTCTGTCCATTTCAGTGCTGCAAGTCTTCAGTGCTTTAATTAATATGCAGACTGTTTCAACTGTAGTGTAACCTGATACTTTATAAACATGCAAGAATATATATACATAAATAAAAATTGCCTCATACATGGACTTTAAAAATAAAAAAGCCAAGACAGGCCACCTGAGTTTCTGTGGCATTTGTAAAATAGTCTCTGCAATGTGGTTTTACAAAAAAAGGAGAAAAATACAAAGACTTTTTTTCATTGTCTCATAGCATTAGGAATGCACAGCTATTGATCCACAGTCACCCTGATATACTGCAATCCTTGTATTCATTTGTATCATTGACAACAACCGTGTTCCTTTTGAAATGCATCCATCTGCTAAAGCACATATAGCAGCTGAATACCTACCTGTACTGAATATCTATGAAATCGTCACTTGCCACATAATATGCATCTTAGCCAACTCTCGCTAAGGTCAAAAGGCTTCAAAACAACTTCAGGGCCTTACAGATAAATATATCTGACTGAATTTTACGGTACTAGAGAGCTAAGCTCAAAGCCAAGTAATGTTTATTCTCTCTTGAGAAACTGATACCAACATACATATACCATTACTTTCTTCCCTGGAACATCTACACTTACTTGAAACAGGAGCAGTGGCAAAGAAGTAGTTATAAACATAGGATTTGTGCATATTTCTAGAAGAATGAAGCTATGCCTACACTGGTTTAACTGAAATTGTATTTTCATCTTATACCCTAGCATTCCATTTCCACCCTACAGAAGCAACAACTTCATCCTTAAACAAGGCTGTTTCAGGGTAAGAACTATGAATTTGCACCAATCTCTACAGTCCTCAGCTCAGAGTGACCACACTTCAGCAACACCATGACACAGGAAAAAACACCAATTCACGAAAGTAATGGATAAAAATACTTAGCAAAAAGATTGTTTGCTTTTCTTCAAAACAAATGTAAACTAATGACATAGTTCATCATCATAGTTCATAGGACCATCTATGTATCAGTAAAAAATCCAACTGCATGTCCAAACTATCTCAAGCAGCCCAACAGTGGCACTGAGCTGCACGTGGAGTTTGTGTCCCTCGATTCAGGTGGCTTCTACAGACCGGCCCATTCCAGTATGCAACCTGCCCATTTTAGCACTGATGACTCCTGTTTTGGCCATTCTCCCTCCCGTACACATTATTCCTGGCACAAATGGGCAGAATGTAGGTAGCACGCAAGTCTACAGCAAGTAATGAATGTGTATCAAAACAATGATGCTTTTCTCACAGTATTCAACTTTGCTTTCTGCCAGAGCCCATCAGTAAGGCTGTCAAGACAGAAGTGTAACCCACTGACATAGTCTTACTGATTTGCTATTTATGTAGTTCTTTCTAATGCCATTACTCCAGTGAATGAGCAAAACAACAATAAATCCTTCACTCTTTCCACATTTTCCTTGAGCACTTCTACCACGGTAACTGGAATTTCTGCTTTACATAAGAGGAGCAAGAGCCCCTGTTTGTTAATACTTCTCCATGTGGATCAGCCCAATACTGAGTCTGTAAACAAATTAAATTCCATCTGATGATAATGGCAAAATGCCTTCAATAAAAACAGCCATTTCACTTCACTTGTATTTTATAATTCCACTGGAAAACATCAGTATTTACACATAAATTAATGAACTGTAATGACTCCTCTGACTATATTTCAAATTCCAGTATTTTCCCTTATGATTAATTTTTCAATTGCTTTATCACTCCCTCATAAAGTATTATAAAACCAACATTTAATACTGCCTTACATTAGTCACTGTTAAAGATTTTTTTTTGGTTGGTTGGTTGATGTTAATGGCATTGAGTGCCAATTCAACAATGTAATAACACTCGACCCTATTAACTTAATTACAGACCCAGTCTTGCTCCCACAGCAATTTTGCCATTGGCTTGAACAGAAGTAGGATACAATCCCAGACCCAAGTATTAATGAGACAGTTTTATAGAACTCATACTATTGAAGCAAGAAATTATGTATGCAGAAATTGTGAAAAGTTAATTTATCCATGGACTTCAAGAAATACTTAAGTGATCTGATTGTGTCAAAATAATACATTAAGGGTCTGATCCCAGGGATCTGCGTATTCACACTGTAATAATTGAAATGTTTCAATAGGTTGAAGGACAGGGCTACAATCTTGGCTGTCTCTGCTCCACGTAATCTAATTACACAAGTCAACCCTACTTTGGAGAATGCATATGGGTCTCCACACATATGTGTAAGCTTCCCCACAGAGTAACTGTATATTATTTGTATTTATCAAAATAATTCACGTTATCTCAAAATAAATCTTAGAATGACATAACCTATTATTTAATTCTATTCTTCTAATAGTATTTCATTTAGCTTGATAAAACTATCTCTAGCAATTGGTTGCTTTCAAATACATTTCACTTTTGTACAGCCATTTGTCTCCAAAATTTATCTGTCCTTCAAAACCAGAAAAAAGGCTAAACACAGCTTCTTGTTTTAAAAAAGAACCACGCCTCCATCAGCATCTTTTCAGTAAAAAATTCAAACTACTATATGGTAAAGTGCAGAAATACAGTAAGAGCTCACACATGTGTCTCTGCATGTTTTTAGTTGCTGTTGTTTCCAAAACATGGAAACATTTGGCATAGGTCTCATTAACCTGCTACCATTCCCTCATATTTATTCTGAAGAGGTGTCTACGTGCCAGAAAAGCTAATGTAGAACCGACTCATAGGTAGCAAAATGACCAGTTCACATTCCGAACTTTGAAAAAGTGAAAAATATACTTCACACTTATCTTCAAAGTGTTTTAAAAACATTAGCAAACTATCACAAGATTTTTATGAAGTAGGGAAAAATACCATCCCCACTGCGCATGAAGGAGACAAAACTGAGTTTGTTAGTTTAGGTGGTGGGTACACAACCTAACTAAATGCTTTGGAACCTCTCTACCTCTACTGTGAGCCACTCTACATCTACTGTTTTTCCCAGAAAAAAGCTATGCCATAAAATGCTGCACCTGTCAGGTCTACCATAATTTGGAAATACTTTTGAATTGAAGATGCAGCCCCCAGATTCCATTCCAACCTCCAGTGAAATTGCTCAAGATAACTTTTCTTGCCTTTATGTTGGACAGTTTGTAAAATTATATTCTGATTAAAGAAAAGCTTTAATGCTGCTTCCACTGGAACAGCGGTACTATCGCTAGGATAGATTATTGGGCAAGAGGGGCTAGGCAACGTACAGCAAATGAAGTTCAAATGCTCTGGAAAAAAAATGAGGTAACTGCACTTTATGCAGTAATAGACACGTTATCCATGGTCACAAAGAGGAAAAGCATTTACGATATGAATGTTACCACCAATTACTGCTATTATATAGTTACACTCGTACAGAGCATGAATCCATTACAACAGCAAGGAGCAACACAGAACTATTGCTCCTGCACAGAGTTCCCTTTTCTTACAACTTCACAGGCATCTTAAGTGCTTACAGTTCCAGGATCAGCGTGTAATTAGGTCAGTGGAGCACTGATGATGATAGCTTTGTACAAGATGACCTATTTTCACTAAAAAGTTGTTTCTCTTATTGAAAGAAAGTAATGGGAGATGGCTAAACAATGTATTCCATGGAAACATCAAGAATCATTCATTTATTATGACACTTCTCAATATCTCCTCCCTCCCCCGCAAAAAAAAAAGACTAGAGCTCATCACAGCGCTCACAACAGTACTGCATTTTCCTATTACCCACTTCCAAGCTGTACCCAGAAAGTTGATGTCATATGTACTTTTTATGAAAGGCTTTTGTTGTTAGGAAAATTAGTTAAGTTACTGTTTATCTTAATAACTACAAATTAATTCATTAATGTATAGCTTGCTTCCCAAAGGTAAATTACACAAATTATGCAAATAAAATTATTATTTGGAGGGAACTGAACATATATTAAAGGTAGCTGTTGCTCAAAAAGAAAAAGGTCAGGCAAGGTTAATTGGTGCAAGTATGACCCATATTTTCTTCCATTTCCTTAGGAGGACAGCATGCTTCTATCAGATCTGCTCAACTTGTCCTAAACTGGCTGATTGCTGCTCTGGTATAAGCGGGAATAGATTGGTGGGAACAAAAATTTAAGAATGTTGCTCAAAGAGCCATGAGAAATTTTGAAACTTAAAAGAAAAGGAAATGTATATATTACTTGTGTAAATATTTAATTACACTTATACAACAAATGGTATATATATGTGTATATAAATCATGACGTTTTATTTAAATATCACATCGCTTTCCAGTATTTTACTAAAATCCCAATAGAAACAACAGGAACTGAACAATACTGTAACAGTATGCTTCTCCTCATCTCAACAGCTATTTGACAGTAGGAAAAACTAGAGTGCACAAAGCAATCACTTAGTAGTAACAACGTTCTGGGAATAAAATCTGTGTTCTAATTAAGGACCATTAAAAAATACAAAATCAAGTGTTAATTATTCTGACAAAAAATGGCTCTTTCCTATTGAACAGTATTCTTAAAAAGCCAACCATGGACCAGACCTTTGGCTGACCTAAATTTATATAGTGCTATTTAAAGGAGGGAGAATTATGTCAATTAATCCCAGTGGGTGCTCTGAGCATGCATTTGTTATGTAACTGAAGTATAAAGATGCGAAATAAGCGATGTTTGTAAAATGTTGGTGTCTACCACTCACTGCAAATGGAAAAGAGAAACAGCCGACTTCAGAGCTCCAATCATGCAAGATGGTCCAGATAGGAAGACCAACAACGCCTGTGCTAATTCCTATTATCTTTGTTGTGTTCCACTCACAAGAGAAGGTCTTGCAGCACTGGCACCTACACTGCTGTGAAGACACCACTGTGGCAAAAAAAAAATAAAAAATTATTCTAATGCTTCAGGACAGAACTCATAATTACCCTAAGATGGAACAACTCAAAAAAGGAAAAAGGAAAACACTTTTTAATATGGCTTTTTAGCTGGCAGAAAATAGATTTCTGTATTATCTGTCGCCAGATTCAATCTCATAGTATGAGATTTCAGTTCAACAGTTGAATGAGGAAAAGAAAGAAAAAAAAACACAGGATGTCTAAGGAGGGCAATAATAATTCACTTCAGGTCTACCTCTTAATACAACAAGTTTTCACGGCCATTGCTTCTGCCACATTTTGAATCAAGCCCAAGTATGCCCTTGCTTATGCAATCCTATTTTTGACAGTCATGCTTGTCATTGGTATTAGACAGTTACATCACCTGTTTAAAAAAAAAAAAAAAACACAGTTTTTTTCAAGCACTGTAAAATACCGTAGCAGAAATCATCTGACATTTTGTCTTAGAATGGACTGCAGCAATTGGCCATCTATTTGCATTTTTTTTCTATTACATATCCTAAGCACATTTATATCTCATAACTGGCTGTAATGATCATAGCAAGGTCACCTAGAAGAGTCAATTAAGCTGATGAGTCAGATACATTGCTTAACAGTGTGCAATAAGACTCAAACAGAGGATTTTATTGTTCACGTTATTGCATCATAGTGATGTTATAACAGCAGCAAGATTGCTGTCTGGAAAAAAAAAAAACTATTGCATAAACATAGTTTGCATAACTATCTGCTAAAATAAGTCAATTTAAAATGAGCTAAAGGTTTATTTTATTTCTAAGTTTTATTTCAAGATAAAGGACTGAAAAATGCAGCGTGGTGCTGATACCTTTTGTAGACCGTGCATTGCTTTACTCGCAATAGAAAGAATGTGCGTTCAACAAATTTCAGCTAAAGCATGGTAAATACTGTTCCTTCTTAGGATAAGATTAGATGTGAGGAGGTCAGATAAGTTCATATTGCTCATGGGAAGACTCTAAGCTTTTTGACACCTTTCAGATTAGTTCCTTTAAAAAAATACAAACGAGAGAGAAAAAAAACAACAGCAGAAACTTGAAGCTTTGAAGTCAAATCCAGGAAGCTGGATATTATAAAAGCTAGTTAAGAATCCTTTAGAGAATAAGACGAGTTAAAAATAGAAAGTAAATAAAAATGGAAAGTAAAGGCAGATCGTTCTAAAGAGGGTTAGCACTTCAACAGTCAAATAAAGACATTTGCAATGTGAGAACTTTTAAAGCGGTATCTGCTAGTGCCAATGATATCAGGGATCTTTATTCAATAATCCTTGAACTCGTTGGTTTGAATTAGGTCTCTAGGTCAAAACCCAAATCTTTATTCATTCACATTTCCGATAAAAAGCAACATTTTGATTGAATAGGGGCCATAAAAGTGATGCACTTTTTAAACTAGCCTCTGGATTGAATTAATTACCGAGGAGGGCAAAGATGACTCAAAGTAGGTTACGTACATAGGAGTGAACACAATGAAACTGAGAGCAATCACTGAAGTTACAAGAACAAAAAAAAAAAAAAAAAAATCACGTTGCTTGTTTTTGACACGACAGAAACTCCGAAATCTTGGCCACCAAAGCCGTACTTGACCCCCAGGACCGCGTAGCAGAAAAGTTTGCACACGCCATCAGCAATATCGCATTTTTTACATACTCCGCTGGCAGCTACACCGAGGCGCACGCCAGCGGCTGCGGTGCTGAATCCCACCTCGGCAGGTTTTGGTGACAAAGACGCCGATTTTGGCTTCGCCTCCCCAGGAACCACCCCGCGGCTGGAACCCCGCGGCCACCCGCTGCTCCCGGGCAGCCTCGGGAGGTGCCCGGCTCGGGCAGCGCCTCGCTGCGTGTCCCCCCTCGGTACGCGAGCAGCGAGCCCAAGGCAGGCGGATGGCGGCGGGGCCCACCCCGAGCCCTCCGCGGGGCCGGGCGGTGCCGGTGCCGGTGGCGGCGGGGCGCGGCCCGCTGCGGGCGGCCGGACCCCTTTGTCTGCCGCTCTCCCCACAAAGGCCCGGCCCGGCCCGGCCCGGCCCGGCTCGGCCCCC
>CM021729.1:40195441-40222191 GCA_011074415.1 Stictonetta naevosa
AAACAAAACAACTTTTTCATGTTCTCCCTTTAAGAGACAGTTTTCTGTCCACATGGATACGAGCAATCTTATCTCCAAAACAAAATGAAATTATCTTGCATAAAAGTTACTCAAATGTCAGTTAACACAAGTCTGACTCAATTAGTCATCTAAATGAGATTATACAAGAATGATGATACAAGCCAAAAACTTCACTGCCTGGTCTCCTGCAGAGCCAAGGCAAAGGAAAGTAAAAAATCTCAGGCAAAGTTTTTTAGACAGGGGCTAACGCTGTTCACCACCACTGTTCCAGTCATCTACTTCTCTGTTTCATTTGTCATACTCCAAGGTGAGAGATGTGTAAAGAAAGCAGTGGGATGTGTTTTGGCAGTCATTTCTTATATACATTTGAGACTTGGTCTTGCCATTTAATCTTTGCTCACATTAGTCATCCCACTGAGTTTGATGATTTACATTTGTGAGTAATCCTTACTTAAGTGACAGCACTAAATCTATAAGAAATGTATCTCCCTCAATTTTCACCAAAATGTTTGAAAGACGAGTACACTTGACCACAGAAGACAGACAGACACTGAGGCACACCGTATCCTGCGACATTGTGCTTTGAGGAATGATGCTGAGAGCAAACACCACGTGATCGATTTTTTACAGCCACAACTAAGAATAGTAAAATACGTATTAAAATACTGAGCGGTTGGCTCTTCTATGACAGTAATTATCAGTGAGTCATTTGTTGAAGCCACTATGCTTTGCAAAATAGTTTGTAAATGTGTTCTATTGAAGTGAAAATTGAGTAGTAAACTTAAAGACATTAAGAGCTATAAAAAGTTTGTCACACAGCAGTGATTAGCAGAAAGACAAGAAGAAGTCTTTGTTCTGCGCAGGGGATCTCTGTGCTACTCTTTTATGGTTATTTTACGTTTAAGCTGTGCATGCATTGGGCAGGCTAATTATAGCCTTGTGAAAGAACCAAGTGTAATTCTTAGTCTTAGACCCTCACTCCCAAGGGCTGCAGAGGAACTGGAAAACAGCCTGAGCAGAGAATGCTGGAAAGGATGCTCCTGGTCGTTCAACAGCAGCTGAATGGTTGCATGGACTTTACCATCTAAAGTCATGTAGATGGCTTAAATCAAGCTTTTGCTTCTGAAATTCTCTGCTCAGCTACTCAGTAACTTTGGAGGATTTAGAAATGGCATTTTCATAATTATTTTTGGCCCTTAGCATGCTCAGATGACTAAAGCTTTTTTCCAGCTGTGCGTGGAAGGTGGTGCCCTTCTTGCAGGTAGGTCCATCTAGGACCTAGAAAATGTGGGAAACTGAGATCCCTTCTGCCCATGTCCAGAGCAGCACTTATTCTGATAGACATTTTGAAATATTTTTACCAACCACCTGCTGATATAAACTCCTGTTACATTTGAGACTTCCTTGCTCTTGGACTACTGAGTTCTTAAATTGAAATGTTAGGATGATGAGTAGAAAGTGGCCTAATACAGAGAAAAAGATTTTAAAAGTCACCAGATCAGACAAAGAGCAAAATTGAGCTTGCATTTTATAGCATATTCATCAGGATATTTACCATGGAAGACGGGTATCTGTGTTCCACTACTTACTTCAAAGGCAGCTTATGCATCGAGAGGACTGGATACAATCCTGAGGAACATCCTGTGTTAGCTGGGATAAATAGATAGTCATCATGGATTTGTGCAAACATGTTGCATTCATTCTGCCCTGAACCACACTGGTTCCCTCATAAAGCATCACATGCAAAAAGCTACTTATTAGCTAGCTCAAAAATAGCTCTCTAAAAATAAGTATCATGGAGGCTTACACAATAATGTACACATAGTTTTCTTCATTGTGTTTCATGCAAGAAGCAGATGGCAAATACAAAAAAAGATCTGAATGTAGCAAGACACTGAGCTTGGGGATTATGTAGTCCAAAGAAACCAGTCAGGCTCAGCAGTCTGTAAACAACACTATTTTAGAGGTAGGTGTCTTACCTGCTAATGCCTGTGTCCTTACATAGGAAACAGAAGTCTAATACATTAATCTACTTCTACTAACAAGACTCTATTTGTCTATAAACACCAGTACCTCAACAATATCCAGTACAAATCTTGTGTTAGAACAGGTAGAAATGGATAAAATCTGTTGTGAAATTGAAGTGGAACTAGAGAAAAGGAAATCCTGATTTAGTATTCCATGTATGTATGTGATTGCAACACTGAAAGAGTCACAAGTATCTTCTCTCCAGAAAGGCTAATTCATTTATGACTTCAGAGTTGTGCTAACACAAGTCATAGCAACACAGGAAAACATTAAACTTGACTGTAATCCTGCTTTTACACTGAGCTGTCTGAAACACGGGGCAAAGCTTTGAAATAGTGCAGTAAGTCAAGTAATGGTTTAAAAAGCCTGAAGTGTTTCTGGCAAGCTAGCTGTACCTGAAATTGCTAGTCATCTAGTATTCTAGTGAAATATTTTAATGTTAGAGCAACGTGAGAAATGATTAGACATAACACTAAAAGCTGAGCTATGGCAGGCCAAAATGGAATGGGACAACAAACTAAAAGGACATTTTTTTTTTAATTATTTTTTTTTTCCTCTGACAACCCATTATTATTAACTGCATATAGCACATACCTTTGCAAGCCACCCAACCTCCCTTCAGAACATGATGAAATCTGTCCCTTATCTCTGCTACTGATGACACATCCTATAGGAAAATAATCTTTTGATTTGTTAAAATAGCTTCTGAGATGCCTTTCTTCTTATTCAAACAGAGGAGAAGTCAGGCAGGGAGAAGGACAGAGCTGAGGAGAGCTGGTGTTTGCCCAGTGCCTGATGTGGCTGCATGGGATTGCATCTGAGGTGTGAAACTCCAGCTGTGAACTGGCAGAAGAATGAGAGAACTGTGGTAAAAATCTAAGGAAAAACAGGGATCAGTAAAGCAAAATTCCCCAAGAACATTCAACAGTGAATAAACATGCAAAGAGTAAGAGATTGTTTATTTTCCTTTAGGCCAAATCCCAAGTGCTCTCCATGTAATTGGTGAAAATAAGCCTAGAGTCTGCCTCCCATAGTCCCTGCAACTTCTGAAGACTACGCTATGTTTTTAATTCAATTTTACTTATGTTTGGCTCAAAATGCATGAGAATAAATTTGTTATTTATTTGGCATGGGTTATTTTCTCAAAAATGAGCTTTTTCTCTCCCTTTAAGTCTATGTCTAGAAGGCATTACACAGCATCGTCAGCCATACGAGCTAGCCTAGGAAGAGAGTTTTGTTTCAAAAGTCAGCTAAGTGGTAGTGGTTGCAGTTGTAGTTCTGCTAGCATACTCTGGTCGGGCTATTTAGCCATATGTGAACGTCATCAAGTCTCGGAAAAATTAGCATTGTCAATTCCTTCCAGAGTTGCTTATTATTCCCTCACAAAAAAGGTATTTTAATTTTCTATCGACTATTCTAATGGAGGTGAGGTGGTGCTGGTTCCAGTGGCCAATATTGGGAATGAAATAAAGACTAACAACAATTATCACCTTGCAGTCTTACCTCACCTTCCATTTACCACTCCCCTTATAGAAGTCTTGGGCAAACATCTTTCTTGCCCTTCCCAGGCTAAGCATCAGTGGTCTTGCCTTCCCTTGAGGCAGGCAGTCTTGTCTTGTGATGCAAGCCCAGGGTCCCCCAGCACTGAAGCACTTTGTTCAACAGGCTACCCTAGAACTGGGAAGTCTGAAGGCCTGGCATTTCATCTCCCCAGCAGACAGCTGGGCAGACTGCTAAGGAGATGGGTTGGCAAGCTGGCATGAAACCAGGCAAGATTTTGACTGAAACCTGCCTGGCAGGCAAGTTTGGAAATGTGCCTCTGTTTTGTCAGAAGATTTGTTAAAACAGACACATTCCCACAGAATGTTCTGATTTTGATTAATCGGTACTTCACGGTGGGCAAAATGTTCCCCTGGAAGTTTTCTGACCAGCTTCACTGACTAAAAGCTGCAGGTTGCTGACAATAAACTGAGTGCTACTTTGGAGGAATGCTCACCTCCACTGTGCCCATCATGAATAAGGGCAGAGTACAACGTGGGCAAAGACTTCAGGCCTGGGCCATATGACAATGAAGGAGTATTTTGTAGACAAACATAGAGACTAAGCCCTTCTCATGCATTGAAATACGTTAAAAATATTCAAAATTATGAGTTATATTGCTCAGTTTAGTTCATCTCACACAAACCTGCTCTCAGTGTGTCATTTAATATTATAAATAATGAGCATTAGAACTGCTGAAGTGGGAAAATAAGACCATAGCAAACATTATGCAGGCTAAAGAAAAGAAACTCCTATCATTCTCCTTTGTTTTCTCTACTCTTGCTTCTCATTCAAAAACAACACCCTCAAAAAGGTGTCTGCTATACATTTTGAAATACAATATTATATGTTTTCATCCTTGTCTTTTTGAGAATAACAACAAGGTTCTCCTTGCTCTGACAAACTGAACTTATTCTCAGGCCCTGAATTTCAAAGCAAGATTTGACACACAGGAAACCCAGAAGAGAATAAGCCTGTCACACTTGTTTTTCTTTTTGGCTTAACTGATTCATTTATTTTCTTTTATTGTAGGCAATGTAATGATTCTCCTGCACTTTCTTGCATCTGTGACTCATGAGGTAGGCTGGGTCTGAGAGAGGGGGCCAAGCCACAAAGTTCATATACAGATTCTTATTTTTTCAAGGTCTGACGAAGTTCAGATTTGACATCTTGGATTTGGACCACTTCAGGACTGAACAAGGATTCAATTCCTAGATAAGTAGCTTGACACATTTCTCTCTCCCTTCCCTTCCATTCTTACCACTCTGGATTTTATCTCACTGATTGTGTTAGCTGTGATTGGAAAGAAAAAGTCGTCATTGTTGCATTGTCTTTCTGCTGTGGGGAAATAGGGAAGGAACAGAAATCTTCCACTGGATGACAATATTTCCCACAGTTGCAGTCATCCATGGCAAAGTAGTTATTTATATTCCTGCTTATCACTATTATCTGAGTTCCTCACAGGTAACGTCAGTGGCAATGACAAAATCCCTCATGGACTGCAAGACTGAGGGTTTTCAGGCTTTTATTTTTCAGGTCAGATATCTCTTTTGTTGGTGAGAAAGGAAGTTATTAGAGTTTGGCAATGAAAGAATATATTTGAAATGAAACTTATGACAAAAAGGTCGTCTCATTGTAGAGAGTTGTTCATATTTCTGAAGATTGTCAGTCTCAAGGCTTTCTCATCTTCTCTAGTGATGTAACTTAACAGAGGATTTTTTGTTCCTAGTTCTCAAGTACTTTTCTTGAACTTTGAGATCAGTGTTGTCCTAGCACAGAGTTGTAGCAATTCATGGGCAGATTTTGATAAAATCTCAAGACACAGTGGAAGCAGATAACCTTACAACAGAATTGCTCCAAAGCTTTCTCTCCAACAAGTCCTAGAGAGTAGCAAGTGTAACTTTTCCCTCTTGAGACTCGTTTCCCTCAGACTTGTTTTGAAGTTCTACAGAGATCCATACCACCTCAGAATATCTGCATGAGTAGCATGGATTTATTGCCCACCTGTAGATATTCAACTAATTTAATTATGACCACAACAAAAATATTAGCCTGCTTATAGTAAAACAGGTCTTGGATAAAGAACAGTAGGTGTGAGCTGAGATCAGACAGAAGAGCTACTATGAACAAGGTTCAGCTGAAGGGTACACAGCTCTCTGGGCCAAAATGGTGAGAGACCCTGGCACTCTGGATTACCATAAAAACACCTTGAAACTGCCTCTTTCAGTTTCACTGGGCTAATCACTTATGTGATGTGCAAGGGCTTCTAGCTCTTCACCTTTTTTATTTCATTTTCTGTATGTTGTTCTGTAATACCCTCTGCAATCATTTCTCTCAAAAATCAAACACCTGCACAGACATTTTTGAAATCTGTAGTGCATTTTTCAGGCATATATGCTTTTTCACAATCTGGTGGGGAAAAAAATAAAAAAAAAATCTGGCACTACAAAGTTTGGCCCTGGTACATAAGAAGGTAAATATTGATAATATGAGAGTTTAAGAGGAAAAAAGTGGATCAGTGTGGAATGAAAACCTTGAAACATACCATGAATATTAAAACTAGGGGAGTGGTTGATCTTTAAAGAACACAAATAAAACAAGCTTATTTCAATAAAGGGTTGAAGACCATGTTAGGTTTTTAATTTAGCATTAAGAGAGTATCATAGAATCATAGAATATCCTGAGTTGGAAGGGACCCATAAGGATCATCAAGTCCAACTCCTCGCACCGCACAGGTCTACCCAAAAGTTTAGACCATGTGACTAAGTGCACAGCCCAATCTCTTCTTAAATTCAGACAGGCTTGGTGCAGTGACTACTTCACTGGGGAGCCTGTTCCAGAGCGCAACCACCCTCTCGGTGAAGAACCTCCTCCTGATGTCTAGTCTAAACTTCCCCTGCCTCTGCTTAACCCCGTTCCCGCAGGTCCTATCACTGGTGTTTATGGAGAATAGATCACCCGCCTCTCCACTCCTCCTCGCGAGGATGTTGTAGACCGCGATGAGGTCTCCCCTCAGCCTCCTCTTCTCCAGGCTGAACAGGCCAAGTGACCTCAGCCGCTCCTCATATGTTTTCCTCTCCAGGCCCTTCACCATCTTCATCGCCCTCCTCTGGAAACTAAGTAGTACCAATTGGGTATTATTGGCAGAGGTAGTATCAGTTAGGTGAAGAACTATTAACAGTCTAAAGACTGGTCTAAATGCATGATGCAGATCTACAAATTATGACTCAAACAAAGCCTCTCTGAAGTAAAAGATCACAATATAGACTATTATGATCACTATGCTGATGACCCACATCATCAGAAGAATCTAATAGGAAAAGGAGGTCAGGAACTCTTGCACAGAGATGACATGGCCAAGAGGCAATCTTAAAAGGAAACAAACAAACAAACAAACAAACAACAACAACAACAACAAAAAAAACATGTAGAGGAAGTAGCAAATTTATGGCAGTAAAACAAGGAAGCAAGCATAGGAAGAGCATGAGTAAACAGAGGTTACAGAGGTCAGCAAAGATGCCAGAAGCCAGAAGGAAGCTGGACACACAGATTAACGGGGCTGGACTAAATGAGGCTGACTAATGCTTATACTTTGGACAAGTTACAGAACACAGAGAGTTTGTACATGAGAAACAGTTCAGTTTTTGGAGCCCAGGAAGAACATGGAGTGAAAACATCTAAGAGATATTATAGGAGAATCATATGCCACCAAAGAGAGGGGAGGCAAACACCAGGTGCCTTTGCCAGACAACCCGACCTCACATGATGGGACATGATAATGTGCTTTTCAGTTAAATTTTGTCAGCATGGAACTGGGATATTCTTTCCATATTCACTTTTCACAGCTGTGTTTCATGACTGAAATTCACTCAGCTTATTCTAAACATGCATCTTGCCCATATCCTTCTGTAATTTAAAAAGAATTAGCCATAGGCATTCTGGAGGAAAAAAAATAGCAATAAACCCCATCACTGGATGTAGAAATATTATTTGTTTTATTATTCTACTGAAATTTACAGATTAGCAGCAACTTAAAAATGTGGTGATTTTTTTTACCTATTCTTTTCTCTCTTCTAATTCTCTATTTGCAACAAATAAAAATAAATCTACTTTAAAAAATAAAAATCAAATATTTGTCATGCAACAGTTTTCAGTAACAAGCTAAACAAACAGTCAATGTCAAAGCTTGTGCCCTGACTGACTCTACCAACCAAGCCAATATTTAAATTATTTTTCATTTAAATATTACATTTAAATTTAAATGATTATTCATATTCTTTTTTATGTCCTTTATGGCATTCAAGGTGCAGTAGAAAGAAAGAGGGTCTTTGGTAGAATTTGGAGGCTCACGAGTACACACTAGAGGGAATTTAATTATTGCAAAATGTACAAATCTTTTGATGAGGGTATATCCCTGTACCCCAGAGACTGACTCATCACTTGTTAGCCAGGAACATGGTCTGCTTCTTTTCAGTGCACAATCATCCTCTGAGTACAACAGAATTGCTCTCATACTTGTCAGTAGCTTTTACTTCATACTTGGCCTCTACAGAGCGATGGCCACGCTCCCTCAGCAGACGAAATGACACCAGGGTCCTTTGTATCATGGCATATGTCAGGATTTAAATGCAATGGCACCTGATGGCTGAAGGGCAAAAATAATCTTTTTGAGATTTGTACACATCTCTTTAGGTCACAGCTGAAGAAACCTCATGTAAAACTAACCTCATGTTAATCATATGTAGGTTTAGGGGATGGGTGTATGGATGTCCATGACAGTCACTTCTGTATAATACTGCCAGGTTTCATATGCTAACTGTTCATAGAGATTTATGTAGTGAATGCTACAACAGCACAACATGTCTTCCACCCATCTGAAGGAGGGTAGACACAAACGTAAACTTAGATGGAGCTACAACATTCTATGTTACTGCTCAAAATGGTCATGCTTTACAGGTAGGACTAGGCCTCACCCAACTGAGAGTGCTGTGTGTTCGGTGCTGGCTGTGGGTTGAGCTGGAAGATGTTTCACATTGGACCAGAATGAGCACCAGTATGCATTGTGAAGCCTAGAACCAAGGCTTTTATTATGGGCTTACTTGAGCAGATGCTCTATGGGTTGGGCAGCCATAAACTAGTTCTTGATTACTCTTACCTCACTGTTGGTTAAGCTGTCAGTGTTCGGGTTTACTGTAGGCTGAACTTTGGAGCCATGCCAATTTGGCATTTTTACTTTCTTGATAAGGAACATAACCTGCTATCCCTCACCACAAATTCAGCACCTACTTATCTTTTAGACCTGCCTGAAGGTGTTCTCTCTATGGCTGTTGTCATGGCTCACCAGCAGGACTTTCAGGGAAAGGGACTGTCAGAGACATGAAACCTGGCCAGTTATCATGTAAATATCTGAGGAAGTCACCTGTATCCAGCCTCCTCGCATGTTCACAGCAGGCTGGAATCTGCTAGTCATTCCTTGATTTCATGAGGCACAGATTAGCCTCCAACTCACAGACAAAAAACTTCCATAGTACCTGAGGCCACCAGTGCAGGTTCCCTGGAAGCCTGTATATCTGATGCAACTCTACATCCTGTCCCTTTCTGCAACACACACAAAGCTCTGAATAACATTTCTGAATTTAAAAATTGTATTTGCTCTTTATGGTAATATCAGGTGGGTATTTCCACTTATGGATTCTATTTAAATATCACCACCCATGCATGGTTGTCAGCCATTTCTATTTCCTTCTGTAAAATGCTCAAAGAAATCTGGATGTTACTCTCACTCTGTGATTGCTGTTGAAGCTGCAGTAACGTGCTATAGACAATTGGACATTGGTAGACAAAAAGTCTCTAGGAAGTAGGCTCCTCTTTGTCAAGGACTGGCATATGTTTCTTTAAATCACATGGGATTCCCTTTCAAAGCAACTTGCTGCTCTTGTGGAGCAGGTATCAGAGCTGCTGCTGAACAGACAAAACCCAGCATTGTCCTACGCACAGTTTTATGAGGAGGCCAAGCTGTTTGGCATGTGCAAGGCAAGCTAGCCAGAAGATTTTTATTTTCTTAAGCCTGAGCTACTTACAGACCTTGAGTGGTGTGTAGGGGTGGTGGTCAGGTGACTTCCTGCCAAGTGCCACACTGCGGCTTGGATGTGGCACGTCAGATGCACAGTGAGATGTGATGCTGCCAAGCAGCAGCCTCAAACACAGCTTTGTTTTTAATAAGGCATGGCTGAGGAGGTATGAAGTGCTGCAAGTTAATGCTCAGCTGTGAAAAGCCAGCGCGTGGTTCTTACCACAGGGCTGGAGTTACTGAATCCTGAGGGGTCAGCTGCAGTCCTTGTTGCTGACTTACCCATGCCAATGTCTCAGTTTCTCTACTTCATCAGCTTGCTCGGCTTCTTCACTCATCCAGTTATCTTTCCTTCTGACCCTCAACTGAGTACTTCATGAATAAGAATCATTATACTAGTTCTACTTGTATGAAAGCATTGTACATTTTTTATTGCTTTTTGATTTTACATTGCAATAGTTCTGGTTTTAATCATTAGAGTAGAAATAAATAGGCTAAGTAGGTTGGTGAAAAACTGAAGAGCAGTAACATGATGAAGAGAAAAAGAGGGAAGAAGGTGAAGACAAGAAACAGCTGGGATCATGGAAAGAGATCTCTATGTCTAAGTGCATAGGCAATGCACACTTCCAAAACCAAGCCTTGCTTAGAATATATATATACATACAAAATGTATATATATAGTCCATATTCACATATATATGTATGAATATATGTTTATATGTGTGTGTGTATATATATATATGGATATATGAACCCTGCTGGTTCTCTTCACAGGTTGGCATACGCCAAATCTGCAAAGTAGTTTATATTGATACAAAAGAGCTTTGAACTTACACAACCCGCAGCCTGCTTAAACTGAGTGTGTTTTTTGCAATTGTAGCCACCAAGCCAGTTAGCGATATTCTAGAACCAGTTTCAGTGCAAGGCTGCTGATGTAATGGCATGCATGATTCAGGAGCCCCCTGCAATGTTAAGCTGCCAATTTTATACACCTCTGTGATGACTGTGGTGTGGGAAAGCACCATGAGCCAACAGAGGTGAGGCCTAACTGTACAAAGTTTTGTTTCATGTTAGCAGAGTAGCACAGTGTATCAGCCACATTGTTCTCTCCCATCCCCACAAGAACGACCATGCTAGTAGTTTTGACCTTCAGCCCTATGAGCTGCTTAATATTTCTGTATGCCTGTGTTTCTTAAGCATAACCATATAGCCCATCGTGATTTCCTGTGACCAGTATGTTATTAGTACTGCAGCTAGACTATGCACCAAGCTGTCGAGGCTAAGACAGTGAGAGAAAAGTAAGTAGCTCCGACCCTCCTGCTTAGAGCAAACAAAAGCTTCAAGTAGTCTTGCAAGTACTCTAGTTTCAAAGGAACACATGAAGTGCAGCCCTCAGAAATGTCTTCAAAATAGAATTAAATTTAGAGTACTAAATTGGATTTTCCTTTACCATTTTCTGTGTTCCTGAGAACGAAATCACCATAATACAAACAGCAGGGGAAAAACAAGCAGTGAAAGAAAACCACCATTAAAGCACTAATCATGAAGCTGACAAATGTATTTTCATAGTATTATATGAGTTCCAAAGATAGCGCTTAAAAAGGAGGTCAGCCTGGAATTGGGGCATTAAAAAAAAATGTTGGTTAAAGACAGGAAAGGTCATGACTGTTTGCACAGTGCTCTACTTTCTCCATTAAAAAAAAAAAAAAAATCAGTTAAGGAGAGATGATGATTCAGTGCTGGAGAAAATAAAAAAAAAAAAAAAAAAAAAAAAAAAAAAATGTGTGTGATTGGTGAACACACTCTCCCCATCTATGAAATCATCTACATGCGTGGCTAGATGAACATCTGCTGCATAAAGTCAGCGCTGGTTTCAGTGTGCCACAAAACAATTTGGCTTTTGCTTATTTTCTGAGGAATGGTACAGGAAGAGTGCATGCTATACCCGAGTAGCTAATAATGTAGCATTTAATAACGACACCAGTGAGCAAGCAATGCTAATAAAATTCAGTATCTTTGTCTCAAATGTGTTGTTAATCCAACATGATTCAGAAATGGATGAACGGGGGTGGGAAAGTAATCAAGCATACTTGTTTACGTTATTTCCTCTATTCTTTATCAAGAAAACTAAATGCCAGCATGTGATCAGCTCTGACTCTAGCACACAGTGAATTTGCAATGACGGTTTTAATGGACTGCTCAAACTGATGGCAGAATAGTTAAGATCATCCAATAAATTCAGCATATGCATACAATATAAATCTGCCCTGTATTTATCTGTGATTAAGTATGACAGTGAGTAGTTGCTTACCCAGGAAATTCCATATGCTGCATGGGCCAGATCCTCAGCTGGTATAAACCAGTTTAGCACCAGTGAAGAACTAGCAGTACAGTAGGGACAATCGTAGCCGCCAAGTTTAATGCTGCACCATGTGTGATGTTCTATGCCAATTATTTAACAAGCTTATGAGGTATTTGCATCTAATTTGCATATAACCAACTTCCTTTTTGAAAGCCTGCACTACTGCAATGGGTGTGGAAAACAGCCCTGCTGAACAAAATCCTCAGGTTAACTACTAAGCAGTCATTGGTGGAGGTGTTCAGAGCTACTCATGTTTCTGCAGTCCCATCTCTCTGACCTTCAGGCCTATACTGCATCTTCTAGTAACTGAAACTGATGGCAATGATATTGTGTATAGGAAATATAACTATCAGTCCTTGCCTCTTCCACCCTGATCCCTGTCCCCAGACCCAAATTCCTGTATATATACGGGATATATAGCAGTTGCAAAACATCCATTATGTGTGAGGAGATTTTAACTCTACAGTTTGAGGTGGTATTTACGCTGGAAGCCTACAGCCAAAAGACTGTGATTAGCAATACTCCCAGACATTTATTTCCTTAACAGAGCATTGATGACATATCTTAGAGAGAGATTTGGGGGGTTTCTTAGGAAGATTCTTCTGTGAAAGTGATGGCTGAGACTTTGGAGCCACCACTCTGCAGGCACACCCTATTTCATCCACTCCACCCCACCCAGTTCCTAAAAAGGCTGCTCTCATCAGCCCAAATACCAATAGTTGTAGATGTATGTACAAATTCACCTCCCTAGTGCAATATTTACATCACAGGAGTATATATTAGACTCCTGACGTTTGCACTTTTTTTTTTTTTTTTTTTTTAATTCAACTTGGCTTTGGAATGACAACAAGGAATGTGTTGCATAGGTCTCTTATACTCTGCCAGCAGAGAAGGTGGAGAAGGTCATGCCATTGTCTGCTATAAAGCATCTTTCCAAGTGCAATGCCCTTTTGAAATTCAAATATTATTTTTCAGGATTTCCTGGGTTCTTCTCTTGGTTCTGGAAGTAGGTTACAGTTTAAGGCTTAGACACATTTATGGGTTTTGGTAGATTGCACAAAACTAAAATCAGAAAAAAAAAAAAACAACCAAACAAAACAAAACAAAACAAAACAAAACAAACAAACAAAAAAACAAAAACAAAAAAAAACTTTCTTCAATCCACAGATCTTATCATTTGAGATAAAAGGTCACACATGAAAATGGCAACTTATAAACCACTATGCACCATCTAACCAGTGTAAGGTTAAAAGCCTATCCTGTGCCGTGAGCTAGGCTCCTTATTCTGAGAGGCAGCATGGCAAAGTGGGAGAGAATGAAGCCAACAGTTGTTGAGACATAACTTTCTAACTCATGCCATAGCCTTTGACTATAAAATAGAAAAACAGATGAAAAGTTGCTGTTTCCCTTTTTTTATTTTTATTTTTTTAAGTGAGATTCATTGCTTAACAAGATCATGAGGTGCAGAGGAGCACAATAGATTGTCTTTAAAGTTGAAGCTTCTTGGCATATGTCTCAGTACCCTCTCTCCTATGTTACAGAAAGGATGGGAAGTGCCCTCTCAGCAAAAGGTGAGTGGCAGATTAGTGCTTGCAGAAGACATACTAATCAAATGTGAATGTTGTATGAGCCCCATAACCACTAGCAGGTTTGATAAGGGACCAGGCCTTGATATACTCCTCAGTGAGTAAGGGCATCACAATCTGACCTAGATGAAAAGCTTCCCTGTGAGGATACTACCGTGGTGATAACTTCCCAGTATGAATGACTCGCCAGGGTGAACTGAGTGCCATACAACACATTGTGTGGAATAACAAACTAAGATGATTCCAGCAGAGATTTTCTTCTACTGGTGCTGAGACTAACTGCTGCCTCAGTTTCCCCTCTTTGGAGTTCTCTAAAAACATTGCACAGTCGTCTTGTCACTTCATTTACTCCTTTTTCCTTTGCTGTGTTAATTTTCATTGTGTCCCTTCTTCTGGCTCTTCATTCATTCTGAAGACCAATATCAACACATTTTGGCACTTGCTGTGCAAATACATGCCCAAGGTGTGCTCAGCATGGTATTAACAATTCCAGATCCAGCACTGCTATTAGCTCTCTCAGTGCAGACATCAAATTGTAATACATAATCTTAATGCAAAGCTGTCAACCAGTTACTTCATTATACCTACTGTATATTATTCCCAGGCCAAAACTATATTAACAATACAGTTATGACAGAGAGCATAGATTAAAAATGTAGACAAAATAAGCATTACAAGAATATTGCAATTATCCCCAAAACAAATATTAGAAACCCTTAAGATTCAAAGTTCAATCTGTACTAATAGAAATTCACAGTAAGGTCATCAAAACAACCTCAGTTGTGACTAGTAGTGACAGCCTGCAATAAACAAGCAAGTAGTCTTATAACACCAACAGCTGTAGTAGCATGAATTATTTGTGCAGGTTTGAAGACATTATTTCTTTTTTATATTCTCTTTTCTAGTGAACTTTTATATGAACAGTAAGTACCTATAGTTTTCCTTGGCTGAGTATGTGGTATAGCTTTATTCTAAAATAGTTTGGGAAATGGAAGAAAAATGGTTGTTTTGTTGGACAAGCAGCTTTGAACAAAATGCATGCATCTTAATTCTAAGAGACTACAAAAAAGTTTAATCTTAGCTGTAATATAATCAGATCACCTGTTTTTATAATGTACATTTTGTCCCGCATTCACAGAGTTCATGATGATAAAATAACACACATGCTTAGCATGTAATTACATGTTAAACTGACTACAGTGTATATAGCATGCCCTTTAAAAACAGTTACTGGCATATAACTAATTAATGACATTATTCAGGGTTATTGCCCACATACCAGCAATATTCGTTACAGAACAGTTTACATTCAGGTTTAACCAGTTTGCAGCCCTCCTGGCTTGCCGCATTATTTTCCATGATAATAATTTTATCTGGTTTAAGAAAGCCACATTTTAAGGAAAAACAAGCTATAGTACAAAGCAGAGCTGGAAATAAACAACATTGAGGGCAAAACCCAGTCTTGGCTTCATTAAGCCGCCTGCAGCTAGAAGGGAAGAGCCTGTAGCCCATCAGGCTGCAGGGAGGATGGGTGAGAGCAGCTGCCTGGGGAAGGGGGTTGGGGGGGTGCATGCATGCTTCGTAACATGCTTTGAGATCCTTTAAAAAGAAGTCGCATATGCTCTCCCTTCTGGGTCCTGTTGGGAAAGGCAGAATCAGCCGAAGGGAACCATGATCTTCCCCATACCCTGGCAGTCAGGGCAGTTCTGAGCTGGAAAAGTGCCGTACTCCCATGTGCTCTGCTCTGCCCTTTCTATTTCTGAGTTCAGACTGGCATTTTTTTCTCGATTAACACCCAAGCCCCAGCAATGTGGGTGAGAGTTATGCCGTTGCCCCTAATACTGAACTTCCTTTGTTGGCATCATGTTAAGCAAAACGCTCTTAATCACTTAACACAATATAAACACATTGTTGTAGGCCAAATGGCTGTAAACAGGTAGGTACAGTACCAGAACTGTTCACAGAATTGCCTTTGCTTACACCAAAGGCTGAATTTGGTCCAGTATTTTTGCACAGAAAGGCAATGTGTAATGTTACTGCAACACATTTTCTCTGGCACCGTCTCACTGCTATTGGCACAGACGCAACTCTTTGATATTGAGTAGGTGAGTGGTTTCTCTTGCCAGCTTTCTATCTGTAACTTTGTCTCCCAGTAATATTTACTAGCTGCCATCAGTAAGTCAGCTTTTAAGTTTCATTTCACGAGTAGACCAGGCATTAAAACAAAGCAAGGGGTGGTACCTGTCCTGACAAGTCATGATACGCCACTCTGATGCACTTCTGCGTCATCTCACGATGACAGTATGTGCCACAAGGAAGGAAAGGAAGGGGGAGTAGGCTTACGTCTGTGTGCAGCAGAAAGCACAAACACACATTTCTGTCTTCATTCCTTTAAGCAAAATCCATCCACAGCTCTCCAGAAAAGAACAGACTGCAACTCTGTGAAACAGTCAATAAGTTAGTTGGGGGAGGCTGCTTTTTGGAATGGGAAAGGAAAAAGGTGAACAGTGATGAAATACCAAATTTTACCTCCTACATCTTAAATATTTTAAGACATTAAAGGAGGAAAGTTTCATACCAACAACTACCCATAAGCCACAGGAACCAACTTGTACTCTAAATGCAGCTTGTCAACTGCAAGGTATTTTCTATCAAAACATCAACAAATGTGATTTAGCTTGTAGGGCTGATTGTATGAATCCTACGTAATTTATTGCCTCCTTTCTTTGTGCTGATGTATTAACATTAGTCTACCAATTTTCAATAGTGTATTGCAAATGCAGTGTCTCCTTGAGTGCCTAATAATGAAAGTAATACTTTAATAGTATTAGGAATAATATTTTAATAGAGATATGGGAGCTGAATTAGAAAGGTGCAGTGCTTGCCACCTGTTGAGAAGGGTGCATCCCACCAATTGGAAGGGATTGGTGCAGGAGAAACAGCAAAGGTATCTGGCTGTACATGTACACACACTTTGCTCAACATGTAGTTTCACACAATAGCCAATCAAATGCAACTAGGAGATTTGCTGAAAGGAGCTCCTGCTCCTCATCCACCTTCCCCAGACTATTTCCTTGCTCCTGCTCATATCCCACCTCGCTCTTGGGAGTTACAGTGCTGGCTAGTAAGCAGCTTGGACAGATGGTGGATTAGTCCCTGTATTGGTTCAGTAAGCTGATCCAATGCACAGTTTGGCAGAAAGATCACTGGATCTGTTGTACTTCTCATGCTTGCATGTGTGCCAGAGCTGCAGCCCACTCTGGCTCCACCTCAGGGAGCTGGTGGATGAAATGCCTTGGAGCCCTGTCCCACCCTAGGGCAGATAGATGTATGACTCAGCCTGCTCCTTGAAAAGTGCTTTGAGCATGTGTGGCACGACAGAAATGCTAAATGTTGTGAGTTTAATATGCAACTTGTACCTTCTCAGAGGTAGCAGAAAAGGACTTGGGCACATCCATCATCTGGGTGCTGGAGGAGGACAGTGTGGAGCACAGGCTGAGGGGCAGCGACAGAGCCTGCTGGCTGTGAGCCAGCTGCAGTCACCCTGAACTTCACCTAAAGCCAAGGAGACGACTTGCATCTGTGGGGCTGACAATCAAGCTGCTGTTCCCAGTACCTGCTAAATTAAGTTAAACAAAGACAACTAATTTTGTAATTTAAAAGTGACGGTGTTGATGTTACACCCAGTGAGGCTTTTCTTTGAATGATTCCCGTCACCCTGCCCTACTTTCTAAAGGTTGTGGGGATGCTTTAATGAAAGGGATGCAAATATTTCATAATACCAGAGCATTTTCATAAAGGCACTATTTCTGAAAATTGCCAATTGTCACTCAAGGCCTGTTATTGCGAGCAGCTCCCAGGGCTCACGGGGTGCAGGCCTCAGGGCAACCCGAGGAGCAGTGCTGCTTTTGTTCCTTCGCACAACTCGTTTGTCCTGTATCCTCCACTTCCAGAACGTTCTTCACAGGTCAGATTGTAATCTTGGATGAATTATAAGCAGTACCGTGTACCTGGAAATGTCTGTGGAGATACATGATTATGCATGCTGTGTGCCCGAGATTAGAACCTGGCCTGGCTCCAGGAGTTGGGAAATCAGACCCTACCCAGGAGTTAAGAAACTTGCTTACATTTGTTGTGTACTATTTTAAACATAAGAACAAAGAGGAAAACACTCTGCACTGATCCTTGCTGATGTGGAAAGTCAGACTACGACACCTATTTATGTTTCACAATGTTCAAGAATATCTAATACTTTAGGATGACAGTCACACTGTGCTTGTGCAACACAGATTTATAAGAACTTCTGCAAACCTACACACTTAGATACTAAGTGAACTTAAGCCTCTCCATGTTTACTACACAAAGTTTGTTTTAGCACTAAAATAGTTCATGGCACTGTTTGTCCTGTACTTGCTTAATGCTTTTCGGAAAGCAGTACACTGCACTGGACTGAAGACTGATCTCTGCTGGCATAGAGGGAGCAATGCTTTAGCCAAGAACGGGGTCTTTTTCCACGGGTTTGAAATGGGAACAGAATAAATCCTCTGTTTCCAACAACACTTTTTAATGGGGAGCGTATGATTGTGAACACTTAGGAACATCCCTTCTCCCATCAGACTCTCAGCTGGGGCTTTGCCAGTGGCATCTGGGGTGGCCCAGGTCTCTCCAAGGCAACCAAGAGGGCAGAGAACATAGCCCCTGAGCCACCCCAGTGGCCTGCAGATCGACAGCCGCAGGCAGGCTGGGCCGCTGCCTCCAGACTGACAGGCAGCAGCTTGGGCACCTCCCTCAGGCAACCTGAAAAAGGAGTTGGGGTACATCCTGTCTGCTAGGGAGAGTTTCCAAAACACAAGCAGCAGTCAGGGCCTCCACGGTGGTTAGTGATGAGCGCAGGCCAGATGCCTGGCTTTGAAGGGTTTCTGGGCAAAGTGACATCGAGCTCTTGTAAAACTAGGTGCCGAAGTCAGGCTCTTACAGCAACAATTAGTTGCTTACATAAGTGACCTGATTTTTCAAATGTGCTGAGCATCCAACAGTTCCCATGGACTCCAATTAGGGCTGTTGGCTGCTCAGCAGTTTTGGAAATCAGACCATTTCTTTGGATGCCTAAATATGGACTCGGGGATGCTGGCTTTAGCCACTCTGACTTACAGATCCTGGTCATGCTGCTTCTGCAGTAGGGGCAACCCCAAATTAAGGAGAGCAGAGTTAGAAGTCATTTTAGGGAAGAAACCCATCTGCACTTTGAAAGCCTGTCTAATCAATCTGCTGACATTTTAGAGAAATTAAATAGAAATTCATGTAATATTTATTAATAAACACGTATAAGATAAAACAAGAATGCTCACGTACTTCACTCTTCAGTGTTTGCCATTCTGCTTGAGTTTGGGAGAAGACCCAGAACACCAAAAACTAATATTTTATTTTTCTTAGCAATGTCCATTTAGTATACGTTTCAGTTGCCCATCACTAAACACAGTGTACTTTACCATGGGGAAAGACTTGGACTTCCTTTCATAACAAAGAAAAGAGAACAGCAATAAATAAAAGGACTAGCAGGCAGTGGTCAGTGTTGAAACTTGTTCTCAGGTTGTTCTGCAAGACTTCCTTCCCTCTCCCTTCTCCTCCCTGGCCTCCAGAGAGAGCAACAGGCTTCAGAAATTCTCTTATAGTTACAATAAGTCTTGCACTCCCCTCAAACATCAGCTGAAATGAAGGAAGCTTCTGTTTGCTGTACTTAATACAGCATTTAATACATTACATTTAATAGTCATCTAACAGCCAGCTTAGTCAGGAGTGCAAGTGTGTAAGAGAGCATATAGTACTATCTGAATTTGCTCAGCTTCCTTGTAGCACCACTGCACGTTATACAAGCTCTGAAGTTTATCAGCAATATTTGTATCTTTGTTCCTTTAGAAAGCCTTTCCTAAATACCTCTTGACTTCCCAGCCCCTCTGCCAGCTCTCTCACTGCTGTCTGTTTAATGTGTCTCCACGCTATGCTGGAAATGTGAAAACGAAGTTATGAGCCAATGCAAGTTGTCTGAACAGTGACGGAAAAACACTCTTGCTAGAGTGCTTGGCTTAAGCTTCTGTTTTTGGCCCCCAAAATAGGCATGCTTGGTAGGTTTGACGTTAAATGAATTACTAATACTGGCTTTCAGCAAATTTCCTGTAAGGCTTTTACACTGATTTATTCTCCTGGCAGGATTTTTTCTAAGTTCTGAAAACATATTTAGATATTATCACTAACTTATGTAACACTTATGGAGAGCATGGCAAGTAGTATGGAAAGGGAGCTAATTTTCATTTGTATAGCTGATAGAATCACGTAACTATATGTTTGCCCATAGCCTGTTTGCATGCTGATTCCTGTCCCTGTAATTTTAATGTAATTATGTAGAATCTTCACTGTGACTCACATAGGAAACTTCAAAGACAATGAAGCTCATTCATTTGTGCACTATGTATTTCCCAAATTTAAACAGGAAGGTTATCATCACAGCATCCCCCAAGGGGAGCCCAAGTGATAACAGTTGCCTTCCCTTTCCCTGTTAAGTACTGCTCAAAGTGTTAAGTAACTTTCTCATGGACATTCCAGAGAGGGTAATGTATAACCTACGCCTTTACAGAAGGCAAAGAAATGCCTGCTTGCCTTATACAATAGATCTCCATTGAACAAAGACAGTTCATTCTTAAACATATTTACTTTGAGGTGACAGGAGCATTTCATAGCCTGTAATAGCACTTTCATATAAATATCTGTTTGCTCTGGAGAGCATTCCCTATGGTACTGAAGGTAATGCTACTCATAACACTATTTCTCTCTCTCCTCTGTTTTCATTCCCCCTAAAGGTCTAAACACTGATTGCCCATCTTCTCACAGGTGTTTCTTCTAAGGAAATTGAAGAAAGAATAGCATTCTGGGGTTCGCTGGCATAAAGCTGTGTTCTTGGAGAAAACCCCCATCAGTTAGGTTTTTGATCCTCTGGATGGAGGGGACTGGGCATACTGGAGAAGAATTAACTGTATGGGCTTCCCAGAAGCTATATTGTAAGAGCTGTGAAGGAAACTATGGCTGCATACTCTGGAAAGAGGGAAGGTTTTTTTCTTCCAGTGCAGAGTGGATTTACAGGAACAATTTCTGTACTTTTTTCTTTTGACCCCTGTCCCACCAGTGCACTGAAGAGGTACATTTAGAAGTTCATGTATTATTCCTTGTAAGTGATAGGAAGGGGATTTATTTATTTAATCGGGAAAACAAAAATAAGGAAAGACTGACCATTTTACTAAACATCAAGAGATTGTGTTGTAAGTCCAGAAGATCCAGAGGCACAACACAGTTGTCCAGAACTCATCAGTGATGAGATGTTCCCAGGTAGGTTGCAGACCTTAGAGAGCGAACCTCTGACCTCTGACTTTAAAAGACACCTCCACTCACTGGACAATCCTCACCTCTTGCTCATCTGTTCCTACCTCCATCATGAGTCCTGCTGCTGTAGTGGTAAGAAGGCCACAGCTGATTCAGATTTCCAGCAGCTGGGTATTGAAGAAGCATTAAGTATATGTAGAGCCTATGCTTGTGCACAAGAAGTATTTTTTTCTGAACTTTCATTTGAGGCCTTGACAACCTATCAATGGTGAAATTATTGCTTCTCCTGCACAGATCAATGTACTTTTCTTTTGTAAACGTATTAATTAAATATAATTCCAGTTACTGACTCTTTAGAAATAATGAGGTCAACCAAACACATCCCAATAAAATCTTTCTGTTGAAAAAAATTTGGCACATATACTCTCTATAAATTACACGTGTTACCCACAGAAATCCCACCTTAATGCTGTTCTGCTAAAAGTGGACAAAGTTAAGCATTCAGGATTTTGGAAATCCCAGCAGTAAGGCTGCCTGTGCAACCTTAATTCAACCTCCGTTGTATATATTTATTGTCATCATGTATGGCAACACAATCACATGCAAGTTTCTTAACACAGGACTTCTGCCTCATTGAATTACTTGGGAAGGACAGTGCCATGTAGGTGTTTAATATTTTATTCTCTTCTTGTTCAGTACACTGTTGCCTAATGCCTTATTCATCGAACACTATTCAAGCCCTCTCTGAAAGAAAAAGAATATAAAATTACCTCAAGGGCTTTTCTGTGGTGCTTACCATAATTGTGCTGGAGTGATACACAAATGTTAATGAATGATTTCACAGATTGAGAAGAGAGGCAGAGATATTCAAAGTTGGTAAGCAATTTCAAATGCATGCAACCTGTTTTTTTATGATTATTTAGCATTGTATTTTCTAAGCTCATTTTCCACTGACTACAGCTGCAGCTGTGAGCATTCAGCATTTCTACAATATGGTCCTGCAGCCTCAAGACAGAAACCAAGGAAATACAGAGAAATAAAATAGTGCCTGAGCCTGGGAAGTCACCTGGAAGACACCTAATCAGGGCTCTCTCCTGGAATAAGCCAGGTTCACACAACTAGTCTGACGCAGCCCTGACTTAAATCTCTCATCATAAAGATTCCAGTCTGGACTTGAGAAAAGTTTTGTAAAAACTGGAATGTGTGCATGAGTGTCTTGATTTTTATAGATTGGAATTTTCTAACTAAAACGTTATATCGAAAATTCCCAAACAGCTTCAGTTGCAGCAAAGACACACCAGGAAACCAAATCAAGGTTGCCCCAGCAACGTTCAGTTTTTGGTATTTCTTAGCTTTTTGAGTGCTTTAGAGTGCATCCTTCATAATAATTTTTTACCACTGTGTATATGCAGTCAAGCGTCATATCAGTGAATGCAGATATGTTCATACTGATGTTTACATTTGTGCATGCACAGAGATATACTTGGACACAGGGTACTAGATAGACTATCAGTATTATTACTCTCATTTACATACTGTTATTAAGCAATGTAGAAATGATACGTAAGCAATCAGATAATCTGTTTCTAACTTGCTTACAGGCTTGGTATTCTGTTGTTTATTTTTTAAACAAATGCATGAAACTGCTTTAAGCTTCAGCTTACACAGGAGGATCTGGTTATAGGTGATTTTCACATCTACAGACAAGTATCAACAAAGATAATAAATAGATTTCCAAACCATTTATGTATTCATTGTTATTGTTGTGCTATTTACAGCTTTATTCAGGTTTCTAACTCAATTTTTTATTCAGGAGTGATACTAGAATTGGGGGGAGCGGGGGAGGGGGGATGAAGGGGGAAGTGGGGCGGGGGAAGAAAGGGGTTAGAAAGGACTTCACAGTGGGAATAAGATATACTTTTACCATAGATGTTACTCAGAAAGAATTTTAATAAAACCACCAATTGTATTACATCAGAGCATTCCCTTAAATCCCATGGAGATTTTCCTAAACAGAGCTAAGCCATTTGCCTCAAACATCTTATCTATTTCTGTCACTACACAAATCCCCTAAATATTTCAGTCACTGCAAGGCCAACTGAAATGGTAAATTACCTCGTATACTAAAGGGAAAACTGTTGAATAGCATTAGGTTCAGATCCTGCTGAAAATGAGGCTGCAGGGATTGAAGACAACTACAGAAATATCAGAATTATAAGCAGTATCATCCCCATCCAACAATTACACTGTTGCCTATTGGTAACATTCCTTTATACTTCTCCCTGCTTTTCTTTTGTCTGATGAGATATTCTGCTATTTTCATAAGCACATATTGAAAGAGAACTGACAAAGGATGGACTCACCTATTATTCTTTGTAATGGAAGTGTTTGCAGACAGGTCACCAGAGGGTACGGCAGCTTTTGGAAAAGCTGACGATAACACAATGAAAGCATTTCTGAAACCTAAGGCTGCCACTACTGTACTTTTACTTCTACATTTTCAGTGTCAAATGCTCCTCTTAGTGCCCCTTAGCTAATTCTGGAAGCAGGGACTTTTATTAGATGGATGGTTTAACCTGGGAATAAAGCTAGTGGCACCAGGGGACAAACCCAAAAGGCTCAGATAAGGTTCAAATTCACTTATAAACTTATTCATAAAATTCTACAGTGAAGGACAAATCCGAAGAACAATTAGCTTCTGCCACTACATGAATTATCTTTCTAACAAAACCACCAGAGCGTTAGCTGTGATCCCAGGAACTGACAATTCATAATGATGACATCAGTCTACAAAGGGAAAGCAGAAAGAAATGCATAGAAAGGATTATTATCCTCCCTTATTCTCTAGGATTATTATTTGTGGTTTGTGGTACCGTCGAGCTTGTGACACAGCCATTCAATTGTAATTGTTGCCACTGGCTTTTATTTAAAAGACATCCATATTGGAAAAAGGTATAAGGACTCTATTTTCAGCAAAAATCCTGAGTTCTGTGGCTTTTCTATGACCGTATAGGCTATTTTGAAACCTAAAGTTGAGTCAGGCGGTGACTTACATCTTTACTAATGGAGGGCCGACTCCCGATCACATACCTGTAATTCACATGCACTTTTAGAGCACCCACAGTTACATACCATAAAATACAGAAGAGACACATTAGGCACAGAAGGATGATTAATCTTTCCAGATTTGACCTGATTTACAACAGTAAACATGTAGCTGACAGCTCCACTGTAAAATGGGCTCTGGTCTCAAATCATGCCACGTACATGTAGGACACCTTCAGAAGAGGGTTGGGGGTTACACCTTGCTGCATACCAGCAGATAAACATCATTAGACCAATCCCATCCTGAGGCCTAGGAGGGGATCCCAGTGCTCTGCACTTTTCATAATTCAGACAAGCGTGGGCACCATGCTAGTTCTGGTGTGGCCATCCTTTGCCCCCAGCCACCTTCAGGACAACTCCAAGTCACAGAGGCACTTGTATCACATCAGTAAAGACCTCCCTCTCCTTCCCATCTCTCTGTCCTGTTCCTTTCCCCACCAGTGCTCTTCCTTGTGCTGCCCTGCTCCTGGAGGACACAGGGTCTTCCTCTCCCAGCAGGGCAGCATCACCCACAACAGCCCCACACCCATTTGCTGCAATGCACCTCCTCAGGATAAATGCATGGCTCAGGGCCGTTCTGCTCACTGCTCTTTCAACAGAATTGCTTACTATTTGCCAGGGACTTGCCTTGAGAGCTTGGAGTGGTGCCATCCTGCTGTCAAATGCCCTCCACTGCTACCCCTGTCTTTGTTTTCATTAATGTCTCGTACTGTAAAACATTAAGTCCACCCGGATATGATCGGATGTCATGTAGGATGACGATGTGGCAGTGCTGTCACTGAGGAAAATTAACAGCATATTTCTATTTTGGCACAACGCAGTTGCTCATCTGGGACTAGAATCTCACTGAGTTGCTGCTTGTACTGTTTGTACCTTAAGAACAAGCAGCATGGACAAGATGCCTGGTTGAACACACGTGTCTGTTTAGCATCTAGATTTTAAGATACAGCTATGGCTGCACTAGCAGAAATGCATTTATTTTATTTTTTTTCCTGTTAGCTGACTCCGTGTTGTGCACATTCAGAAAAATCCCTGCTGGGCTTTTTAAAGAAGCTGTTGTATTTCCATGCTTACAAGATGGAAGTTCAGAAAATTAAAAATAGTTCTCTCTTGTACAATGATGACATGATAATACTAGTTTTTTTCCTGCCTGTGCTCAAGAGGAAGGGGAAAGCAAACTTTTTTTTTTTTTTTTGGAACTCTGTTGAACGCTGACACCAAAATGTAGTTATTTGAAGTTATA
Source organism: Stictonetta naevosa (assembly GCA_011074415.1). Taxonomy (NCBI): domain Eukaryota; kingdom Metazoa; phylum Chordata; class Aves; order Anseriformes; family Anatidae; genus Stictonetta; species Stictonetta naevosa. The sequence goes on from CM021729.1 coordinate 40,220,767, forward strand.
TGTATTTTTTTCCTAAAAGAGGTCAGAGGGGTGAAATCCCAATTTCCTCTGCCTTCCCGGTGGAAAGAGGCCACAGCATATTTCTGCTGAGAAGCACTGTGAATGTTTATGCTTTTCTTGGGAAATTCATTTCTTTTCTTCTTTAAAAAACTTATGACATTTTCTTTAAAGCAAGGGCAACAGTAGTTTGTTCAGACCAACTTAAAGAGCCAGAGGTTTGCATAGACCTCTGGACAGGAGTTTTCCACTTTATAGTTTTGAACCAAAGCCAAAGAAGGAGGTCTCACCTGAAATTTGGTTTTGCTTGGTTTATAACAGTTTGGAAAACAGAGGCATTCTCTCGCTGGGTGGAATCTGAGTAAAAGATGAGGATGAGGAAGGGATATAATTTCCATGTAATCTGCATGCACATGCAAGCATCTTTGCCACACTTAGTTTTACAGACATGTGGCTCTAACTGCAGCACCCCAGGTACTGCTGCCAGGGGCTGATTCCGATCTGCAGGTAGAGAGAAGGAAAGGGGTAGGTTTGGTGCTGTGATGATCACACGCTCACCTCGGAGGCAAGGGTTGCCCGTTGACCTCCTTACTCCTTCTGCTGCCTTCCTGCCGTGGGACTCTCTATGCTGTAGCTGAGGCACAAGCCTGGAAAGCAAAGCTGGAGCTACTAGAAAATACAAAAGAGTTGTTGCCAGGTACTGCTTAAATCCACTTCAAGGAAGATAATCTAGAAAACATTGTTTGTTTGAAAGAAAAAAGCACACTGTACCTGCAAGTAAAGAACTAATGTAAGTCAGCAATCAAGGAAGGATTAGCTGATCCTTTAACTATTTACTAAACTCCTCCAGCTAATGTATACAGTTTCCTTGAATTTAATATCCTAATTGCATCCACAGTTTCTTTGGGCACAAAATGAGAATTCCCATATCCCTTTGTGCACAGACTGCCTTTAGCTCTGAGTCAATGCCTTCCATCCCTTGATCTAGCCCTCACAGTACAAAACAGCTGTGAGATACAGGAGAAATGAAGAAAAACTTGAATAATACTTGAAGTTGTTCACTAAGTTCTGTCCGAAGGCACACAGATCATACCACTGGATGGAGGTAGAGCAGACCTGTCTCTTTGCCAGGGTTCTCTCCTGCCCACCCCTTGCAATTTCAAATCCTTGTTTTCTGCACCTTTGTCTGTATATTTTTGTTTAGTTTTGTTTAGTTTAGTTTTGCTTATTTGTCTCCTTCCATTGTTGGAAGAAGCAGCAACAATCAGATCAGTGCCAGTTTTCCTATATCATGGTCTGCAAAAGTCCCAAAGGGTTTCATGGAATCTACAAAAACTGCCTGCAATGGGACCATTAATCTCTGATGTTGCATATTTTTGACGTTGCCTTTTGCTAATGTGTTTAAAAACAAAATTATTCAGGTTTTCT
>CM021729.1:40228216-40242972 GCA_011074415.1 Stictonetta naevosa
ATTATTTGAGTACTGCTGTTTCTCTCCATGATTGTATGTGCCAGAAGGTCTTTGGCTTACATGCTGGAGATTAGCACCTTTCCTCCACTTTCCAGTACATGAAAGCTGTTGAAAGGCAAGGTGTCCTGCAAAGACCGTCACTACCCTTACCCTCAGTTCCTGAATTGAGACAACAGTTGTGCAGGGAGGAGATACAAGTCCAGAAGGATGAGGAAATCCCCATAGCCTGTGGTCTCTTTACTAAAAAGAGAACCTCACACTGAAAAGTGGAGATGTATCCAGACAAGAAATCTTGGACCCTAAAAGAAAACAAAAGCGAACCTAATTTCACATGATGTCCTTTTTTTTTTTTTTTTTTTTTTAACTTTCATTTCTTTACAGGTGTTCACATAGAAGCACACAGAATATAGGATATGAACAAGCTTGGACCTAAATTTGAGGTATTTGTAGAGTGCCTTCGCTACCAAGGCTGCAAAGAAATTCAGTGGGGAAGTGGACAGTAATTAAACTTAGAGAGAAATTCTTCTTAGCCTCTGTGCTGTTCACTCACCTTTCATTTTTTCTTGTAATACCCCAGAATCTATCATCAGTTGTCATAGCTACCGAGGGGGCAGATTTTCAAAGTTAAGTGCATGCCAACATCCATCTAATAGAGAGATAAAGTAGGTCTTAAATCTGTAGTTATTTTCACCAGGTGAAATGATGTAGCCAATTCAGGCATCACAAGGCATGCAAACATTAATAATATAATGATTTAAAGAAAATAAGTCATGACAAGGCAATTTAAAAAATGTGCATACAATCACTGAGCCAACCCAAAGCAAATAAAAACAATCGTTTCACAAAACTGAAGTGTGTGCCACAAGAATGTACTGCTGGCTGGTGTTTTCAAAAGAATTCTATTGTTCAAAGTAGCTGACATTGCCAAAGGATACAATCATTTTATTACGTTGGCTTAATGCACAGTAAACTTCTCCTTGTACCATAAAATGGAGAAAATCTGCAGGGTTTTGAAAAGAAGCAAAATCTGCAAACTGAAACATCTCAGCTGCATGCCCAACCATGAATCAGTCCAAAGGAAATATAAAATAGATAATAAGTTACCTGAATTTTACTAAAAGCCAAACACCTCTCTGTTTGTTTCCACCATTAATTAGCTATCGACAGCTATAGCTGCAGAAGTTTGGGGGTCTGTGCTTTAGGTAATTGCAAGAGGTATGTAAATTTAGACAGCTAGTCACAGTGAAAAAAAGGAAGACATGATTAATCAACAGGATTAGATAGAAAATTTCTTTACATATAATTGTAAGGAGCAACTGTGCTTTAATTGTAGCATTGAGAGAATATGTCTTTCAAATGCTAAATTATTCATCGTGTTAGATACTTGAATGATCTTTTCTTAAATCTTCATGTAGGAGGTAAAAATTCTACAGACAATACTTAAGGGAAGATACTGGAGGAAAATTTATATGAAAAATTTAAAAGTCTCTCATCTGCCTAGACTGATAAATAGTAAATATGAAAAGGGAGGAAAAATGAAAAGAAGGGAAAAAAAAAAAAAAAACACAAACCACAAACCAAACTTAAGGGAGAGCCACAATTTAAAAAGCCTGTTTCTTAGAACAACAAATAGTGAGTCATCATAATAGAGAAAGAATTAGTCATTCTTCACAGTGCTACATTACATCCTCTGCATGAGTTATGCAGAAGGCATGTAGATTATGGACTAGACTCTAAATCAAGGCATAAATGGCTGATTTTTAACAAAGATTCAGAGAACAATCAATCAAAGGCTGAAATCCCTATTCTGTATACTGCAGCATCAAGTCATCAATAGAATATAAACTGAACTCAGGCAGGCAGCTCAGAGATGCCTTTAATTGCAGACCCTAATCCTTACATCTCACATAAGCAAAGTTGCTATGGATCATAGCAAGAGGAATGAGGATGATGAAAATCAGGCATTCTTTCTAGAAACTGGTCAACTAATAGTTGATGTCATCTATCAGCATTACTTCAGTTATCTGGCCCACAAGACTATTTTCACAGGCAAATGGGACAAAATTGGGCCAAGTCATCAAAGCTTTTTTTTTAAGTGGGAAGTAGTCCAGATTAGAATATATAGAACAGAATATGTTATTGCACTCCAAAATCTCTTCTACATAGGAAGTTACGTAAATAAAGTTACTTTGGGAGTAGATACTCCAGATTTATTCCTGAATAACTTAATGTGGGACACTTGCAAATGCAAGAAGATATTTTCTGGAGTACACTTTAAAGGAGATTCAATTAAACTTGAATGAGACACTCTTATTATTCTCTTATATAAATACTTAGAATATATTGTAGTTGAAATTTACATTTTATCTGAATCTTAATTAATTTTCAGTGTAAACAGAAATGGTGTATTTTGGCATTTTATCTTAACCTGCTTCTAAAGGATACTAAATTAAAACCAAATACTTTTAATGATGGATAAGGATCCCTATAAAAAAAAAAAAAAAAAAAAAAAGTTCAGAAATAAGAGCTATTCATTCTGTGAACAAAACCAGCTATCTAGCTGTTGAATGCACGTTACATCTTGCATGACAAGCATGAACTCAGTAAAACACAATTAAAGAATTAAAGAGCACTTGTAGATCCATAGTGGTCAAAGGATATCTCCGAGCATCATATCTTCACGCTGGAAGAGAAAGAGTTGCTTTGCAAGAACGTGCTGAAAGCTTCTTGCCTTACAGAAATTTTACGACATCTTAAAGGCCCAGATTATTTCTTCTCATCACTCTGTACTAGTGTGCAAGTGTTCTTTGTTTCCACTAGAAATAACACTGTCAACAACCTAAAATGCAGCTGACTCAGTCTGACCAGGAGTGGTCTTTCTAAATTACATTTGTATTTATGGCATGCTCAGGTTTATGCTGTACTTGGTATCTGTTCCAAAATATTTCAGTTGTTCAGAAGAACTAAGTTAGCCAAAAGAACAGTTTATCTACATAAAGAAGCGATACCTAGAAATCCTGCCAAGTGAGAAAAAGGTCAGCTATTTAAACAGGCAGTGAAGCCAACAAGGAGCCCCCTCCCCCAGGCCTGTTCAAATCTATCATGCGTGAACTGGAAGCCTGAAGAGGGACAGACCAGGATTAGTCTTGTCTTGTTTAACTTGACCATTTCACACCTAACTTTTGTCATTGTTGGTTGGTTGTTTTAAGTTAGGGCTCTTTTTATGGTGAGCACATTTTTAGGGCTCTTTTTATGGTGAGCACATTTTATTCTTATTTCCTTAGGTGTTTATGTGAATGAAAGTATAACTACACAACATTTAAGAAGAGTTAAAGCTAGTTCCACTGGAGAACTGCTATTCCTGTACTAGGATTTAGGCAGAACACCTGAGACACTGCCATTTGGATTTGGGGTTTCAGCTCAGACGCTCAGAAGCTCAGGGGTCAGCTACATTTGGAGCTGCCCAGCGCCCGGTCTGATTCCCACATTACTAGGTCCCCAAAGCAGCAGCACTGCGGATGGCCAGAACCACCCATCTCTTTGGTGGCAAACAGCTGTTGAGCAATATGACAGGGATTCAAGGGCAGGTTGCATTTCAAGATGCACATTACAGTGGACACTCTTGGAGCTCACCTAACCTTTGGCAATATAATAGATATCACCTCTTACATTATTGCTTTTGTTCCTAATGTTCCTCGTAATTTTTGTTTTTCAGGAGAGAAACTTGCACAGGAAGGGTGGGGACTGCCTCCAGCCAGCATCACAGCTAGCCTGGTGCTGACAGCATTTTCCTCGGAGAGATAGGAGATAAGGTTTTTAACAGCCTCAGGCTGAGGAGGGCAAGTAACTCCTCTCTCCTGTTTCCTAGGCGCTACTAAAGCCACTGTGCTTATGGCAAGCACAGCTACCATATTCTTCCTTCTCCAGACTAGTTTTAAGAAAGTAGTAAATCCTTTCTAAACAGTGTCTTTCTAACACTAACATTGCTAACATTAATCCTTTTTAAAATGAACTCCGGGGCAATCCAAAACTTTGGATTTGAGGGGAAGAGAAGAACTAGACATGTAAATTGCATGGCTTCATTCCCTATGAGGGCAGGATGTGCAGCATCTTGTTTTTTGCAGATCTTCCAGCTAATTCCAGGGTGCTCCTTGCTCAGGAGTAAAGCTCCATGGGGCTTTTCCAAAGGCCTGCTTCTCAATGTGCACCATGTAGAGAACTTATATACCTTATGTAAGGCTTGGGATCTTTTTCCCACCATCAGGCTCCACTTCCAGGTGGATAAGGAGGTCAGTAGCCCACTTACCTTTACTGTCCACCCATTTACCTGGCTGCCATTGTGCATTTATCCAACTTACACCATACAATTGAATTTGTGCATCCTTCTCCATTAGAACTGACGTTGTTTCAACTTGCTCATCTCTAGGTTGCTCATCTGAAATGATATGTGCTGCAGGAGATTTTCTGAAGGCATTTGTGTCCTTTTGTGGATCTTCAAGAGAGAATTCTGAATTTTGGAAAGTTCTAAATATGTTCCTGAGTTCAAAGCCAAAAACAATGTACAGGAAGAATTCCTTACAAATTAAACTTCTCCTCAGCCTGCAGCAATCATCTAAAATTAGTGATTAGATCAAATTACGGTGATCTGATGGACCTTGGTGGACTTAATACAGGTACGTACTGGTTGAAGTTTTCCCCTGTAAATCATGAAAGTGTTAGCCAGAGCATGTGTCAGAAATGAGCTAAATACTGGAGGGGGAGAAGGGAGGGATAGGAAATTTTCTTATTAATAACTTTTAGAGATACTGGAAAATTAGATTAAAGGAAATCTTCCTCAGAAGTCCAAGTGTCTGCTATGGTCAGGGTTGTGTTACAGGTTCAGTATCAAGTTCATTATTGTATACTCACTCCAAGAAGAGGATGGCTGATAGCTGAAATCAAAGTGATAATAAAGGAGCTATTCACTTGCTGTCTGATTGGGGCTCAAAATTCTCATCAAATCAGGAGCAAATACAAAAAGTAAATCTGATCACTTCTATTTTAGGATTTTTTTGATTTGTATTCAACATGCAGATATGGAAAGATGTTGTTTTCTTTTTCAAAAACATGACTCGATTTTGTTGATTGTTGAAAATTAGCTTCATGAATATTTCAGTAAGGAAAAAGCATTTCATCAAGTATTCACCGACTTCACAGAGCTAATACACAATTGACTTAAAATAACTTATGTTTACAAGGCTGTATTACATGAAAAAAAGCATCTTGGTTGGTCCAAAGCTGGGTATCATTCACTCCAGATATCAAAGGAAAAGATTCAAGCCTTTTGAAGGCAGTCAAAAGGAAAAATTTTGCAAGGAGCATTCATTATAATGATAAACATTTTTAAGAGTATTGGACCCAGGTCAGATCCAGAATTTCTGAACTGGATGCTTGTATTTTGCCTCCTGACCTCATTCCTAGCATTTCAATTGACGGATTAGATAAATTCAGATAATATCCTGATAACATTTAGGCATTTAACAATTTTGAAAATCTAAACCAAATGGGTATTGCTATGTTGCATAGTCTGTAGGAAGATTTCCTTGGGAAATCACAACTTTGTGACAGAAAAATTTGGCTATCAGCTCCAATAAGTACAAACATTCCAATTTGACAAACTGGCTGGAAGCCCATTTAGTAAGAACTGTCACCATCTTTATGTTGACTTGCCAACAAGGTTACAATAATTCTGTTGGGTGGATTTGGGTTCATACATCAAATCTAGAAGTCATACAACATTTCAAATATAAAGTGCTCTTGTCATGTACTTACTGGTATTTTGAAGACACATTTAATAAAAGTCATTAGTAACATATGTTTGCTAGGCTTTTTATAAAGGCAAATCACTATCAAATCTACTGGGTAATTCATGCTTTACTGGAATTGCTTTGAGACGACTTATAAAAGGTAAGACTCAGAAACAAACGAATAAACAAAAAACCAGTAGCTTAATCCTATATATAGTTTCTTAATAATAAACATAGTGTTTTGTATTTACATTTTGAGTTTTCTGAGTGACAATAAATAGACCAGCTTCTACGAACATCTGTGCTTAGAGGTGTACCACTTGGCTTGTTACTTTCTTAGACGTCATAGAAGGGAGGACATCTAAGAACCATTTTGCTTATGTACACACCATGGGAGGTGGGGGTTGATTTCAAGGAACTAGTGGAAAGGTAGTATTTAGGTTTGTGTTTTTGGAGTTATGTTGCTAAAATTAAATGTAAAATATACATAATTGATCAACCTAATCTAGTAGAAGGTGTCTCTGTCATGACAGGTGAGTTGGAGCTAGATGATCTTAAAGGCCCCTTCTAACCCAAACCATTCTATGACTCTTGGATGCTATAATAATTGCATTTTCATTATGTAAATTGTATTACCACAAATAGTGGTCATCTCAGGAAACCATCTGATCTTACAATTTTTGCTCTTTTCTTACAAGAGATCTGTCTAGAAAGAAATTCTATTGCTGTACATTATGCAAGATTTTTATAACATTATTTCAAAACTACACCTATTTTCACCAGAATCTGCACTGTCTTATGTGGACAGAAAGAAATAAAATTATTCTTTTGGACATACAAACCAAACTCTCAGGATTATAAAAAAATAATAAAATAAAATAAAAAATAGCTTAAAACCAACAATGATTTTCTACGACACTAATTCTATATATATAATAACAAATAAATAAATAATATATGTATATAATAAATAAATAATATATATGATAAATGAATATATATACATAATAAATAAATAAATAATGTATTTGCAGTGACTTGTTTTAGCCAATGGAGACTGATTATGCAATATTTTCTTGAAGAGTATACCTTACAGATATTTACATACACTTCTAGGGAACCATGTTACCCTCAGTTAATTTTTTCTGCTGAAGTCTTTTAAGTCCTTCTGCACGGGATCCTTGCAAAGACTCCAGTTGATGAAGCCACCAGTTAATACACCTAATTTCTGACAGCATGATGTGTAATTTTTTTCAGCTTTTATCTTTGACTAAATGATGCAAATTTTTGTCATGTAGTTGAATTTGATCATGTTTTTGGAGAATTATCATTATTCCCAGTACATATTTGGCAGAAGTATAAACAATAAACAATGCAGTGCCCAATAAACAATGCAGTGCCCAAATATACTTCACAAATGGAACATAAACGTTGGTATTAAATTGTGCATCGTAAGCTCAGCTGGACTCAACAGCAGAGACGAGAAATTACTACCCTTCTCCCCACAGTACATCCCTAAAATAAGGGAAAGTTCACAAATAATAGAAACAATATTCAAAGGAGTTCCAGGTATACACATGGTACCATAGAAAATAAACTGCTGCTGTGTGTCAGTGTAGATTTGCAATTAATGCCAATGTGAAGTTTTTCATACCAAAAGAATGCAATTAAATACTGAAATGGTACTGATTTGAGATACCATTGACTAGTTTGTGTCACAGAATGCCTTAATGAAAACCATTTTCTTTCATAGTAAGCCCTAAATGTTATCAATCAAAACCCAGTTGCCTATGGATGTGGACACCATTTGAAATAATATGCTATCAGGATAAATAAGGACACTTACATTTCTCAGCGTCAATGGAAAAGTGCTTAAAGCTTCTGGCTGTCTGTTTATGAATTTTAATGAGGCCTGGATTTGTCTCAGAAGGAAGCAGCCTTAGTTTTCAAAGTGATTCAGACAAGTCAGTACAATATTAGAAAACAGTACAAAAGCATGAGTGATAATATAATAAAGCACTTTGATGAAACTATGTTGGGGAGGGGAAGCTGCCTTACATAAAATCACCCCTGCTGTTTCTCCTCCTAAACTACAAAATTACCAACTTTGGATCTCTATTTCCAATGTCATTTTCACCTTTTGTTGCTAAATAGTTTGTGGTATGAAATGAACAGTAAAAATAGAGGTAGATTGTTATATTTTAGTCTCAGAAGGAGAATGATTTGACACTTCTCAACCATCAGGCAATTACAGGGCACATTAAAGTTAATTTTGGTTTTAGAAAATGTTTGCTTACTTGAATTACTTTAGCAGGGTATTTAAATCCAGAATACAATTTATTGTTAGCATAACCATTACTGAGGCCTTTGAGATTCCAAAACTAACCTCTGCTTTTCAAGTCCCGCAGACGCGTGCACACATTTATTTATTGCAACAGCCCTGCAATACTTTTGTTCCAACAACAACCACAAACAGAGGGAAAAGCTGCCTTGGACCTACTCCATTCCAGACTCTTTCATAAAATCATAGAATCATAGAATTTTGGCTCATAGAGTTTTGGCTTGGAAGGGACCTTAAAGACCATCTAATTCCAACCCCCTGGCATAGGAAAGGACAGATCCCATTAGAACAGGTTGCCCAGCACCCTGTCCAACCTAGCCTTGAACACCTCCAGGGACAGAGCATCATCCACAACTTCTCTGGGTAGCCTGTTTCAGTGCCTCACCAAACTCTGAATAATGCATTTCTTGCTAATGTCTAGTCTAAATTCACCCACCTTCTTTTAGTTTAAAATCATTACTCCTTGTTGTGTCAATACACTGCCTCTCCATTTTTCCTGTAGGCCCCCTTTAGGTACTGGAAGGCCACTATAATGTCTGCCCAGAGTCCTCTCTTCTCTATGCTAAATAATCCTAACTTCCTCAGACACTCTTCACAGGAGAGGTGCTCCAGCCCTCTGATCATCTTTGTGGCCCTCCTCTGGGCTTGCTCTAATAGGTCCATGTCCTTCTTGTGCTGGGGCACCCAGACCTGGGTGCAGTTCTCCAAAAGGGAGTGAAGTACAGTGGGAGAATCACCTCCCTTGCAGCCCAGGATACAGTTGGCATTTCATCACCCAGTACCCCCAAGTCTTTCTTTGCAGGGCTGCTCTCAATCCGTTCTCTGTCCCGCCTGTATTTGTACTTGGGATCGCCTTGACACAGGTGCAGGACCTTGCACTTGGCCTTGGTGAACTTCATGAGGTTCACATGGGCCCACCTATCAAGCCTGTTAAGGTTCTTCTGAATAGCATCCCTTATATTTTTCCTTACTATGTGTTTTTATATTTTCTTTATTTCCCAGCTGTTGCCAGGCCTATTCATTGTTTCCTTATCTCCAAAGTAGAGAACATCACTGCCCACTGCCCGCAATACCATCACAAGGCTCATTTCTGTGTCATCGTCAAAACCTCATGGGGCAGGATGAGAAGGATGCTACAGATGCATGGTGTAATGACTGTGCTGTCTGGAGGAGATGAAATGCCCAGGATCAAACTCCTAGCTCTGTTGGTATGACATGTGACAGTCACAATGTGTACAATGCTTAGGGTTTCTCTGATCTAGGCAATCCTTTGGGAGGTTATGGATCCTGGTACATTCAGACCATAACCTTGGAAACAGGACATCTCAATGCCCCAGACATCAGCTGCAACATTTTGGGAACCAATGGCATGATTATCACAGAGAACAATTCAGCTTCAGTGTTAGATCAAGGCAAAACATGCTTAAAGCTTCCCAATCTCTGCAGCTGGGCCACACAATCTGCCTCCCAGTTGCTGCAACTTTTCTGTCATAACCGTTAGTGTCTTGCTTTCTCCCACAAACCAGCCTCCAGGGCTCTGCAGAATGAAGGATTCTGGTGGCTTGGGCTCATGAAGAAACAATAGGGTGAAAAAAGTCAATATTTGCCAAACAGAAAAGGCCAACTCCAGCATGAGGTTTCCATGACCTAGTGAGTCATGTGGAGTGAGAAAGGTTGTGAGTACTGAATCCACTGAAATCTAGTTGCTTTAGGGAATGCATGAGTGTCTTCATTGAGTTGATCGTGTAAAGCATGTTTAGGAAGTGGTAAATTCATGTGATATAGAAAAAGGCTTTATTCTGGCATTTAAACACTGCCACACCCAAAGAAAAATGTTTACTGTCCTGCAATAGGTTAACCATTAGCCCAGCACCAGAGTAGTTGTTAGCTGACTCTATTTACTGTGTGGGTCTGTGATAACCACACCTATCCCTGAGGAAAGTCATTAACATTTTCTTGAGAGGGACAGAAAATACTCTGGAAGTATGTAACATCTTACTGATTAAGGAGACTACGGCACTGTTACAGACACGTAGCATAAATTTCAATCATTACTGAAAAGTATGGTCTTATAAATCTCTTTTACATTCTAGGATGTAGGCAGTTTTTATTGTATTTTCATGGCTGCTCACTTGCTTCTGTAACCTTTGGCAACTCAGGACCTACGTGTGGATTAGCAGAAAAAATAATTATTCCATATTATTTCAACTTAGCTTACCTTTGAGCAGTTTTAGGGTAACTGGCAAATGTGAATGTCTTCCAATGCTGTGGAACAGCGAGTGTTTAAACACATAGTATTGGGCCAGTTTTCAGACAGTCCACAAACCTAGCACATTGCTTCAGGACATCCTAAGAGTAAGCCTGAATGTCTTCAATACACAATGTTCAGACTGCAGATAGTAGCAACTTCTCTTCCATAGTCTTAATTCTTATTACTTTTAACATTACACTGGTTCCTGGGAGTCAAAGTCATGGACTTGAGTTCCCCACGTTCGGGCTTGGGACACAGCCTAAAAGGGAATCACAGTCAGTGCTTCTGTAACCCCAAGTGCAAGATAACATGTTCTGATCCCAGCCTCCCAGTCACACTTTTGTTATCGAGGGCTGCATATTATTAACCCTCATCTGCCAACAGGAGTATATGCACTAGGTCAGCAGATCTCCTCAGCAGATGGCCCGAGACTGTGGAAATCACCCACTTAAGCCACATGAAAAGCCTGCAAGCTGGTCCAGGGGACAATTAAAAGAATTCCTGTTTATATAAGCCTTTTGCTCAGGATTATCAATCTCCTGAGAAAAGGTCTGCTTAAAAATGCAATAAAGATTACGAAACCAGATAAGAATGTACAAAGACTTTAAACAAGGTTGTAAAGATAGCAGTGTTTATGAAAAAACACGTCCTCATGTATCTCAGTGCAGCCCATCCAAGGAGAACAGTTAAAACAATTAAGAAGTGTGTGAGTTTGGAGGTATTCCCTTAGAAGACTGGTGTTTTCTTCATATAAATGTGACACTTATTGCCCAGGAGATAAACGAAGAATTTTACATACAAAATGGTGAATCAGTTCATTGAAATACTCATGATACTCATGATGCCTATTTTCCTAAGAAGGAAAATGAGGCTGCAGAATTTATATAATGCAACCTGTCATGCCCAAGCCCCAGATAATATCTGTGGTACCTGGGATTAATGGTTAGGCATTCCTGAATCTTGGTCCCATGATGAGATTTGGAAGAAATTTGGAAACTTGCTTCTACTCACTGCAGAGTAAGCAGTGACAGTAAGCCTTTGCCAGGGAAAAGTGCCTGACTAACAAACAACTGTCAAGCTTTAACCTCATCAGGTGGGAATGAACTTCAAAACAGGAAGGTATAAAGCAGTACAAGCCCTAAAGCCACATTCTTTGTCTTGAGATGGAAGTTATGAACCACAGAAATCCTGTGTCAGCAGATCTCAGAGCATGGCAGGCATGCAGGGAATAAAGAGATTATCAAAACTGGGATGAGCCAAACCCATGACGTACAAACCTGCAAATGATCTGCTATTCAACAGATGCCAGCACAGAGCTTTCAACACTAGGGACAGATGTTTGAAATGCTTAATGGGGCAAGAAGCCCTGCCTCTGCATGTTGAACCTGTTCTTGGGGTGTCCACAAGCGCTTGGACAGGCAAGTACAACGGCAGTTTAATTTTCTGCTACCAGAATTACGACTTCCTGCACAGGCTGTTAGAGACCCTGTTGCTGATCTAGGTGAAATGCTTAGGTTTTATGTTTTGAAATAAGCACATCTCTGGCAACTTCCTGAGATTTGCTTGGCTTTCATACTTACAAGCACAGAAATTGTAAGCATTGCAGCTGAATGGGAATGTGAATATTTGTTACAAAGTATCTGAATTCACAGACCACTAGGTACCCACAAATTCAGTATTACAGTATATTAGCAAAAAAAATAGCATGCTTAGTCAAGTGGTCTATATCTTAGTAAAAATGCAGTGATTCATATTTCTAGCCACAGCAAACAAATAATATTTAAAACATACTCTTAGTTATTGGGGAACGGTACACTTTTCAACATCCCATTTTACTGATGAGGAAATCAAGACTGCAGCTTCTTGCAGGAGAAACTCATCATAAATTATATCTGATCTCTGGCACTGAGAGGAATCTTGTATGAGGCCATTTCCAGCTGTAGCTCAAATTAGCTTTATTCCTGCTTCAGGTTTATATGAGTCTTTCAAGAGCTCAGACTGGGAGCAGCACTGTTTGAGCTAAGGCTCAAATGATTAACTAGCACAAATAAGCATAGCTTCCTCTGACAGACTGGAACAAGGCAAATACAGGCAATTATCCTTATTTTTTCATTTTATGGGAAGCTGAAAATATTAAGCATTTCAGACCTCCATTTCTTAATAAATGCCATTAGGAACATTTGTTTGAATGGATAACAACATCAAAACAAGGACATGAGACAGTAAACTTAGCTTTATTGCTCTATAAATTCTGTCTTTACTGTCTACTGATTTGTTTTTCTTTGCATTGATGGGATTTTTTTGAAGGATTAATTTTTCCTCAGTTACTTTTAATTATTCTAGATAAAGTTCTGGGATGTGCTCAATAAGTTTTGTTATTTGCCTCATCATCCCCACAGATTTTTTCTCTTAACTTGGAAAGGCTTATGGCCTGAAATTGGAAACAAAGACCAGGCAAGCATTGCTCTTCACTCTAGATTGGATATTGAACTGTCAGTGTAGCCTCCCTCTGGAAACTTCAGTTTACTGGACAGATGCCTGTAGGGGAACACAGAAAACAGAAAATTACTTTCCTTTTCACAAGATTGGTACTCTGTGTTTACAAACACCAAACTCTCCATAAAGGAATCTTTGGCCACTTTTTCCTCATCATGTTGAATCCCCACTGAAGGTGCCCAGCATAGAAGAAAGGCGGACAGATCAATATTCTCCATGCCTATACACTCAGCATCATCTACAGATTGGCTATCACTGTGCTTAGAAAGAGAGAGCACCATTAGATTTTTGCTGGGGTTGTCTGCAGGTTAAAAGTGCTGGATGCAAGTGCTGACTCTTTCCCACAGAACTGCCTATGATGTATCTAGTTTAAAGTGTCACTGAAGCTACAAACTGCCTTGGATATTCACAGAGAAGCCCAGAAAACTCTCCTCTGGATGGTTGAAAAGAGGTGTCTGGGGCTCATGGAAATTATTTAGAGATTATAATCTCTGCACAATGAAAATAATTTTTCAAGCTTTCAGAGGCTTTTTCTAGTTTCCCACATTTCTCCAAAATTGTGATTCCAAACTACAGTCATCATTCTTTTCCCACTCTTATAAATCAATGTTACGCTGCTTCACATTCTTTATTCCCTATAACACAAAAAGATAAATACAATTGTTCCTCCTCGAATCATTCATTTTCCCAGCAAACCACTCCTTCCCCGTGTCTAACCTTGCAGTATTTCTATCTGGTAAACGTGGTGAAGAATCTCAGATTTTGTGGGATCCCAAGGCATTAGTGAATTACGAAGTGCTCTTCCTGTATTTTACAGTGCAGTTAATAAAACACATAATTGCCAGAAGAGATTTTTCTTCTTTGTAATCAAAGGCAATTGAGCATTATTTACTATATGGTCAGTATGATCCTGAATAATATGAATTATAATCACAAAATTGCTTTCAGGTGATTGGAAAAAAAAAATCTTTTTTTTTTTTTTTTTTTTTTTTCCTTCTTTCTTTTCCCCTTCGAAAGAACAACAACCAAACCCGGGAACACAATAAACACAATGCCATTTCAGTGCATTTTGGGGAATACTTAATTAGAGCTATGCAGCACAAGTCAATATTAAAGCTCCCTAACAAATTTATACCTTTTAAAAATTCACTGGGATTTCAATCCAAACAAAGGCTGCTAAGTGACAAAGACATAATATAATTACTGCTGTACACTAGGATACTGGCTATAACAAATAACCATGCCATTCTCTATCATCAGTTCCACAGTGGTCCCAGTAGAAATGATTCCTCCTGAGCTCCAAAAGAGAAAAGCAAAAATAAAATCTCCCCAAACCTGTTTTATCTGTATAGGTGTTACATACTTCCTAAACGGAATGACTGTCAGACAATTAGGGGAGCACATCCCTTACTGCAAAAGATTTCTCAATTTTTAAGTGAGGGACTGTCATAATAGATATGAGTGGCAAACAATATGCTGAAGGGCACATTAAAACTGGTAACAAGCAAATTTTTGAACAGGTCTATGAGCTTTTCCACTACAGTTTCCTCAGCAGCAATGCTCCTTTTACAGACACCTCCTCCTTCCTCCCACCCTGCCCCCCGCCCAAAATAAAATAAAAAAATAAAAAAATAATTGTTTCATTTCATTTCAGGGCAGAAACACCATCACATTCAAACAGCTTCATGTGGAGACAGTCTAACATTTGTATTACAGAGTAAGCTGACCTGCAAGAAATGAGGTTCTAATTAAACACATCTAGAGTTTGGATTCTGATTATTTCCACACAGTAATATTATTACATAGAAGTGTTTTCCTCCTTCTTCTCATCCACACTGTTAAAAAATTTTCCCAGCTTTTTTTTTTTTTTTTTTTTTTTTTA
>CM021729.1:40249966-40261100 GCA_011074415.1 Stictonetta naevosa
TTGGACTACCTTAAAAAATCTTGTGAGATTATTCTTTTCTTTCTGCAAAAGAAGATACCAATTATCAGAGAATCCAGGACCATGCAGATTTGTTGCGCTGTAGATGCAACAAAATGATGTTGTATCTGCTGTGTCTTAGACAGGTCTAAAAAGAGGGTTGATATTTGCCAGGTTTTCTGATAACTGACTCTTTATAGATGAATCATAACATGATGCTGGAAACTTGGCAATTACATCAATGACTCTGCACCATGCATTGTACATGACCTGCATACTAAGGGAGAAGAGTACAAGTAGGAAGGAATGCTTTTCGTAGCAGCTGAAACTCACCTCGTCTCATTATATCCATTGTGTGCACAGCCTGACTCGCTTAGAAGACAGATGTAAAACCAGCAGTGTCCTACAATTCACAGGCTACTAGCTGTTACTAGTGGCTTGTGTTACTGTGCTTGAGTTCCCATGGAATGCTAAAATAGTGACTAAATATCCTGAGATTTCCAGCTGAAAAAACTCCAGAAAAAAATATTTTCAGACAGATTCTGATTTGTTGCAGTTTTCACAAGATATTTAAAAGATTCAAGCCAAATTTTTGATTGTGTGAGAAAGCACAAGTGAAGCACTAAGACCTAAGCAAATTTGGCCTGATTTTCAGAGACTCACAGCAATTTTTGCTTCCATTTGGTTCACCTCTAAGATTATACAAAATAGTGTTTGTATAATCTACAGCCTTGAAAGAAAGGTTTGTGATCTCATAAAAGAGTTTTGGTAGATAAATGTGAGTAACACAAAAGACATTGTCTTTCTTTCCTGAAAGTAAGTGTCAAGCCCAATAGGTTTTCCAAACACATTGTTATAAGCATGTTGTTCTAAGAGGATGAAACTGTCTACAGTGCTTTCAACGTTCCTTTTCCTTAAAAGTGTATTTTTATTTTAGTGGCTTTCATCCAAGTTGTTCCAAATTTTCCTCTGAAGAGATGAGGAATATTTGATGCAAATAGGAAAAGCAAATACTACAGAGAAGAGACAACAATGTCTAGGAACAGAGAAAAGAAGTCCAATCTGTTCCAAAGTATTTTTGTTTTGTTTTGTTTTGTTTCTAGCTACAGAACAAAATGTCTTGCTTCAACATGTTTTGCCTAAAGAGTAGCCAGTATTTCTAGGTGTGTGATTTTCTGCCTGAAACACACACACACACTGTAGAAATACATATACATATAAAGATACACACACACATGTATAGGTACTGCATAAGAGTATATATATGCATTTCCCACTGAGTGTAGTTTATGGTTTGCAGCTTTGAAAAAATACTATTTTCACTCTGACTTCCACATTGTCATTAAAAAAAAAAAAAAAAAAAAGTTTCTTTGCAATACAGAGGCTATGGCAGACTCAAAACCTCAAGAGATTGTTTCCTCTTGCCATCATTAAAGACCTGTTGTTAACTGGATAGCTAGGGAGTGAGTTATGATGATATCTAGTGGCTCCACAGGTCCCACTCCCACTTTCAAAGGCTCTTAGCTCGGACCTTTTCCCATAAAGGGGAACTGCAAGCTGGAAATGGAAGTATGCACTGTCTCATCAAGGAAGGACCATGGGAGGGCATAGGAGAGAGATGTATTGCTTTTTGTCCCCTGCTCCCCTGACATGGCATTACCGCACTGTGACACTGACTTCACAGGGGTCAAGGAGTGGCACAACACAGGCAGGGCTCATGGTGCCAAGACAGTGGCATGGGTGCCAGAGATTATGGGCTAATATGCCTGTAAAACTTCTTCCCACACAATGCCTTGGGCTACGAGTTTACCTCTGTCTTGTGAACTGACAGGGAGATTAAATACAGAGGGTGTTAGAGAGTCATCTGGGCAGAAATCAGGTCAGCCTACAACCTGCTACCATCACAATTAGGAATCCTCTCACAGCATGGGCCAACACTCAAACCAGAGTGGTTCCCAAAGATCTAATCTTCATTTCACCAGCTGATAAAACTAAAAGAGAAGTGTTAAGTGACTTGCCTACCTGATCTTACTTATGCTTTGACACAAAGAGCCCAAGAATATTTAACTACTGGTTGGTACATTTCCTGAAGAAGATGGAGAAAAAATTAGTTCAGAATAGACTTGTGGTTAGAGCTAGGGTAGATGGAGGTCAGGCTCTGGGTCTCAACATGCAGGTGAAGAACTTGATCCCCAGTGGAACAGGTCTCAGTATGCTGTCATTTATAGTGGAAAGAGCATAAAGGAATCTAGTTTTGTCCCAGTGCAGAGGGGGAAAGCCTGTGGAATGCAAAAAAACTGCTTCCCCTTTCCTGCTGAGGAAAAGTTCATCAAAGCAAGCCCTGCAACCCAGTGTTTCCTTCCTATCTGCCAGCATGGCTCTCAGACCTTGGAATATAATACACATATCTGAATTTATATTAATCCATATCAGAACAAAGCAGAATGTTATGTTCTTATTTACTTTTTATAAACCCTTAATAAGGGCAGATAGAAAGACTGGATGACAGGTTAACGTTCAGAACTGCCTTGAGCCCAGGATATACTGTACCCAGCCAAAACAACACCCAGCTTGCATGATTTACAGCTGTGAAATACAGATGGAATTAATACAGCTAATATGTGCTTATTCATACAGTCACTTCAGAAGAAAATACTTCTAATGGAGTGAATCCTGAGTACCAGATAAGATGAATAAGATTTCCCCAATGACTACTTTCAATCTTTGTTTACAACATCAAAAAAAAGTCTGAGACTTAATTATTTATCTATCCATTATTTATTCATTCACCTAGTAGTAACTCAGTAAACTAGTGTGTGGTTTGGCTTCTCAGTTTTCCCCTAAGAATTCTGGCCAAACACTCCTGCACAAAGGAAAGGCAAGGAGTATTTTCATTTGAAAACACACAGAAAGCAGACATATATTTTAAAATCTTTCACTACAGTTTTAACTGGTGATGAACATATTCCGGTCAGTTAAAGTTTTAAAATGTTTGGAGACTTCTGAAGTGCCCTCACACTTTATTGTACCCCTGATAGCAGCTCCCAGAATACCTTTTTATCCTTGGGATACACTGAGAAAGTGTATTCCAGTTATAAGTTCCACATACAGAGGAGAAGAAATGGGTGTGGGCTTATACACACACACACACATGCAAGCACATACACACATTTAACTAGTATATTTAAGGATATTGTTATTCTCAGAAAGTATAACTCACAACTCCTTCAAGTTTACTCTTGCTCTGAGTTCCCCTTTCTTGCTTTTTGCCTGCAACTCACAGTTCCAACCCTAACTATGCAAAATGTACTGCTTTCAGTTCACATAATTTCCCCTAAATTCATCCCTCCCTACCATTTATTTATCTTCAGTGAGGAAAAAAAAAAAAAAAAAAAAGTCAACAAAGAAAGTTCCAGGTTTTGTCTTTCATTTTTGTCAAAAGAGTCAAAATCTGTGTGGAGGGAAGGACTGGGAAAATTGGTTAGGTTTAGGTGACATAAATACAGAGTGCGGTAAAACGCTTTCAAAAACCTTTGCCAGTCTTCACCATTAAAGTATCTTACATTTTTAGCCTTTACCACACCATCTTGCAAACTATTTATAGCTAGAGTTGAGCATCAGTACATGAAAGTTCAGCCACCACGGTAGCTACTTATTAAAATAAACAAAAAAAAAAAGGGGGGGGGGGGGGAAAGGGGAGAAGGGAGGCAGTGTATTCAACTCCCAAAGCTTCAAACAAAGAGATCCATAAGCATGGGACAGGAGGAAACCAGCTTTTGGTAAAATACATGTAGTGGCGAGAGGCTGAGAGGCAGAGATTTACCTTACTTCCCAAGGAAGATGCTTTAAGGCAGGAAAATCTAAATGAAATGAGGTAATATAATGAAAACTAATTTAGAGGAAGACTGAAATTTGGGGTGGGACTGAGTTGTACTCAGCCATTTACTTAGCTAATCCATGTTATAAACATGACTGGTATATTCTGAGGACTGTGGTTCACTAAGACTGTATTTTCTGGATATCTAGAAGACTGAAGAGATGGAAAACTGCAGCAGTTGCTATAGTCAGTAATAATTTTTATCTATTGAATAAGATTAAAAAATCCTTATTAAAAAGGTTATAAACAGGACTTAGAAATGGAAGCCTTATTCATACTGAAATATGGAACAAGACATTGTACTATATGAAACAGTGCTTTAACTATGATTCTGTTGAGTATGGCTACTTAGACTAAAAAAAAAAAAAAAGTGTTTTACAAGTTATCACCTTCACAAGAGGAGATAATAAATATTGTGGAAAGGCACACAGAGTGTTGTTTTTATTTGTATCAAGATGAACTAACCCATCTCCATTTACTGTGACCATTGTCACTTCCTGATTCAAAGGATTAGTTCTTTGAGATGCCAAGAGACATTGGTAAGGTGTGCAAGTCCAAAGTGCTACAGTACATAGCACTGCATTTAGAATGAAGCTTAACCTGGCTATGATTTAAATCAGAATGAAGCACTGAGTGACATCCTTGTGGCAAGAAGATCTTGCCCTGGCTTTCCGTCTATGGCAGAAATTTATTTTACTGAGTATTTATCATAACAGAAGGAGTATGCTTAAAAATTTAAAGAATCACAGATTTTTTAATAAAGCAAAACCTCTGTAATGACTCTGTAATTAACATACTGTAATTCGGGAATCCAAAAGATCTAGACTTGCTTTGGATCAGACATTTCCTGTGTTTATATTCTCAGTAATCATCTTTAGACAGGCAATGTACCTAAAACTAATGTAATTAAGCATATTTCTAATAATGCATGTGGTAATGTGTCTCACTGAAACACTTTTAGGTAACATACATTTTCTCCTGTCAAAAATGGACAACAAATGAATTATAGCACTTCAGGAGACAAAACCTTTGAATCCTATTCAGCCACCTCACAGTTTGGCATTAAAGTGGTCAAGCATAAACCATGACAAAATTAGTTCCTAGAGATACAGAAGCACTTTTGATATGTCTTGACTTATTTCTGTTACAAACTATATCAGGCCTAGTAATATTGATGATGTAAATTACTCTCAGTTGGCTTGGTATGCAAAGCTGGAATATCTGGCTTCTGGAAATCAATCAATCAATCAATCAACCAATCTTATCCTTCCCATCCCACCTACATTTTTGTATCTGTACTACACTCTGCCCTGCAAAGCAAGCTGATAAAAATCTGTCTTGCCATTGCCCACTCTTGCTACAGTTTCCCTGGAGTGGTACTAAATAGGCCACAATAAATCACAAAAACTCCAAATCACAAACAGTGAGCAACATCTTAATGGCTTGTGTCCCATTCAGCTATTGCAATCAATACTAGCAGGAATGAAAAAAAAAAAAAAAAAAAAAAAAAAAGACTTCCACCAAATCCCATCTAGCTGAAGTTCAATTTCCTCCATTGCAAGTGTGGCCATTTTAAATAGGAAGAAGAGCTGCAGTAAGGGTGTTTTCTGGAAATGAAGAAAATCCTTTTAAAACCTGGAAAATGCAGGGGCTGACAGCCACATGTACTGACAACTGCGAGTAGCCCACTGATCATATATCTCCAAAGACTAGCTACTTCACTTCAGAAG
Source organism: Stictonetta naevosa (assembly GCA_011074415.1). Taxonomy (NCBI): domain Eukaryota; kingdom Metazoa; phylum Chordata; class Aves; order Anseriformes; family Anatidae; genus Stictonetta; species Stictonetta naevosa. The sequence goes on from CM021729.1 coordinate 40,255,571, forward strand.
GTCTAGAGAAAGCTTGATGAAGACCCACTGTTCCTTCTCATGGTTGCCCTTCAGACCATACCAACATGTTTATCTGTTTCAAACTGTTACCTCAGGCTTCGTCTCAACCTACCCCTCTAACCATATTCTCTATTACTTTTTCAAAGAATTCTTAATGTACAAGAGACTGTTTCTTTTCCTGGTATCCAGTTATGAAAGTATCTTTTAATGGAAATTGCAAAATTTCAGGCTGAAACTGCCTATCCATTTTTTCCTCATAAGCTCATTATGCTTAATATTTCTGTGGTCTCCACCAGGGATTTATTATAAATTTTAGTATCTTATCCACTTGAAGAGGGATTGGGTTGAGAGGGGTTTTTTAGATGTTGTTTTCCAATTGAGCATTAAGTGCCCATTGTAGCACTGAGTCCCTCATGGTGTAACAGATGCCTTTGTAATTTAATTCATGTGTGTTCCATGAATATTTATGTATATTAGTTAAAAATAATTCAGCGACAGTAATACTGTTCTGTGTCCCCTAGTCAACAAATAAGAAGAAGTGGCCCCCTTGCCACACGCTTATCTCTCAGTCATTAATGTACAATAACAAATTCCAAACTCTCAGCTGGGAACATTATATTGTAATTGCTTAGTAGGCTATTAGGGCATACCTGTCTGTCAGAATCAAAATATGGAAAATAACACTGCTGTTATGGGCAAAGAATGATTGATTTCTTGTGCCATCTCGTGGAAATATTACTAATTGCAAGACTCCTTAAACTATTTCACACAGTTCTGTACAAACAGAAACATAAGTTACATGGCTCAAGATAGCTTTGCTTCCTACTTGAAGAATTCTGTTGCCTATAAAGTATTAACCCGTTTTGTTAACGACTATATTTTTGATCAGTCCACCTAAATTTCAAGACTCATCTTTCTGTGTACCTTGTGAATTGAACACAACCAGGCTTCATTACAAGGTTCTGATTGTCTTTGTTACAACTATTCTTAGGTCTTCCTCTATGTAGATTTATTCAGAAAGATAATAATAATAAGCTTCTATTAAAATTCATTGCACAGCAGAAGTATTTATTCTCACCTATTCTCACCTGGACTGCTGAATGGAATCTTTTTTTTTTTTTTTTTTTTTTTTTCCCCAGCACTTTTTCTGAAAATCACAAACTAATTGTTCCAACAATAAATATTCACTGATTACTTAATTAAGTTTATTAAAATGCAAATTAAAATCCGAAACCAATGACAATAATTAAAAAAAAAAAGAACACGTTACCAAAATGATGAAAGATCAGATTTAACTTTTTCCATTATCCAATATAAAGTCAATTAACTATAATTGGAAAATGAACAAGCACAAAAAAGTCTGAAAACAGGAACTTAAATAGGACTGTATTACCTCATACAGAACTGAGAAGATTATACAGTTCTGTTTTGCAAGTGGTTCATTTCATTTTTCTTTTCTAAAGCCCACTTGCAGTCAATCAGAGTTTGAACACAAATTAAACCTTCTTTCTGTCCTCCCCCCTTCAGTTGTGTGATGTTCCATCTGTAAGAAACCTGAACACTTGCCTAAGTACTGGATCTTTACTCTATAGACATTTGATAAACCTCATTCACAGCAGAACATAAATGATAAGTTTTTTTTTTAAAAAAAAAAAAAAGGAAAAGCATGGTAGAATAACCGTAATGCTTGAGGATTTAGCCATGCATCTCTTTTTATCATTAACATGAGTCAATAAAGTTACTCTTTATTCCCCACTTTGAAAATACATTTGAGGTTTTTAATTATTTTGTTTTATTTACTGTTATCTTTCAATAATGCTTCAATGTATGAATGCCACTAAAAAACACAGTAGCAGAGCTCAGCACCATTTTCTTATTGCAAAACGAATTAGAGTTGCATGGATGCAGTATCCAGCAAATGTTTCAGGGACCGCTCCAGCCTCCTCTCTCCTCCTCACCTTTCACCTCAGGAGTAGCGTGCCCTTTTACCCTATTTCTGCCTCTTTCTAGAGGAGATGTTGCTTTCTTATGCTGCTGCATGACATATTTCAGTTGGTCAAGAATACTCCAAGGACAAGGTCAAGACCAACAAATTGAGAGATTACTTAAATAAAAGCCACTTGACATGTCAGGCTACTGTGCTGACATATTGCAGCGCTGACCTCTTTCAAACTGTACTATTTAAATTCCTCTGATCTGTTAAATGCCTTTCCTTCTTCACTATTGCTGCAACACCTTTGTTCTGTCAAGCCTGCTGAACCTGTCAGAGGGACGTAAATGCTTATGGAGAAGAAAGGTTGCTCTTCCGGTTGTGCCAAGATCTCATTACATGTGGGTCAGTCATGACAGAGAGAAACACAGAAGCATCTATTGTTTGTGGTAAAACTATAGCTCCACACAGGTCTTCGTTACAGCTCTGAGCCCTGAGTCAGTGATACAGTCCTTGCCTTTCCTTTTTTTTAGCCACTTTTGATTACTTAATCCACTGCTGTGAGAGGGCTCTGACAAGAAACCGGAGCTGCATCCCCAGCACATGCCGCCCTGCTCTCAGCCGTGCAGTACAGTAGGAGGCTGTACGTGCACTGACGCTCCTGGCTGGCTGTTCTCACCACCAGTATATGTACATATCTCCAGCTGCTTTGCAACCCCAGCACCAGACACCCTTTAAGAACAAGGTGATGAACTGTGATCTCCCTGTACAGGCCTACTCCATGTCATGCTGACGTGAGAACTGCCACGAGCTGGTTTTGCTCTGACCCAAATACTATGATTCTTAGTGTGGAACACAGCTGACAGGTTGTGCTTCTCAATGTAAGCCTATGGAAGGTTTACTCCAGCACCACCTTTCATAACAAAATTTTATCCCTGATATCTCCTCAGGTATCTTTCCTGCCTTGCCTCAGACCCAGTCTCCACATCGGTACATGGTTAGGGTCCCTATGACATCTCTTCTGCTTCAGCATCTCTTCCAGGTACCAGATGCATTCACTAGCCCCTATGGCCCTGAATGAAACAACTGAACACCTGGATTTTCTTGTTGTAAAACTTAAGCATGCAGAAAACACTAACGACCTAAAATTAAGAAATTTGAGTAAACAAACTTGAATCAAAGGAACTTGATCTTGTTTTTGAGACTTCAAAGTTCATTTGAATCTTGTTTTTCAGATTCTTTGCAGGCTAAAGTGCTGATACAGTTTCCTCACTCCAGGTGTGGAGTTTCAGAATTGTGCCAGATATCAGGTGTGAGATTTAGTAACACTGTAGCTTCTGCAATCCATCAAAAATTAAATCTAAATAGCCTTGACACAGAGAAGTCAACTCAATAAAGAATTCTGAGGTGAGCCCCAGTCTTAGAACAATTAGGTATCTATGTTAATGGATCCATATCCAAGGAACTGAAGTGCATCATCAGCAGTAATAATGATTCTGAAAGACAAATTAGAAGGCTAATAACACCTAAACAGACCCACAGTATTCTGATTATGTCATTAGTAATAGTAATGCAACTGCAATGACGTCAGAGGGAAAGCACATACAAACCTAACTGGAAATTGCCAAACCATTCTGTTGGTAGGTCAGAAAGGGAGGAGAGCTGGCTACCACCCTCTCAGTCGTGTTGGCTCTGCAAGGTTAACAGGAGTGGAAGGTAGTGCAAACGTAATTTTGCCACTGCAGTAAGCAAACAGGCAGACCTACCAGTGTTCCATATTCATATTTCACAGTGTAACTGTAATGTTTATTTTTTTCTTTTCTACCCTCTTACTTGCTGTTGGACATTTTATTTTCTGTAATTTCCTGTATTCCTTCTTCTCATACTTTGTTCTTCTGGTTTAATTTCCTTGCACATAAAGTAGCAGTGGTATGCAAAACACCATTTTTTGCCACAGAGAGGACACAGGGCTGATGTTAATATCTCTTATGTTACAGGGAACTGCAACTCACTTTGGTCTTTTGCATTCAAGCTGTGTGCAAAGAGCAGAGGATATGAGCATCTATCACCCATTACCCTGTGAGTGTGGTGTTGGCCTCAACACCATTATCTATTGCAGTGGAAAGTGTGTCAGCTTCAATGCTGAAGACTCTTGTTAATATAAGTCTATGCAATGACAGGACAGTAATGCATATTTACAAAGTGTTTTGGTGATTCTTTCTCAGACAGTTATAAATGATTTCTTAGATGAGAGCTTTTTGCACTTGATGAATAGCAGATGATTGTCACTACTTTACTGTTTAATTTTTAAATTAATTTGAAGTATAATTCTCCAACTATAAAGTGCTCTGAGACTACTAAGAAATGAATCACATTAAATGAACTTCATTATAAATCATCATCTTTACATGACACTCAAAAGTGTGTGCTGGAAGAAATTAATGCATCAAAGCAGGATTTTCAATGTTTCATTTAAACAAAAAATGCATTTCAGAATTAATTAAAATGAAAAAACACTAGGTGAATATTGAAATTGTTTGTGTGAAACTTCTATTTCAGAGATACAGGAAAACCAAGCTTATGCTTAGTAACAGAAAAAAAAATTGTAAGTGCTGTAAAATTCTATTTATGCAATAGTCTCAGCTTCAAGTTTTTCAAAAATTTAAGAGGGATGCAAATCTGAACAAACAATGACTTAAAGTCTTACATAACAGATGAACTTTCACAAACTACATTTAAGAACAAGACACTAATGCAAGAAATAAAACAAACAGAAATTGTATTACACTTTCTATTAAACCATGACATGTTCCAATTGAAAAGAGCAATACCAAACATACAAAACATGAAAATTAAACTTATTTCTAAATGTCCATTAAACTACTCTTGAAATACATAAATAAATGTATAAAAGAGATGATGCCAAATAAAATATTGTAAACTTCCTCCTGTACACACATTTTTTGTCTTCCAGTAAAATCCAATCATTTGGAATGACAAAGGAAAACAAAACAACAACAACAAAACAAAAGCAGAAACAAACAAATAAACAAAAACCCAACTTGCTCGAAGCTAATCTGGAAGGAGACACTTTTCTATAAAGACATTTGCTAGTCTTTAGTACAATGACAGTTACTAGAGGCAACAGGCTGAATATCCAATCTATTCAGCTGAGACAGCCATGCAGAATACATAACTTTTTAGAATGGTTGTTGAATAAAGTTTTAAATTATTTCAAAATGAGGTACAGAGGGTTTGAATACTTGGAGGAAGTTTTTTGTGTTAACTTTTCTGTGAACTGCTCAGCCATTTGCAGTTACTACCTATTTACCACTATGATCTTCATTAAACTATGGAGATCACTGATAGGATGAGTTTAGGAACTTGCCCCTGCTCTGCTCATCCATTTTGCTAGCACATGGTATGCTTTTACAGCATATACAAAAGTATGGAAATTCTAAGTTTGCAAGGTTAAGTTTTTCAAAATTTGTCAAAGATTTATCAAATCAAAAAGAAGTGCTGAGAATGAAATAGTACAATGGAATGTGGGAAACCAATACAACTGAAATTTTAGACATCACTAACACTTTTACAATTATT
>CM021729.1:40268468-40287701 GCA_011074415.1 Stictonetta naevosa
CACAGGCTTTTTAAGTTATTCAGAAAAGAATAAAATGTTTGCTCTGTATTAAAGGTACTTTTAAAGAAAAAAGAAGATTTTATAACCCATGATTTAATAACACTATAATTACAAGATGGGGAGTGTTTATCTAAAAGAACAAGATGAATGTTTCTTGTGGCCTTAATCCAAAATCCTTTGAAACTGAAGAGTTTTTCCCAATGACTTCAATGGGCTTTGGTTCAGGCCTCAAGACCATTTGTCATTATAAGATGCACCTACTCATTTCAGACCAATATCCTCCTCCCCCCCCCCCCCCCCCCCAAAAAAAAAAAAGCTACATCTGCCTACAGTATGTCTGTAGTACAGACCAAGCCCAAGAACCTCACAAGCAGTTGACAGAATAATCTTTTGGGCAGCAGGAGAAGATGGCTATTTGTAATGCCCTCATGATATTTCTAGCATGAGGCATACAGTATCAGGAGGCTAATAAGCTTTCCTGTAGTATGAGTACACCTGTACCTCATGAGTTTTCCCTCACAATACCCATGTGCAGTCCAAAACACTATTTACAGAAGAAACAACAACAGAAGGCTGAATAATTTTGCACAATACAAGAAGCAGGGGAAGACACTCAGTCTCTGCTTAATCCCACACATCAGACAAACACTGTTAGGAGACATAAGCAGGCATGGAGATTTGTGTCTAGCTAGGGCAGTGTCTGATATCTAGTTAGAGTCTGTTTAGCAGACTGCTACCTACAATGGTCTCAGCATAAGGCTGCTGCCCAGTAACGAGTCCTGTGCCTCTGGCTTCCTGCAGTGCTGAGTCAACACAGATGAACTGACCAGCTTGAGCTCAAAGCAGGTAAGGAGGACCATTAGAACGCCTTGTTGTGTCTTTAGAAGAGTGTCTCAAGAACCCCGGCTGTTTCAGAAATTAATATTGCACTGGTTTGGGTTGATTTCTTTTTTTCAACGTGGGGTAGCTCTTTCCACAAAAGCACCCTTAACATGCATCAATATCACCCACCCACATGAAATAGTAATGCATATAGTGTGCTCTTCTTTCTCCAAAGCTATAAGCATTGGTCTATTTTAAGCACCCTTTTTTTATACACAGGCACAGTGCTTTGGATAACCAGGGATGTGTTTCATTCCTTATATCACCTGTGGGATGCCAGATGCACCCTCACCCCCACAATCTCACATAAATACCTTTTTTCACAGTGAAGCAGGAACATTTCTTCACATGTCCAACAGGGAGCTGGTTAGTTAGCTGAATCTCTTGCTGTCTACACAGTTTGCAAGCACTGAATTTAAGGTGTACTAACAAGTTTTTCTACTGAAGTTAGAAGTCTGTCAAAAGAGTCTTTTGCATCAGAGCAGAGTTTTCCACATTTCCCACAACATCCTCTTCGTGCTGTAGGAACAAAGTTTTAATTTACTTAGCTAATCTTACAAATAATACTTGCTGCATTCCTAATTTATGGAGACAGCTCAAGGTTTGACTGGAATGGAAAAAAAAATGCTTTATTTAAGGCTGCAGACGACTATCTGGGTGTAACTGCTCACTTCAGATACCTGGCTAACAGAATGACTAAAGAAATTACAAAGACAGTCACTCATTACAAACAAAGACACTGCAGAATGTTGACAAAAAGCCAGCACCTTTTAAGCTAGAAAAGTGTTCGAAAATTATACAGGATGTGGAAGTACAGGCCACAGCAAAGTCAGAGGTGAATTTACGCTGATAACCAAAGTCATTGCTTCCACATACCCTTTTGTTTGAAAATGGTTGGGTCTGCAAGTTAATGAACAACAAAACCCTTATGCTTTTACCACTGCATGCTTTTCAACATGTCAAGACTGCGTTCATTCATAAACATATCTATTTATAAATATAAAAACTGGGTCTTCTAGTCTGTCTTTTGAGAACAATATTTCTTGTGGAGGAAATGCATTAGTGAATGCTGTGGTTGTCCTCTGAGAAATACCTAAGAGAGGGCAAGGGCAAAGAATATATTAACGGAACAAAGAACTGAGGAAGCAAAGATGGAATAAAATACCTTCATTTCATAAAGAAACAAATTCTTTATTCCCAATTCTCTCAGTGTTAACAGGATATAATTTAAAATACTTCCCTGATAATTTATACAGAAATGATCACCTAACAGCTGGGAACAGAAAAATGCACTAAGGAGACACGTTTGATGTGAAAACAAGACAGTGGGAAAAACTGAAACACAACATCCCATCCTTGGTATGAAAAGCACACGGCTATTAGCTCTTTTAGAAGATATTTTTCCTAATACTTCATCTTACCTCTCAAATATATATTTAATTTAAATCTGATGTGAAAGTAATTAAATGGTAAACCATGTCAGTTTATGAAAAATGTATTCATAGGATTAAGAGCTGTAGATTTTTACAGTAACTGTAAAACCACAGACTATTCCCTCAGTTCAGGAATAATCAGCCTCAGCTGAAATCATATTACATCTAAATTAAATTAAAGTTATGCACCTGAAATATTTCTGTTTTTAAATGACTTAGAGACAGTCCCTATGTGGTCAATTACTTCTCTAGTTTGCCGCCTATTTTCTTACCTACCATCGTGTTGTTAATTACAAGGTCCTTTGTGGTTCTGAAAGGAATTCCTTTCATTTATTAATGGTGATATATATCAAATAGTTACCTTTAAAGCAGACTAGGAGTTCAAGTTATGTTTCTTTGTAAGATTGTTAAAACTGATTGTTATGAATCAAAATTACAATAGCTCACAACGTCTCCAGTAACCACTTTAGCAGTTTGAAAAGAAATTTGAAAGACTATGTGGAGGGTGGCTCCTACATAAAACATCTTCTCCAGTAACAAATATAAAATACTTGGCAACAAAAGCCACATTCTGTAAATCTCCATTATGATTATTTATTACCTCGTGCATGGAAACCAATGTTCAATTAAATGAATACATTAATTTTATTTTGTTTTATTTTTCTAATTCAACCAATTTTAAAGTTAGCAAAAGAAAATACTAAACAGATGGGTTATTTCCAGTTTTAGACACAGGTCTTTAAAAGGACAGTTAAACCATCAGGTACACTGCATTTGAGATAAGGTAAAGTTCCTCTTTCAGATCAATAGAAATGAGAAGTAACTACATCAGATTCTGCGTTCCCTCAGTATTGTATTATTTTAAATTCCGACTCTCCTGGAGATTTACAACCCTGTGAACCCCATACTATTTCCAGCTCCTGCCATAACCTCAGTTATATTACTTCCCTCTGCTTGTGCAATCTTGCAGTATTCAGCTAAAATTTAGAACCATACTTTTAGTGTACTCTATGTAAAGCAACTGGACATGGCCTGGATTGGGCAGAGTGCTGAGATGATCAACACAGGAGTTGGGGAGAGATTGGGAGCACAGCTGTGATGGTTCAAATTCCACCTTCTCCCCACCTAAAGGCTCCAAAGCTCCCTCACACCTGTTTTTGACAGTCAAGTGCCTGCAGCTGACACAAGGAGGTACCTACCCTGCTCCTGAGCTAGAAACCTCATGAAGCTGCTTTCAGCTCTTCTGGATGCACCAGGCCAACTGCGGGCCACCAAACCTGAGTGGCTTGGATACTAGTCACAGCCAGGCAATCTGCTGTTGTGTCTGATTGCAGGGCCTCAGGCATGCCTGGTCAAGCTGTAGCCAGCTGTCCTGTACCTCGATGTGGAAAGTATGAGCTCTGAGTAGGCCCACCATCCACGCTGCTATTCAGAGGGCCAGTGCTCTCTTCTCCTCTCCTCTGGGCATGGTGGGGTTTCACATGGCTACTCAGTATCACCAAGAAAACCTCTCTGAGCTCGGTAATAGGGATTTGGTGGACACTGCAATACATGCCTCTCCCAAAGGAGCCTACCACCCGTGTTTTCTGCAAGCTAGAAGCCACCTACACCAAGGCAGGAAGAAACATTGAAGACAAACTTTGCATAAGATCTAATTTTGGCTGAAGTCACGCTCATGCTACATGCAACAGCATGTGTGCTTTACAGCATAGCAGTACTTTACTTTAAAGGTCACTTCCACAGACCTGTCGGGGTAGGTATCCATACTCCAAGGTCCATACGAAATGCTTGGCTGGGCCCCCAAAGCTGCACACTAGAGCAGTGCTCCAGAGGAGTCCTTGTGCCGAGCTGTGTCCTTCAGCCTTTTTCCTGGCACAGTCCCAAGTACTGTGGCTGACTGGAAGCACTGCCAAAGAGTTTGTGGAGCACTAGGAGGAGCTAGTTGCAGATTCAAACCTGCATAATACCTCAAGCAGCCTTGGAACATCTGCACATTCCAGAGAGGGTAAAGGAAGAAACATCCCCTAGTGAACTGTATTTATCTGAATATGCATTGCCCTTTGCTTTTGGTGTCTGTGTGCATGTACATTTGTATGTGCATGCACATACTTCTCTTTTTTTTTTCATTTATTTATTTATTTATTTATTTTGGCCCTGAACATGGTGTTATTGCCTTGTATCTTGTCTTCCAAAAGCAGGCATACATGCATGCACAGAGATTGCCTTATACTTGGGGTCACATAACAAGCCAAAGGACCGAGACTTCTGCAGTTGTAATCCAGTGTTAGGAGCCCCCACTAAGTATCTGTCAAGGAAGAGAAGTGGCTTTAGGGTCCTGGTGCTATAGTCTTCAACACCCAGCATAGGGCAGGACAGGAGTAGTGGGTACAAAGTGTTTTAACAGAATTCTTCTGGAAAGGAAGCCCTGTAAAACCAGCTCTCCTATATTTTATCACACTAGCTGCAATACATCTTGATCTAGGGAAAGCCTTATCAGATTATCATGGGCTTGGTTCATCTTGCCAGCTGAGCACATATAGTACTCCTTGATTGTCCAAACCTCATATAACTGACTGATGGAGCCAGCAATTTGTCATATGTGCAAGCTGGGCAAAAGTAAAAGATTACACAGTGTCACTTCGGGGGGGAAAAAAAAAAAAAAAAAAAAAAAAAGAGAGAGAAAGAGAGACCAAAATTCATTTTTCTAATAATATAAAAGTAAACCTCATTCACAGAGCCATGTCATAGTTCGTACTATATCTTCTAGTACTCTTTCCCCTGTGTCTGTGAGAAAATTCCCCAAACTTGACTTTTGCCATAAAACTAACATTTTGTAAACTTATTTATACAACAAGAAAGTACATTATTCCTTCCAATATGAATTCAGAACTTTATCTTAAATAGAAAGTGACTTTGCTAGTGGATTTTTTCTTCATATTTTGGGTAACTGGATTGCTCTTTCAGAGAATATTTCGTGGTAGATTCTAGCCAGCTAGAAACTATGAGTTACTGTTTATGCAAGGTCCAACTAAAAACAGTAAAACATGACATTATTTGAAGATATGATTGTGCATTTAGATGGCTGTCTCATCCTTATATTTACTTGGCAAACAACTTGAGGTCTGATATCTTTTAAAAGTGCTCCGTCCCAAAAAGTGTCCCTGAGCTCTTGCCGAGTAAGCATCTGAGCTACTTCCTTCAGTCCCACATGGCCAGTGAGATGATTTCTTCAAACATGAAGTCAAGTGATATCTAATAAATTCTTTAGGTAATGTAAGAAACAAGATTCAAATTCATATCTGTAATAAAAGTTTGAGGTACAGTTACTACGAAGAAATTTCCCCTTGGCTTATTATGATGTTTAAAGCCATGGCAGATACAGGAAGCAAAGGATTCATATATCCAAAAGGAACATGTCTTTCTGGGTCAGACTTTAGGGAAATTATTAAAGGAAACTGAGAATCATGATGGTGACAATATGATGGTGAATGAATGAAGCTGCCTATAAAAGCTTGTAATAATAAGGCCTATTGTACTTACCAGATTGCTCTGTGGGTGAATCCTTTATTCCTACACACTCGTTTATATTGTGCTGTTTATGGTTTTGTCCTCCCTATAGTCCCAATAGGCAAGACAGCTGAAAGGATCATGCAATAACCCAAATCTCAGATAGTGCCAGAACTGGATTTAGATGGTGTTCTTGCAAGTCTGCACCAGCATGGTGCAGGAAGAGTGCACATCTACAAGTTAGTTTCATCACTTAGTTTCCCTACTTAGACTATGACACACCAATCCTACCTGCCCTATGATTATAATTCCATTCCCCCATCTACACCATGTGCTTTCACAAACAGGGCTTCAGGTACAGTCAGCTGCTCCACGTAGTTGACCAAGGCACCATTGGATACTATAGCTCTTTGTCTCTGTGCTCTGGGACACATGAACCATAAGAAAATGCTGTCATGCACCAATGCTTTGCCTTGGCACATTTGATTGTGCTATACCCAAATCCCTCCTGCCTTTTGTTTCAGCTTCCCACTAGATCAGGTTGCCCAGGGCCTCATCCAACCTGGCCTTGAACATCTCCAGGAATGGGGCATCCACAACCTCTCTGGGCAACCTGTGGCAGTGCTTCACCATCCTCTGAGTGAAGAATTTCCTCCTAATCTGTAATCTCAATATCCCCTCTTTTAATTTAAAACCATTTCCCTTGTCGTGTCACTATCTGCTTGAGTAAACAGTTGCTTTCCATCTTTTTTATAAGCCCCCTTTAAGTACCAAAAGGCTGCAATGAGGTCACCCCACCGCCTTCTCCTCTTCAGGCTGAACAGCCCCAGCTCTCTCAGCCTTTCTTCACAGGCAACATGCTCCAGCCCTCTGATGATCTTCTTCATGGCCCTCCTCTGAACCCGTTCTAACAGATCAACATCCTTCTTGTGCTGGGGGACCCCAGACTTAGATGCAGTACTCCAGGTGGGGCCTCAGAAGGGCAGAGCAGAGGGGGACAATCCCCTCCCTAGACCTACTGGCCACTCCTCTGTTGATGCAGCCCAGGATGCAGTTGGCCTTCGGGGCTGCAAGCGCACACTGCTGGCTCATGTCGAGCTTTTTGTCCACCAGAACACCCAAGTCCTTCTCCGCAGGGCTGCTCTCAGTGAGTTCTTCTCCCAGTCTGTGCTCATGTCTGAGATTGCCCAGACCCAGGTGCAGCACCTTGCACTTGGACTTGTTGAACCTCATGAGGTTCACATGGGCCCACTTCTCCAGCCCGTCCAGGTCCCTTTGGATGAATGTAGTTGATTAATGAAGTATATGGACACGAGAACATGAAACCTAGGAGAAACAAAGAACTTAGAGTAAATAAACTTCACATTTATTTATTTATTTATCCTTTATTTATTAATAGCACCCAAAGCTGCATTATATTAACACAAGCAATAAAGTTTTCATATTTTATTCCTACCAGTGCATTTCCAAATCCAGGTGAAATGCTGGAAACAAGTAATGCTGCCATACCAGGAACATAGAGTTTAGATCACAATGATACACGACTTAAAATGTATCCCCATGTAATTTAAAGAAAACAAACAAACAAACAAAAATACCACCAAACCACACACAACAAAACAATGAATAGTTTAAGCATGAAACCTGTAACCTAAGGGACTGTGGCCATTTCTACTTTGACATGTACCACAACAAAAAAAAACGCTGTAGGAACTATAAAGATAACATACTTAATCATATTTTTTGCATTATTTTATTGAATACTCCATGTGCTGGACGTACAACTTATAGCTATAGTGTGTGTTGGCTACAATACTACAATGAGAATGTGTATTTCTTGTATTACAGGAAGAGTCGTGAAATGTATGGACCTGTCTGCATGTTTAACAAAAGGAAACAGCAATACAATAAAACTGTACCACATGTGAATATTGTAAATGATTAAGTTATAAAGTCATTTGTTCAAAAAATCCAAATATTTCAAAGAAAAAAAAGTATATAAAATGTAGTAAAACATAAATTACATTTAAAGGTCTGTACATGATTCATCCTGCAAATAGAAGACAAAACCAGCACTCTGTACAATATTGCTTATTTTGGTCTTCTAAAGTTCAAAGAATAATTTTCACTAAAGAGGCAGGAAAAAAAATACATGGTTTCACATGCAATCCAGCAGTAATTGCAGTAAATCAAGTGAGTTTACAACCCCGCACAAACCCCAACATTTTTACAATGTAGGAACGTGTATGTGGAGCCCTTTTCTATACTTGACAACCAATATGCAATTAAAGTTGGATTGTTAAGTTAGTGCATACCTACAATATCCCCATTTTTGATTAACAGTGTATTAAGGCTGCTTGCTGCTGAAAATACACAGCAGAGAAGAAATACTTTCATCCACAAATGCAGTCAGACGATCTCATTTGGAAGCTTCTGTCACAGTCATTCATTGGGAATGATGAAAGAAAGACATCCTCTCTTCGCTCATGTTATTCCACAGGATGTTGTGGATGCTATAAGTTTATGTGGGTTCCCAATCATTTTGGATAAATTCATGGAAGAAATTCCATTGAAGGTTATGAAAAAAAAAAAAAAAAAAAAATCCACCTCTGGCTTGGGAAGTCCCTAAGCCACAAGTTGCTGGAGCCTGGGGAAATACCCTGGGGAAATGGTACAAGGGAAATTGCCCTTGTACTCTTCCCTGGGCAGACACTATTGACTGTCTATGGAGACACACACATGGGCTAGACAGACCCATGGTCTCACTCGGCACAGCCAATTTTACGTTTGGTTTCCCTACTTTTCTCATAATACAACCATGGATCAGTATTCTCAACTTGTTATTTTTTCAGACTCAAAAAGCAAACAACAATCTTGTGTCCATTATATCAAAGAGATAAATACTATAAACTAAGCTGTTCATCACAACCAGGGCACTTGTATATGCTGAGGGCAACTGTAGTTGGATTCCTTTTTGTGTTATTGGTTTAAGCATAATTCACTAACATTACACTCACATATCATGATATACATGATGTGCAATGCTACTCAGCAATATGTTGCACAGCAACAGTACATTCCTGAAAAGCAGCTTCCCTCAAGAACTGTAGGACTGTAAAAAAGATTAAACCCAGCAATTCCATACCATCATATTTGCAAAATGCTGATGGTGACAATGGTCAATAAACCCATTATATCATTATTGCTGTAATTTACATGGGTGTAGATTTTTGGTTGTGCTTCTTTTATTCAAATCAAATTAATCGATCTTAAGCCTAAGGATCTACAGTCTCCAATCACAGAAGTGATGTGAAATCCTTAGTAATGAGGCCACATTCCTTAGGCTTCTGACTGATTTTCTGCTTCGTCCATCTGAAGTGTGTCATTATCGCCGAGCAATTCTGTTTCTGGCACAGATCCTTCCTCTTCCTCCTCCTCCTGGACAGGATTCTGAGCAATGTCTTCAGCTCCATTGTGCGTGTCATCTGTGCCCTCTGAGAGCAGAGCAGCCCTGTCGGCCACCGATGCATTGGAAGGAGCTGTTGTTACATAGCCTGTGCTGGTGGATCCACTCCCACTATGGTGGGAGCCTGGTTTGGGAATGATCTGGGGGGGCATTTGCTGAGGAGCCATTTGCATTGGAATTTGGACAGGATAAAAATTTGGCAAATAAGCGCCATAGGCAGGCATTGGCTGGTAACCGTTGACTGGAATGTAGAGCTGAGGAGGTGGGACCATCGGTCTCATCTGCCCTTTCATTTGTATGAACTGTGGTTGAGGAAAAGCTGGAGTTTTCTGCTTTGGTCCAATGTACCTAGCATTGCTGACGTTACTGACAGGGCTTGTGCTGAGAGAACTTGTTTGTGTGGTGTTGCTCGCCCCAGAGGTTTGTGCTGAGCTGTTGTAATTAGAAAGGTTTCCCCACGTTCTAAGTCTGTTATGTATATCTTTAAATCTTGGTCTTCTGTTGGGAAATTCATTCCAACACTCCAACATCAAAGTGTATATCCATGTGGGGCAGTCGTCAGGACATGGCAAAACCTGTCGGTTCCTGATCATCTCAATGACATCCTGGTTAGAATAACCACAGTAAGGCTGCAGGCCATAGCTGAAAACTTCCCACAACACAACTCCATATGACCATATATCTGAATCAATAGAAAACTTGCCATACATAATCGCCTCAGGGGACATCCAACGGATAGGAAGAAGGGAATTTCCCATCAGTTTGTAGTAATCAGCAGCATAAACTTCCCTGAAAAGGCCTAAATCAGATATTTTCACATTCAGTTTATCAAACACCAATATATTTCTAGTGGCTAAGTCCTTATGAACAACATGGTGGTTTGAAAGATACTCCATTCCTGCAGCTATCTGAGTCACGATATGGAAGAAGTCTGCTGGTTCCAGAGTGGATTTGACTGTCTTGTCATCATCAGTGCTGCCAACATCCGAATGGGGAGATCTCATCACCAAGAACTCATGGAGGTCACTGTGGGAACAATAACTGAAAATCATGCTTATGGGTTGTTCCTTTGTCACAATTCCCAGCAAACAAACAATGTTTGGGTGCTGTAATCGTGATCTCATCATTGCCTCATGTTTGAATTCTTCCCGAAGAGCCAGTTCTGCTTTGTCTTTAAGTGTCTTGATAGCAACAGCTTGCGTTTGTTCACCTGGTGCAGTACCAAAAAGATGCCCCTTGTAGACTTTGCCAAATCTCTCCTCTCCTAGTTCTTCCATAAACCGTACAGTAGACAGATTGATTTCTTTAAGTTTAGCCTGAAATGAAGTAAAAAAAAAAAAAGAAAATCAGTAAAAAAATCACAGTGCTTTCTGAAAAACAATCTATTAAAGAAAAGCTCACAGTGGTTAAATGCTCTGAATGGAAGATAAATTGTGTCAAAATAACATTTCAGCTTTTTTGTATGTTCACATCAGCATATTGATTTTACAGTTTACCTTGGAATTAGTTATACTATTATCAGAAGTGTAAATTGAATTGTGCTGCAAAATGATGAGCATAATTATTTCAATAAAGGAGCTACCATATTTCCTGCAAGCTAGATGAATAATCAGTTCAGAGCAAGTCAGGCTAATGATGATACCTATTAAATGCAACTGCACTTGCCCTACAGTTCAGCACAGATGTGCCCACTGTCAGAAAGGCCATGGGCGCTCAATGAAGAGTTGGCAGCCACAGAATGAACTGAAACATCCTTTCCAATAAAAGGAGGTTTGAACCCTCCCTCTTTCAGTTTTCCAATATTAGATTTATCTTTTCTCCTCCATCGCACTATAGCAACAGCCCTTGCCTGCAGGCAGCAGTACACAACACTGGTGCTGAGAAACCTTGAACTAGCTGTGTCAAAGAGTGGAAAGGAAGAGGAACAGAAGGAGGAAGGAGCTTCCCTCTGATACAGGAAGGAAAAGCTGGCAAAGTCAAGTGAGAAATCCCTGGAGACTACCTCCCATTCCCAGCTAGCAGGGAAAGAAAGGGAGTTCATGATGGTGATCTGATGGGCATGTCTCAAGCACCATGGGCTGAAGAAGTCCCTGGCCAAGACAGGCACAGCCAGCACAGATTCACACAGAAGGCACTGCAGCAGGAGGGAGCAGAACAGGCTGGAAAGAGGCTTTAACAGGTGATCTGGGAACAAGCTCTGATTTTAGTGGCCAACAGACTGTGAACTGTACCAGTTTCCAGCACAGCCCAGGCTTAGCCATGAAACCTCCTCCTTATCATACAAAATCAATGCAATTTGTTACAAACAGTAACATTCTGCAAAAAATATGCAGTATCTTGAACAGCTTTTGTCAACTGTTTCAAACTGGGAATTACTTTTGAAAACGTGTGCCTTGTAAATGCTATGATTAGGAATTCAGCATTAGATACAAACAGGATTTTAACATGGAGATCATTTAGCTGACCCAGAAAATTATATGCAGGAGATGAGATCTATAGACAGCAACTCAAAGCCATTTTCGTTTCACCATCATTTGTGAAACACAGCCTGTTGCATCTCAGCTCAGCTCCCCATTGGTGGTGGCTAAGAATACCAGCAGAATGAGCCAACAGATCAGAGATGAAAACCCGTTGTGCATCCTGCTTGAAACAAGCTAACCAGGCCTGTTGTTACCAAGAGCGAAAATGAGCTGCAGGCTGAAGATTGGATCAGAAATAACAACATTTCCAGTCACTGAGACAGGACGCAGAATGGGGATTGACAGGTAAGTGCAGATGTCATTAAATATTTTGTACTGAAAGCTGTTGCCTGAGGCCAAGATTTCTAGACACAGCTAGTGAATGTGAGACCTCATTTTCACTAAAGTAGATGGCCATCACAATATGAAAAATAGGTCCCTTGCAAAATGTCTTGATTCCACCACAGAAAATCCGAGACAAGGTAAATCATGACACATTGGGAGTCTGTGGCATAAGCAAAATCTGGGAAAAAATACCTGCTTGTGTTGATTAATGAGTGGCATTTCCATGTCCTGGCTAGGAGATGCCATCAGCTGGCGGCGCTGTGGTGTAGCAGCAGATGCCTTCTGCTTGTTTCTGCACATGCAGACCAGGAAGAAAAGGCAGGCAATAACCAAAGGGATTGCTATGCTGGGAACCAGGATGTAGAGGATTCCCATTTTGCTGTTGTCACGTGGACCTGTCAGCACAGAGATGCTCATTGTTTACAATAAGTATTTGTAATGCATTAACAACAAAGAAAAAATAAAACAAATGGCAATGATTTCTAACAATACATTTTTTAACAAAAAGGAAACACTTCTAAGTTGAAAACAGAAGTTGTGTTACTCTCCCCTTCCTCATAGTTTTCCATTAAATATTTCTAATACATTTGAATAAACATAGCAGCAAGCAGTACGAAGACAAACTTGGACTCCCAGATTTAATGCAGTTTTTGTTGGCTGTACCAGCATATGGTTTATTTTACTTTATTTTTGAGGCTTCCAGTGGTAGAAACTGCAGAATATAGCCTTGACTATCATTGCAGTATCCTGTCCAGGGAATATAAAATAAGTGAATAGTCTTCAGCACAGTATATAAAGCAGTAATCTCAATGTGATAAACCAGGGCACACTGTTACAGTCTGGCCTTCTCATTTCACTTCAGCCATTGCATCAGTACTTTCTCCACTTTTTAACTCCACTGGTACCACTTCCACCCAGAATAAAGTAAATCTCACCTCCCACTGACAGAGATATTGTTTGCTATGTACTTAATAAAATTAAAGTGTTTTTGTGTTACAGTGAGACAGCAATGAAAAGGCCATCAATACATTTAATAAGAATATTCTGGAAGCTTTCTGAAATACTTGGTACTTAGAGACTGCAGGACAGCATAGTGACGTCCAAAATGTTCACTGGAACTGCTTAGGAAGTCTTCAGCAGTCCGTGGTTTTGCTATTTGTGGCTACTGTTTTCACCACAACCACATCCCCATGTTACTTTATACCAGGTTACATGCAATGTAGAAATTTATTGTATATGTCAAATCATGTTACTGTAAAAAAAAGTGAAGTTAACTTAGAAATTTCATATCATTTTTGAGTGCTCTTAAATATACAGGCAATCTGTAATGAAAACATTTTTATGGCTTCCATGGTACATTTGCTGCTGCAGAAGACATGGCTTTCTTCCTAATGAAGCACAGTACCAAATTGCTTTGTCACATCTAATGACTGTTACCACTGTAGCAGCTCTAGAATGAAGTCTGCACCAATACAGGGAAGTAAGAAGACTGCATTAAGCTATGAGAGGCAGCTTTTTATTTTTGCTCTCAGTTGTGCAGTACAAGATCTACAAGCAGACAGCGTAGGGCACTTCTGACACAATCATCTGTTTCATGACATCCCTGCTTCTGTGCTTCACTCAGTTTCCCTGCAACCAAGTGCAGTGTTGTATCTCCCTCTACAGGATCTAAAAATCTTCACTCACTCTAAGATGCCATAGAGCATCTTAGAAGCAATACATCACTGAGTGATGTGAGCGAACCAAACTCATACAGATAAGTTTATCATCTGGCAAGAAAATATTAAATGTGTACTACACAATACAAGGGTGCCACATTATAGCAAGTGAAACATTTGAAAGCTTAACTCTCCAAGTAAATTGCACTTGTAAAATATGGACAATTAAAAATCACATGGGATTTGAGACAGTAATAGAGGAAAAAAGAAAGAGAATACATACTACAAGAAGGTATGTCACACAGTTCCATGCGTACGTTTTTATTCTTTGTAAAACACCAAGGCCCATCCATCTGACCTCCAGGATTTCGGCAATACGCATGTCCTCCACCTAGCTCTGGAAACTGTGTGCTTGTCAGGTCATGGTTGTGGGGACTCTGGGAGTCCCAGAGTTGACAAGTGTGGCCAGATTTGGTAACGCTGACTGTCCCTCTGTAATCTGCTCCAGAACCATTGTAGCATTGATGATCTGTTAGAAAGGGTTTGGCAAAAAGTTACAAATAACAAAACAATCAGGGGCCAGCAAATCCAAAACAGCTGAAATGCATAGGCCACATATGTAAAAAGCAAAAACAAAGCAAAAATAAACTGAAACCAAACCAAAACAAAGTATGTTAGGATTTAAGTACTTGAATTTGGGTACTTCAGGATTTGAATCAAAGCTCTGTTTTTTGAAATTTCAGTTTTGTGGCAGTCTGTACCCTTTGATACCCAGATACATCTGAATTCTGCCTTTGCGTGTCTCAGCCTATGGCTATACACACTGTTATTTGGTACCTCTGTAAGGCAGTTAGTACTAAGTAGCATGTATGGACCTTTAGATACAGGACAAGATAAATTCAACTGAATTAGAATTATGAGTTTCATTTCAGGAAAAGTTTTCTGATGCCAGCAGTGTAAACTTTGTACTACTTTTATTTCTCATAATCTTCTTATTTTTTGACATGCTGACTTTCAAGAGAAATGAGTGTTGTATTTTCTATTACCTTTTGTCAGTTTTTCCTTCTTTTTTCCTTTATAAAAAAGGAATTCAAGCTTATCTTCTATTTATATACATCACTTTTGTATCTGCTGAACTATCTTTATTCTCTCTGTTTTGCTGTTAGCCTCTCTCCATACTTTTTGAGTTGTTGTCTCTCATATGTAGCAAATGAACTGAAACACGCATTTTTCTGCGTGCTTGCAATATTGCGTCTTCTTCATTTTTCTAAATTTCCCTCCCCAGCCCTCAGGAATCCAACACTCACAAAGCTTCCGTTTCTCATTTCCTGAAAAAAAAATTGAGGGTATTTCAACTGCGGTTGTTCCACCAGAGGGAGCACCACTGTCTCTGACAGTCACAGCTACACTTTCAAATCTTTGCTGCACTTCTTGTTTTTTATTCTCATTCCTTTTGCTTGATATATTTTCCCTGGCTTATCTGGTTCCACCATCACTTTCTCAGTTAATTCTGCTTCCCAGTTACACTGGGTTATTGCCTTCACAGCACACAGTGAGTCTTGCATGCCTACTCTTATGTCATTAACCCTGTTCCTAACTCTGGCTTCAGAGAACGGATATTCAGAATAATCTTATCACTCTTTGAACTTAAAACATTTTTAGTCTCTCAGACCTTCCTTGTTGAGCTTTGTAGGAGGGTGGTGATTAATAGCTAGGAAATCTAGTAGGCAGAAAAACTGTCAGCACATAACAACTGACAAGTGAACAACCCTTCTACTCCTGGATGAAAATGTATATCCACTCAGGTGAGATTAAGGTTTTCACCCATCCTGTGTGGGTAAAGAAAGACAATTACACCCCAAGCTCAGTTTGCAGTGTTAGTGCTGTTATGGATTTCCATATAGTAAGAATGAACATTAAAAATTAACTTTCTTAACAGACTTTTCCAGTGAAGCTTCCACAGCATATTTAAGGTTTACTGACATGTAAACAGAGCTCACAAATAGCTTACAGGGGGACTCATCCAGAAAGGTAAGAATGGAGTCAAAGATGGGGACAGGCACTTGGGAAGGGAAGCCTGCAATGCATGCCTGCCCCTAGCATATCTGAGGCAGATAAAACCTCTGTGAACACAGTTTTGTAGCCCAGGGTGGTTGACAGAACCCTTTCCAGTACTAAGCACCATCCTTTAAGCTTCCTCACCACTCTAACCGTCCCTTACAACAATGCAAGATTATCGTCAGTATTAACATTGCAAAAAGCAGTATAGTGACTTACATCGGCTGAGTCTCTCCACAGGGATCCCAATCCTTATGCAGTTGGCAGCTTCCAGTGTGTCAGGTCGTGGGAGATCCTCACACTTAGGCAACTGCAGCTGCATCAGTATGAGGGGGTTTGACCTCGCAATGTTGTACTCCTGTCTGCAGAGATCATTCTCCAGAACTTCACATTCATCCCGGCACAGCTCCCGTGGCTTCGGGGTCCGAGAGCGCTCATCACACAGAGGAAACACAAAGTGGCAGAAAGATGGTATGGCAAACTGTGAGCACTGATCAGACAAATGTGTGGAAGTGCCAATCATGGTAAATGCAGCTGGGAAGAATAAAAATACTGTGTAAGTATTAATTCACAATACACATGCCAAACATATTTTTTACATCATTTTGTTTTTATAACTTTCACCTTTTCTTGAGGCTCTGAAAGCCTACTGAGCAGCAGGGCAATGAGGTCATCTCTACAGCAAAGGACAGGTGACAAATACAGGAAAAAACAAAAACAAAAACAAAAAAACAGCATCCCAGGGACCCTCTGACATCTGCACATAGCTTTTAGGACCTCAGATCTTAGGAAGCTACCCATGTGACTAACTCCAAGTAAATTGTTGGCACTTGACTAACTGTAACCTGAAAAGATAAAGATCCAAGGCAAGATTCACCTGACAGAATGCAGACCAAAGTTTCCAAAGTTTCTAGTTGGATAAAATTTGAATGAGGATCATTTAGCTTCTTTCTCCTATAGACATTTTGGTCAATAACCAAGACATGTGTTTTTCAAGCCTTGACAGACAAAAGGAAGTATGCCATTGGAATTTGGGGAGATATTGCTATTAATTGATAAGAGAAGCCTAACTGGCAGCAGTTTGGGGAAAAAATAAATCTAATCAAAATCAGAATACTGATCTCATTAAGATGAGTATTGTATTGGTTAAGGACTTGATCCTCCCTTTCAGCTCTCACCACCTACACACTAATGTTTATCTGGGAGTTTTCTTGCATGTTAAAATGTAATATTAATAATAATAATAATAATTAAAAAAGAGAATTGCATGTGTTTTGCATCATGTATCTGGGGATGAATCAAGCCTTAAACATAGAAACATTCAATCTCACACTGGAAAACATTGTGAGTGAGGCTTGCTAGACTGCATATCCTACCTATGAACACTGTAGAAAGAAAGGAAATGAGTAGCCCAAGTCATTCAACAGTGTCTTTATAATCTATGGATCAGTTCTTTTCCTCTTGTATAGCTCTCTCCTTCCTACCATCTACTTTCTGCTGCCACCTGCTACGAAAGAACCTCCTGTCTCTTCCTAAACACCACACATACAGCAGCCCCAGCTCCAGCCTTTTGTACAGCCTATACCTTTGCTGATTTTAATACAGGAATGTAACCTTTCATCAGTCAGGTATGTAATACTGCATGCAAGCACAACATCAGGTCTCAAAAAACAGCTATGAAATGTGCATGTCCCTAAGACTAACAGGGAAAAATTCAACTTGAAAGACAGAAGCAGTTGGCTATCTGAAATACCATCCTAATTTTTGTGATGTTACAGAATTTAGATTGCCAGGATGGAAAGGTGCATAATTTACAATCATGGCCTTATTTTGATGGGAAGCACAAAAGCAAGCAGGGGTGTGTGGTAATAGCATAGCACAGAAACAAGAAATGCAGATGGACAAACACAGGGAGAGTCTGATTACTGTGTGCCAAAGGGCAGGCAGCAGTATTGGGAGCAAAACATCATCAACATAAAGTGTTTCCCCATCCAAACCCTGCATATCATTGCCAAGATCCTTGGTTTTAAAAGTCTGCCAGAAATGGCCCAGAAACCCCATTAGCTATTCATGTTTTTCTAAGCTACTTTGCTTGCTCCTACAAAACTATGGTAAACCCCTGAATTTATTTTTGTACTCCCAAGTCTCTTTCCCAAGTCTCTTTTCAGACTGAAGACTGAAAGCAGAGCATCTGAACAAAGGATGTGGGAAATATGTTGAGGACATCTGAATGAAATATGTGGGAAATATGTGGAAAGATTAAAGCATCTGAGGGGTTAATTTTTTTCAGTCAAACAGATATTAAACAGCACAGTAAAGACATCGCTAATCACACATATCCACAGTTCAGAGGTGAGGTCCATGCACTCTTTATTATTGGCCTTCCGGTCTTTAAAGTAATGTTTCAAGTTTTTCCTTAAGTGTCCTCCGTTGTTTTTTGTTTGTTTGTTTGTTTGTGTTTTAAAGAAGGCTGTTTCTCATATTACTGCATGACCAGGACCAAGTAGCACCACAGGCAGTAGAGATGTAGTGATTTCATTCTGAATCCAGAATGAAAATTCCCTGTAGATATTACAGAATCATAGAACCGCTCGGGTTGGAAGAGGCCCTAAAGATCTAGTTCCAACCCCCCTGCCACGGGCAGTGATGTTGCCTGACATTTTCGAGTGGTTGTATTGTTGGACGGTAGGTGTCACCGTTACCCAGTCACAACCTCTGCTGAATGGTGTACAGTTCTGAGTACAAAGGGATTCCACCAAAAACTTAAAAAGCATAGGCAAAAGTGTAAATAAAATCTAAGGAGAAGTTATACAGCAGATGTTTTACCTAACCAGGTACTGTAATTTCGAAAATATACCGGCATTTGGGCAGAGAACAACCAGTATTGCAACACTTGTCTTACTTTTGAGAAGACTCATAAGAACAAAGCATACTGTTAAGTCGTCAGTGTACAGTTTGCATATGGCATTTGGTATGTCCTCCAGATGTATATACCCTAAAAATGCTAAATTATTAATGCATTATCATTACTGCCTAGCTAGGTACTAGGCAGTTCTATGTGGTGGTTCACAAAGTTTTCCGCCTAACGAAAGTTAATAGAAATTCTCCCTAACTCCTGTACAGTGTCCCAGATCTCAGCCTCCACAAGCTAACCAATAATTGGTGGTACTGTGGAACCACCAGCCAGATCATGAATCTTCATGCTGTATATTCCAGAAACAAATATGACTTGATCAATAACCATTTTCTGCATCCAGTCAAGACAGATTTGATGTCATAGGAAAAATGTGGTATCTCTACTATGAATTAATTAATGATAGAATGGCAAAAAAAGGCCAGAATTCCAACAGAGTACATGAGAAAGAAGGGTGGGGAAAGAATCATAAAAGGGTAAGCAAATATATGTACTGATGTTTCAGTTATCC
>CM021729.1:40287801-40315733 GCA_011074415.1 Stictonetta naevosa
CCAACCTGGATTTCTGGTTTGACAATGACCTTTTAAAGTAGTATCTTTAAGGGGATAGAGCTGACAAGTAAAGTCAAGCTTTTTTTGGCAACTAGTTCTGTTTAAATTCCAGATTCAATTAGTTAGCTGTATCTGGCCAGATGCAAATAAGCTCCTGATGAACTCTACTAATTGGCCATATATAACAATAGAAGGTTTACTCTATTCCACAGATTGATTTGCTTGCTCTTAATTGTGTCTATCAGAATCGCAGCTGCTGTCATTAGTGATCACTCTGATGAGTGAAAGTCCTGTGAAGAAAAATCTGCCTTGATATACAGTCCATTAAAAGTCATTAATGTTTTTGGAAACCTATTGTTCTGAAATGATGACCAGAGAAGGAATCATCAGGGGCAGAGCACAGGAAGGTCAGCTCTTGCTTTATATAAATCAGTGTGAAATCTATACTCTTCAGTGATTATGCAGTATGGGAGGAAACAAGGGAAAAGCCACTATACTTATTTCAAGAGAACTAAGGCACAACTCATTTTTAGATCAGAAGGCATTTGCTTTTTAAAAAATCTTGTGTTGGAATCTGTCATGCAAAAAGCTCCAGCACGAACTCCAAGCTGTTAAAAAGAAAATGTCCTGATATTTTACTTAAGGGCAACGAAAAAACTTTTAAAAAACAGCAGTTATTTACCTTCCTTTCTTCAAATTCTGCTATCTGCACAAGTGAGAGAATGGATCACCTACTTCGAGCTTTAATAAAGGATATCTTAGTCAGTGACTTAAAAAAAATGAAAATGATGACAACATTGCTTGTACCTCAATTGGATATTTCCATAAATGCTTTCTGTCCTGCTACAGAGATGTATAATCTTACCAGTAATTCGGTTTTCAATTTCCCCTTGCATCTGGAGGGAGTCCACATAAATAGTCCTGTTTCCAATGATTCGTGCACATGCAATTCCTCTGTATGGCTGACAAAAACCATCTTCGTGGTAATCTTCTCTGCAAAAGACGGGTTAGGATTGTATAAGCCAATGTCCAGGACTGTATATTGCAATTATTTTTTACAGAACATATTCTTATAAAAGGAAAAAATCCCCCCAAATTGTAAATCTAAAATTGTTCAGTTCCCCGATGCAGCTTTCTCTTTCAATTCTCTCTACATTAGTATTAACGAGGCACCCTGCAAATAGCTTATTAGAGAAAAAAATGTAAAACAAAACCTGAGATTAATTTTGAAATCATATGCTAATAATAATGAAGTTTGACAGATGAATTTCCTAAAAAGCTGTTAGACTGAGGCAGCAACATAGATCTTGTTACATGTCCACATGCATTTTTGGCATCTAACTGCATCCAGTACAATTAGAAAAACAGTTGGTTCTCTTCTCCCACCTCACCCTTGCTCTTTCTTCATTTCCAGGAGTGAACAGCAGAAGACACCTTGCCAAGCTTTAATTAAAATAAGGAATAGTTTTTGAATGCTTAGTTAGGTAAACAGAGTGAATAGTAATCAAGGTTTTAACCTTTTTTCCTCCTCTCCCTGGTCAGAGTCAATACCAAATTCCTCTTCCTACCTGTAGTTTAATGTATTTTTCAGCTGAGTGAGTTTCTGGGCCAAGTTCAACCCCCTGACATCATTGTAAATATTTTGACATAACAGGACTAGCCTAAAGGCTCAGGCATTCAATACAGCATCCTCAAATCCCAAGTAAATAATACAGAGCTGATCTGTAGATAACTCTCTGAGCCCTGTAAAGGGGCTTCCTAGTGAGAGCACTCTCAGAGAGAATCTCCACTATGCCATGCATTTCCTCTGCCACAGCACAGCCTCTGTGCCAGGATCCACTACCTTGATGGATTCATAGCACGTCAGTCATTGCATGATGTACTGAAAAAAAGCATAAAATGTGACCTGGAAAAACATCACTCTAGAGAAAACCTTGGATACCCCAAAACCTAGTCATCTTTCCTAACAGTCAGGTCAAAAGTCTAAGGCACCCCCTCCAATACCAGCAATATTTTACTTTTACAAATATTTTACAAATATTACTCCTATATTCTTCTGCACTTCATATTCTTTTTTATCTTCAGATGTTAATACCTGTTTTGGCTACACATATTTCAATTTCTCCTACACATATCTTCATCCTTCCTGTTTTGCGTGTCACATGAGCAGGACAAGGTTGTCAGTGAAAACGTGTAAAACTACAGAACTCCAACTGGGCCAAACCAGCACTAAAACCTGCAGTCTGACAACAGCTAGCCATGATGAGTGCACCACCCAGCACCTACACAGTGCTGCGTGCAGCCTTTTATTCCTGATATCCTATTCTGTTTTAGGATGTTCCTTTAATTTTTTTCTCTGCCGTGTCTCCCTGATAAAGCTCTTCAGGAAAATGTAACCTCTATTCCTTAGGTTATAAACTCATTGGAAGTGGGAGGGAGGGTAGGCAGCACTGTCCACACAGGGTAGCCAAATGCTGGAACCATCAATCATCACTTTAGCATCAATCCTCCCTTGCTTCCTGGAAAGATGATGACCTAATAGGACCTGACCCATCACACAGCTGCTAGATGAAACATGCTAATTTATGATATGAAGTGCCTCAGGCAGTTGTTGTCTAGATCTGGTCCTTATTTCCCACCATAATATGATTGGTATATCTTTATAAAACAACATTTTTTTCTGCAAATTCTGAAACAAATTCTGCTTCCAGAAAGATAGGTAATTTTTCTGTTATGGTGGATGAAGCAAAAGAGGAGTCTTTTGGGATCAATTAAATGCTGCAGTGAAATTCTTTCACACTAATAACAAAACCTCTAATTTTGTTAAAATTGCATCATGCCTGAAGGGACAAAAATATCAAAGCAGTTTCTCTGTGCCTGTTTTATGATCCTTGACCACCTCAATAGGAAGTCGGCAATTCCCATAAGGAGCTGAATGAATATGAAACCCCTATTTGACCTCTTTCTCAAGACTAAATTCTTACCCCTATAGCCCTATCCTGCAGAACAAAGTCTGTAATGTATCTAAGTGAAATTGTACCTCACACTTCAACTCTCAGTGTAGGTCTCTCTTGAGAGCACAGGGAAAAAGAAAAAAAAAAAAAAAAAAAAGAGAGAGAAAAAAAAAAGATAAAGAAAACCAACTATAAAAACTAGCATGGGTTTGGTGACAAAAGAAAGCAGTATGATCTCTTACTTAGCTCAGTTTATTTATTTCTGTCAAGAACTTCTAAATACAGCTTAGATACTATATATACACACATATGCTCCCCTCTCTCATGTTATAGTCAACTGCTGATTAAACTGAACTGGATATGACCATTACCATGGATGCAAGCAAAAGTAAACAGTAACCTGATGTCAGATACCCTGACTGAAGCAGAGCTCTTGCTCTACATGTATCTTTGTCAAGTCACACTACTCAACTTGGCCACTACTAGTGATCAAGGGGGGAAAATAGTTAGTCTTTTGAGCAAAATGTTTGATTCTGACAAAGCTGCAGTAATGGCAGCACTACTGGTACTTAGAGTCTCCATATGGATTTCTCTTTCCCTCTGCTACATGTAGACTCAGCACATGGCAAAGTGTTTGCAGTAAAAAGCAAGGTGGGGGAAATCTGATAAAATAGTGCAGGAGAGGCAACATACTCAGTTCATACAGGAGGCTTTGGAACCATGTGCTTCTTTGATTCATGACCTAAACCATATGCCAGCAATTCAGTTGCTGATTAGAGCAAGAGTTAAAAGCTGCTGAAAATAGGCAGAAATACTGACTCTTCAATTTCCTGCTCCTTGAGCTGTAAAGTCTGCTCTGATCAAGAACCCTGGTAAAAGCAGAAATCTGACTCCACAAGAGGAATCCAGAAGATTTGAATTTGTCCTACCTGCAGGAATCTTACAAGCTCACTAGGTATTATTACAGCCATAGATACCATTCACCATTTTTCTTTCTGAATGTTTCAAGACAGCGTTGCCTTTTCCCACCAATAATTTTCTTCCATTTTAACATAACTTTATTTATTTATTTTACACATGAAAGAGTCAGGAACATCCTATATCTTGGCCCTTTTTTTTTGACCTTTGCTAAAGGACAAGTCACTTGTAACAAGTATTTCACAGAACCCAACTGGAGTGCAGGCGAGATAGGTATGTTCTCCCACTAAGAGAACTCTTCTCACAGCTGCTTGTCAGATTGCAGGTTTAAACCAGACTTTAGGTTTAAAAACAATGTTATAAGGAATCTGGCTAAAGTCCCTTTTTCTAAAACACCAACTTTTGTTTCGCAGGATGAATACCATTAGTTTTCCAGACTCAGAAGGTGATCTTAGTGTGAGAACAAAAAAGTTGAGAACTAGCCTTTCTAATATGCAGATAGAGGAGGAAAACTTTCTGTATGGAGAACACATAATTTAAAGCAGCATCCGTGTTCTGGTCTTATGCACAACATGGGGTGTATCTAATATCCACCGTGCTCACAAGGTCTGGAAACATTGGGAGATATGCAACTTCCTCATCACACACGCACTGCACTACCCAATTAAACATAGCGGGACTTCAGGTTTGTGGGCAGAAGAAATCTGCATGAAAGGGAGAAATAAACAAGTTATATAAAAAGCTCAGTGGTGCAGTGGCTGTTGAATCTCCTTCTAACAATGGAAAATGTAACTTCCTGGGATATCATTCACTTCCTGTGAATCTGTAAAGGAGGTGTGGGAAGACCTAGGTGTCCCTGAATGGGAACAAAACCCAGCACACATGGCTGGGAATATCTGTAGATAGAGAAACCCCACCAATGGTTTGAATCCAGGCCTGCTGTTTTTGAGCTGTTAGGAGATGAGATAGATACTCTGGTGCAGGATATGCAGTGCCTTCTGCTCAGACACCCCTCAGGCCCTGAGGATGGGCTGCAAAAAGCAGTAGCTTTCTATTAGATAGTTTGAAAGAAATGTTATTCAGAAATAATGGCTTTCTTTAGCTACAAGTATTTACCGTATGAAAACAACTGTACCCCAGGTCATGCAAGACATCACTGTCTTCCAAAAGTACATGTAAACAAGTCCAAGGCTGCTGCAAGCACTGCAAAAATTCACTGAGCACTGCTACCCCTGCACAGTAACCACCACTATATTTCCAGAGGTGGCACAGAAAGAACACTGAACAAAAGGCTACGAAAGAAAATACCTAGGAAACAAAGAGGCTTTTCTGAATGGAAAATCTGAAATGCTCAAAGAATACATCTGGGCATAATACACTATATGAGATCTATGTAACACAATCTATTGTATGCAACTGTCACAGCCGAGTAGGCCAGAGGGCATATGAAACAAAAAAGTCCCAGTAAATAAAAGGCAATTGTGGAAACTCTGTTCAATACTAAAATAATCTTGTGATGCATGTAAGTCTAATGGCAGCTTTCAGCATACATTGAGTGCTTTGAAAATGTGAGAGCTGACCTACTATCTTTATTTGCAAATGGTGAAAGCACTTGAAGGCATATTTAGCGTGAGGGCTCATGAAGTGAATTTTGAATGCAGAGTTGAGAGGTGCTAGAGGTACTATTTATTTGCTAGTAAGATACGTTTTTTCAGGTTGCCTCCCACAAACTTAATTTGAAAAGACAAAGAGAAACTTAAGCTAAAACATTTTTCCTGATAACAGATGCAACACTATGCATCAGTTGGAAAGAGGAATTCAATTCCTCTAGAAAAGGGGAATTTTGACTCAGCAAGTGAATAACAAGTGATTAAAAAAAAAAAAAAATCTTTGCTTTTTTGTTACTGGCAGTTACACACTGAGAAGCCATTTTATAATGTAATAAGTAACTTAATTCTTCACTGTAATTAATTCAGTGCTGGTATTGGAAATGATAGAGGCCAACACCAGTATGATATAGATTCATATTAAAACATAAGCAAGCACTGAGTATTCCCTGTAATAATGTTTGTTAACCACAATAATTAATAACTAACACTGAAAATTAAGTAACTAGAAATCAGTCTTAGCATAGGAGCAAGCTGGAGAAAGGGGAACTAAACAACTTGCAATAAATAAAGTAGTAGTTAAGAAAAGCAACTAAAACGTTGGGCTTTTCACCTATATAGGAAAGAACTGTACGTAATACTCAAGTAGTTTCCTAAGAAGGAATTTTGAGATTCCATAGAAAAGAATGTGACAGATCTTCTGGAGCTTCATTATTCTGCATGCAAAATTGAAAATTTATCTGTTGAACATAGGGTTGGTTTTTGTTGTTGTTCTTGCTGTTTTTATTTGTTTGTTTGTTTTGTTACACTACCAGCTTCTGTAGTCCATTTCATGGTTTTGAAACAAGTAGCAAGATAAAATCCTGAAGGTTCAATTTAGACAGTCACTTTGACTACATTTAATATATATACCAATCTACACTTTTAATACAATTATCAAGTTATTTACAATTATAATTTGATAACAATTTGTTTACATATATTCAAATAATAAACTTGGAAGTTATTTAGAGGTACATGAAATACAAAGAATTACAGTAATAAAAGCGTTATGTTTAGTGAAAGAGAGGCAAATCACACTAAGGTGTAGGAAAGCTGTTATAAAGCTGTTATAATAAAACATCATGAATTTCTGTCTTTCATATACATATATAGCCATGGTTTGTTTACACTGCACCTCCAACTGGGAACTATTATAATCTGGCACTACAACCATTGTAATATTTTTCCACCACACTTGACACATATCATGTCATAGTGTCAGGTCACAAGGGAATCACTTTTCAATGGCTAAAATGAGTTCACATCTCTTAACAGTCAGTAACTCCCCCCGAAACAGGTCACAGAGAAGATCTACAGAGAAGAGAGACATATTAAGTTTTCATATGTCTTTGTCCTATACAATTTTCCTCTTGTCAAAAATATAGTGAACCAATATTACTATTACTGTAGAAAAATACTTGGTACTTTCAGGTCAGGTTTTTATATTTAACTTTCAGAGAAAATATCAAATAAACCAGAATACTTTAAATTCAATTTCTTGTTTCACCATGTATTGTCTTTTAAAGTAATAGTTTCAACGGGGTATAAAACAGCTCTTTCTCATAGACTTCATATTGTGTGGAGGATATCAATGCGAGTTTTACTACTGACTTGCAGGGCAACAGGACTGGGGTATAAATATTTGATGGAGGAAAAGAATGGGATTTTTCAAAAGCCATATTGCACGAACTGTTTATCCACTGAGAAGGGTTGGGTTAATGCCAACTGTTCCTAATGTTACCCATACAGTAACAAAAAGAAATGAGTTGGTGGCTTCAGTGAGCTCTTCAAAATGCAGCTGTACAGGAAAATCAGGGAAAAAAAAAAGGAAAAAAAAAGGAAAAAAAGGAAAAAAAAAAAAAAAAAGCCAAGAAACAAAACAATGCTTGGGACAACTTCAGTGCTGTAGTAGGCCCCTGCCTAGCTGGAGATGCCCTTGGCCAGCACCATGGGAGAACAGCACATGCTTCCTGCTCTACCTGTCGCTTTGCTCTGAATAAACATCTTCGTTCTCTGACCAAAGTTTTATCTGCAGATGACCCGCCTTTATGGCACATAAAATCATTTGTTTCCACATCTTCCTCAGCATCTAAAGATTAGCTCTCTGGGGATAACAGAAAATACCCATCAAAGTAGTTAAAACCTTAGAGACTTCACTAACATGCAAGATGAATATAAAAACTTTTTCTGTGCACCTTTCACTAAGGGAAATTTTAAAATGGAATCAGAAAAGAAGAGAAGTTTAGTGTTAAATAGTCAAAAACAGGTGCAGGAATTTGTATATATAGTCATAGCTGAATTGAAGTCAATGGACCTATGACAATTTACACTCACCAGGGACATGGCCCATAAATTTTGCTACCAGATGCTTCTTGAGTTCAAAAGCAGTCCCCCAAAGTAAGATTTATCCTACATCTACAGTACAATTTGCATAAACATTACCAAATAGCACTTACTTTTGTGTTTTTAGTAAGAGGAAAAAAAATATATAACACTTGACAGAGCACCTAAAAAGGTAATTAAAGCCATATTAAATGAACAGAGCAATTTTGCTGAGTTTGATTTGAATATTTATCTGCTAGCTACTGGGAAGTATGCTGTGAACTGAAACTTTAGATTCAATGTCCAATTGGAAAATAACAATTGATATTTGTTCCATTGATTTTACTAAATGATGAATTTGTTAATCATAATATTCAAGACACCATTTTAAGTCAGGTAATTTATAAAGCAATTCATTGAAATGTCATTAGTGAAAACACAGCTGCAAGTGGTCTTAGTGTTTGTGATAACCTAGAGAAAAATAAGTTGTCAAACAGCAACTTGTACACAACATTATTTTTAGCCTACTGCAATTATTTCCACACCTGATTACAAAAAGTGTTTTTAAACACGGAACTTAGATGTCAAAGCCTGCTTCATAATTTGTTTTAAACTTACATATTTAAACAGTCCAGATAATATTTTAAACATATATTCAAATGTTGTCATGAAAGGAGGATGTTTTTAATGCAAGTTACTTAAAATACATTTAAACCCAAGAAAACAGGTGGGCATCAATACGATTTAAGCCTATGCCTGCATTGAATCACAAACCAAATTGTTTTGCTCTATAAGCATTGCCTTAAGTAGGTGTCAGCACTTTTGGCTGAGCTGTGTCCTTGCTACAAGCTACTGTGTTCAGTCATTTAAGTGGCTAAAATTAATGGAAATTAGTATTTACTTCCCTTCTTTCACAGAATCATCTTCCATCACTCCTGTAACAAGAAATACATAGTCCCCACTAGCAAAGATGTAGGAAAGAACTAAACATACGAAGCAGGGGCAGAGTGTTCGTGAGATAATACTACGCGCTACTGGGGTTTGATGGTATCTCAGACATTCACATATTTATCATTACACATTTAGAAAAGGTTTCATTATACCAAAAAAAAATGCTGTTCTCAACCACAAGAAGTATAGACATATATAGAAGTATAGACATGGTGGGAAGATGGCTCTTAGTACAGTAGCCTGGGTGAAATAGTTGAAGTAGCCCTACATAAATACAAGTTATTGTGCTGTTCTACCCATGATCCAGCACAGAGTTACTCAATAAGTAGTAAAAACTTCAGCCTATGGAATATATGCTTAGTCATTCAGATACAGTGGAACTGTATGTCAGGAGAGAGAAGATAAATAATTTTGACATTTGCAAGGCAGATAGTCCTTTATGACAATGAAAGAAGCAAAGCTAAGCAAGGACACCTGCTCCTGAAATTTCTGCAAGGAACAGAAGATTGTCCCTGGGCACATTAGTCATAAACCTCTGACTACCACAAGTGAATTCAAAAGATGAATTAATATTAGTTCTCTCTACAAACTTTCCTCCAATCTCTTTCAATTTACTGACATGGTATTTATGTAAATTCTCCCATTGCTTTCATAGGTCTTAACATGTTTGGATGAAATCTTGAAATCATATGAGTCAGCTGGAAATCCAAGGAAGGTTGCCAGTCTGCTTTGTCGAGTATTAGATATTTTTATCAGAAACATCTGTTACCATTAGGGTTACTGAAGAATTTAAAAAAGAAAAAGCTTCAGAAAGCTAATTTCAACACATGTGAACACGGACCTGGCCTTGCAGCATTCCAGCTTCTTTCTCACCAAAGAAATCATTGATACTGAGTCTCCTTTCCCACCCCCACACCCCCCTTTTTTTTTTCTTTTTTTCTTTTTTTAAGGCAAGTTATCTTTCCTGACGTGTTGTGACTATGTAATAAATTGTCTCCCATTGACACTCCCAGGAAAAAGCTGTAGGACCAATGAGCCTTTTAAAGTGCCTCTAACAAGCAAGCCTTTATTTCTCCAACTGCCAGAAAACAGAATTCCTTTTTTTATCTTTCCTTCCCATTCCATGCCACCCTGAGCAAGTACACACAGCTCGGCTCCAACAAGTTCTCGGAAGAGTCCACCAGCTGAGAATGCAATTATAATTGCTACCATACAAAGGCAGCAGTAAAACTGGTATCAGGCAGCTGAAGAGCAGGGCCACCATTGTCTTAGGGCCAATGCAGGAGACAGAGGGCTGGACCTGGGCAGCTTGTCCATGCCTAAAAGAACAGAGCTAAGATGGCATGTTGGCTGCCCAGCGGGAAGGGAAGGCCATCAAGGGGAGATGGGCAAGGGGCAGCTTTGATCATTGTAATACTGTGGAAGGGAGGGACATTGAGCTTCACCAAACAAGCTGGTCTGGGGATGGAAGGGTGAAGGAAGGGCAACTACTTCCTGTAATGTGTCTCCAAGCATGCCTAGTTGGCATGAATGTTGGGATAAAACAGTTTTCTGTAAAGTGCTTCTTAGCTTTTTAATTAAAAAAGTACAACCTTTTTTTTTTTGTAAAGACAGATTTTAAATATATTTTAATTATTTAAATATTATTTAAATTATTATTTTAATTTATTTCAGAATTCAAAATGTTTTAACTGACTGTATCCCTATAAACTGATCCTTTGTGAAAATATCAGAGCAAATCCAAAAATGAAAGGAACCATATGGATGTAATTTTTTTCTTTCTTTTTTTTTTTTTTCACATAACAAAAGCGGTTTTGCTATTTCAGCTAACACAGAGATTATATGTCTGATAGCAGAGAACTTTGTAAAACAGCCAGAAATTATCATAGCATCAGCTATAAACTCAAGGTTACATAATTATATGAACATAGATGTGTTCATCTTCAAAGTCCTTCACAGTTCATTTTTATTAAAAGTACAGAAACTTAACTAATTATAACTGTACAATATTGAAATGGGAGTTTCACAATAATTATTCCAGTCTTAGGAAAAAAGGATGGTTTATTCTGCTTATCAGAAAACCCCAGCATGAGGTAAGTGATTTCTTTAAAGCATCTAATCATTAATATGAAATTCTTAATATGAAATACTTGTTAGATGTTCTGTTTTTTTGTTGGTGGTGGTGGAGGTGTTTTTTTTTATTTTGTCTGTTTTTGTTTTTTATGGATGCAATAGGAACTACATATAGTAGGCAACATTACAGAAAGTTACACTTTTAGAACACATCCCAGTGCTAGAGGCTATTTTCATAGATGCTCTTTACTTCACAGGACATATTGGAGATGAAATTTTCCCAAGACCAAAGCTATTTTTTTTTAACAGACACGGTTCAGGTATTTCAGAAAATGAGCCCTGAGAAAAAGTGCCATTTTTCTCTTTAAAAACAGAAAACAAAAACAAAAACCACAAACCAAACCAAAACCAATAGAAGGAAAAAGCAGCCATTTTGTTCCTGTGCTATTAAGCAGACACCTGAGACTTGCTGGGGCATGCCTCTGCTGTTCCAATGAAACACTAGCCAAATTTGTCCAGTTTTTGCATCATTTCCATCTTCACGTGCTCAGCCCAGCCTATGAGTGTTCAGCTGATAAGTTCTCCAAATACCCAATCTACAGCAAGCTTTGCCAACCTGCATGAGAAAACAAAATTGTTTGGCACCCATGTCAGGGCTAGCACTTCAGGTTAAATGAGGCAATGTTATGAGAAGTTTGCTGAGGGCCCAGGAAGACAGGGGATATGGAAATGGGAGGTAGAGGCAGACTGGGGTTGTCTACAGTCCTCCACAGTCCTGGAGTAAAACCTAACATTTTATGTGCCTCGCCATTCCTTTCTATCAACAGATAAGTATGTGTCTCCTCTTCTGGGCTGATCTAGTTTGAAGACAGCAGCCTATTATTACAGCTTTCCATCCACTGGCTGGCTCCAGTGACCAAGATCTGGGTGGTACGGCTAAGGAATCCAGACCTCATGAAATAATTCTGGTATGTAATCATAATTCCACATGAATTTTTCCAAATTAGGAAAATTATCTTTTTCTACACAGGAAATTCTATGCCAGTTTCATTCCAAGCCTCTGGAGTTCTCAAGAAGAAAAATAGAAACAGGGTCCTCTACCCCAACCACTAGAAGAGGGTAGAAAAGAGCAGAATTTGGCCTACCCTTCGCACAGCACCTCAAAGTACCCAAAACTGCCGGGAAGCCTGTGTATCTCCCAGCTCTCATGCAAACCCAAATGATAATTTTGATAACTTTTCTTCCTTTGAACTTAAAACCATTTACTGAATGTTTTTCACAACTCATTTCTAAAGACACTGCTCTCCTCTATTCTTCTTTCCAATGGCTGAATGTCTTTTTTTTTTTTTTTTTCCCAAAAATTTCCAAAAATGTAATAATGGATGCTGTCTTTTATTTCAGGCAAAGCAAAATATTTCACATTCAAAATTCACAGTTACAATTTGTTTTCAGATGCCACACAGGATGGCACACAAACATTATTATCTTGATAGGCTGTGAGTAGCAATTGTAGCAGCACCACAGCTCCATAAATTAATTTAGTTGGGCTTAACATTAATAAACTCTTCATTAATCAAAACAAATTTGAAGAAAACGCAATTGGCAGATCAAATACATCTCCTAAGATTAACATGTTAGCATTTAGTTCTAACGCTTGAAACTAAGATCCTGTGAATACTGGTGTATCTGTCAGATTGAGTGACAGAAACTTTACAAGCTATCACTCACGGCTGAGTCTTGAAACTATTAAGAATATGTTTTTAAGTAGCATGTAATAAACTGTAATCTATTGCAGAAGAAAGTAGAAAGGCAGTCTGTACTCTTCCTATTGAAAGCATAGATTTGTTCCCATTTGAAACTATTTTCTTACACCATTCCCTACTGAGGCAGACTTTTCTTGTTTTGGAGGAAAATTTTTCAATTAACATTGCACGTATTTCCCTTGCCCATTCACTCATTGCTTTGCAATCTGAAACTACTTTATTGGCATGAGGTGGATAGAAAAAAAAAAAAAAAGTGTGTTTTGTTTTGTTTTGTAAAATTGTCAGATGAAATTACCAGGATTTCTGCATGCAGGTCAGCCTGTGGAGACACACCTATTCCCTTGAACTAAAGAGACTGATTTCCCAATGTGAAGTAAAGCATGGTGGGGTGGGTGAAAATGTGCTTTCTAGTTTGCAAATTGAACACTTAGAAAACTTTTAGGGGAAAAAAAGTGTGCCTGTGTGTGCGAGCACATGTTTAAAAACAATGTTTGTTTTTATATAAAACTCTATAAAGTACAGCTATGTATGTTATATTTACTGTATGAAAACTGTGATACACCATATGTTGTTTGTCTCCCAAATAAAGCAATCTTTTTCCTCTTTTGTACTATTACCTGGTTTACCAAAATGAGAAATGTAATACTTATGAATGACTTTTTTGAGGAGACTCTTGGTAAGATGTGTTTCTTGCAATTTTATTTTTAGAATAATATTACCACAAAAACTTCATATTTTCTTCTACAAAAGAAGTAGAAATTTAAAAGAGTAGGTTTACTTACTACTTTTTTTTTTCTATTTATTTGAAAAAGGAGAAAAAAGAAAGGCTTTCTATCACACCTAATGTTATCTAGTTTTGAAGGGAAATGCTTAAATTTTATCATTTTGTACCATCTGTTTCACCTTTTCTTAAGTATGGTGAATTAGTTGCATCTATAGTTTGGCTTTTTCAGACTGAAACAGAGAATAAATAATACAAAAGCAAGGAAAAAATAACTATAAAGCCATAAAAATTGAAAGGATGATTTATGGTATGGTGTTACAACATTACCTCGTTTTGTTGAATTACCTACTTTTCATTAGAATAGTGTTCCTTTACCTTTGTGCCTAACTACAATATTCACCCTTTCCATGTATGCACTTAGAAGCTATTCAGCATCCTAAGGAACTCTAATTATACTCAGTGTGGCATCAAATGCTGACAGGAAGTCTCAGGGACATATAACTGTCCTTTTGTAGGACATACAATAAATACTTTGAAAGCCATTTAAGCTTCTGAACGAAGGAGAGAAGGGGAGGGAAAGAGAGAGGAAGTAAAATCAAAACAAACTAAAGATCCCTGGTTATATCAGGGATGTCCAACAGCTGCAGTAGCTACTTGCCAAAAGCCCAAGGGCCATTACTACTTTGAATATCAATTTACATATATCTTTAAAAGGATCAACAAATGTCTTATTCTGCTTGCAAGTTCTTTGGTAGTTTAGTATAAATTGTTTCTCTGAGCTGCCCAAACCTAAGCACCTGTTGATAATCTTGAAATTGCTGGAAGAGGGCATGTTGGGGTCACATTTTTACGAACTTGGAGCTGTATTCAGCTCTTGGCTGTACATGCACATCTCAGAATCACACCTTACAGCTCGACTGATAAAATAGCCTCCTACCTGTGAGAAACGTGACCACTGCTCTGCAGAGTAAAAAGGAGCTTGTCCTACCCCAGAGTCTATGGGTAAATTCTCCTTACATAAAACATCAGCTTCATTTAATTATGTAGGTGGGTACCTATAAGCTAAACTTCTAAATTTTGGAAAGCACATCTCTTAGGAAAAAAAATGTTCTTGTGCTTTGGTATACTATGTGCTGGAGCCCCATATATAACAGCAAAGTGGTATGCGCTACATTAAGTACATTACATGGTCCACCCATTTTAAAGAATCTTGACTGTACCACTAACCACAAGAGGCAAGGTGCTTCCTCAGATTTAACCCTACAATAGCTTAACAGTAAAAGCAGACAAGTGTAATTAATTGCCTCTTCCTAAGCTATTTGAAAGTCTTGTCCAACAGCAGAAAAGTCCCATAAGGATGCTTTCTTGGCTTTGCAACCAAACTCGTGCAGTACAAAGCAGCTCTATTACACTGTAAGGGCTCAGGGGCATTAGATTTATATAGTAAGACAGAGCTCTTTGCATATCCTTGGCATCCCTTTGTTGGGGGGGGGGGGGGGTATGAATAATTTGGGTTAGTGGGCATAACAATTGAAACAAAATATTAACCTTTTTTTTTTTTTTTTCGGTGTTCCCTGACATCTTCTTCCCCTTGTTCTTTTCTTCCTTTAAAAGGAAAGGAAAAGGCTACCACTTGCAAACAGTTTCTTCAGATAACAAGTTGCAGATATAGAGACACAGGTTTTGGCTCTTGGCTGTACATGCACTTCTTACAGCCATTGACATCTTACAGCCTGACTGATAAGAGAGCTTCCTGGCTGTGAGAAACCTAACCATTGCTCTGGAGAGTAGAAAGTAGGCTTCCTAGTCCATAGACGCCTGCTTCTACTCCAGTGCTTAGCTCGTTAAATACACACAAGACGTTTAAATCAGTCAATTTTGTAAGTCCATATTGAATTTATACTTCTATCACTAAATAACAAAATGCATAGGTCCTTCACTAAAGATCTACTAAAGATTAGAAAAATATTTAAAT
The DNA here is from genome assembly GCA_011074415.1 of Stictonetta naevosa. Classification (NCBI taxonomy): domain Eukaryota; kingdom Metazoa; phylum Chordata; class Aves; order Anseriformes; family Anatidae; genus Stictonetta; species Stictonetta naevosa. Next base: position 40,303,131 of record CM021729.1, read on the forward strand.
GGGAAATTAAAGCTGAAGAAATAATATAGTGTGGGAAGAAGCCACAATCTGGTGTGGTGCAAAGCAACCCAAACCAGCACTTCCACTGGTCTTTAATCTTGCATTGAATTACACACACTCTAGGTTTTTAATGAGAAAAAAAAAAAAAGATATTTTTCAAAATCACAAATATAAGATGAGAATAAAAAATTCTCACTTTCCATTAAAAGACAGCAGACTACACTTCTTTTGAGTGTATGCTACAGCTCTGGACAGACCAAATTTTCAGTTATGCATTTATTTGTGAGACATTTTGAGCCTTACTAGGATACTACATACTAGGATACTACTTACTAGGATACTACAAAGTAAAAATCAAACAGTATACCAAAAAACTTACATTCTAAAATAGACAAGAGAGAAAAACAGCATGAAAAAGAAGTGTGATGGCTGGTTCACTGAAGCCTTGATTTCAGCTCTCTCCTTCCTCTACAAATTTCCTGTCTCAGCCTGAGAAAATTGTTAGAGAACATTTAAACCGATGGGCTATGAAGCAGACCTGAGATGGTGGATCAAAATTCCCTGATAAGAGTCCTAACCTCACACCATGGTGAAATACAGCCTCCCTTCCAACCTTGAAATTAAAAAGGAAACTGACACACAGGGGCTAGAAAGGAACTGCAGCATGTTCCAGCCAGATCCCCAAATTGGATTGTCAGGAAGCCAGGAAATCTGCCAAGGCAAACACATGCTGTTTAATGTAGACCAGCCTGAAATAAACTGTGCCTCGGTTCCTCATTTGCAAAATAGGAGCAACAGTCCTTCCTTTCAGGGGAGAGAATGCACCCTAAATGTTTTGAAGTGATCTGATCACATAATAGTGGAAAGCACAGAATTCCCAAGATTGCCCATCTCCATTTGATGTACAAGAAATGGAGAGACAAAGGTTAAACAACTTTCTGCAATCACATATGGAGACAGGAACAAAGCCAGAAATTAAATCCAGACCTCTAAAATTACAGTCCAGTGTTTTAATCACAAAATCCTTCTTCTTCCTTGATTAAAACGGGAAAGCAGAACACAAAGTATGTGCTTATTCTGTAACTTCAAGATGTTACCACAAATATCATAGAAAAATGTACAGACCTCAAATATGGACATGTCTTCCAAGTGTATATTTTGCTGAAACAAAAGGCATGCATGTCATTCTGGAGGAGCCTCATCTCTAACACCTGGTGCTAATGGACCTGAATAAATACTGTAAATTCTGAGTTGAAATAGCCTTGTATTAGGTATTTAAACATCTGTTTATGTGAATTTTAAGAAAAATCTCATATGATTTACAAGATTAAAAATGCTATTATCAGTGTATGATCTGCACTGAGACTAGAAGAGTTTTGCCAGTAAAAGAAAAGGAAGGAGTGGTGCTGCTGCTGTTAAATTATAATGAAAGTAGTCTTCCCTTTCTAAAGTGGGTACCTTTAGATTCCCAGACAGATCCAGCTAACAAAAATTATTTTTCCCTACAGATAGTACCTTTTTTTCTGGAAGACCCCAGGCATGGGCAAGGAGGTGGCACCGGTGTGAAGTGCAGTGATGACCCACTCCCTTTCATCCTCTTTCTAAGGTTCATAGTCCCTTTTCCAATTTATAGTTACATATAAATTTGTCACATTATGAAAACATACTTGCACCCACCACAAGACTGTAGGACTGCCTGTCATATCATGCAGAAGGTCACCATTGGGGTCACAGCAACTGTGTGCTTTAGTTATATGATAAAAGTGGTAGGATATGCAGAACCACAGAGAATAAACTGCCTACCCTAGCCTTGGGATACCTCAACAGGGTTTTAACTCAGATGTTATTAGTCTTTAAAAACCTTTTATCTTCCATCATTTGAAAGAACTGTTTTTGTCTCAACTACAATTCTTTTCTCATTTTTATTCAATGGACTGAATTTTAAAATTATTATTATTGTCCCAAACTGCCTGAATAAAACAAGGCATGTGAGCTATGCAAAGTTGTTCTGAATGGTTAGTACCTAAAAAATTCCTCCTTGAACTAATAGTAACTTCTACTTGATGACTATGTTTCTTCCCACCTATTTCTCCTTGTAAGTATTTTAGCATACAGGCACTGGTAACTGAAAATTCTGAACAGATCTCAGTGTTCAATTTAAAAAAAAAAAAAAAAAAAAAAAAAAAAGTGAATTTTCATACTTAGCCTAGTTCCCTGAAACCTTATCAGATTTTCCAGAGGACCTTAAAGCCAACAGACTGTTAGTTATCTTCTATCCCAAATCCCCTTCAGGGTAGTTCCACTGCAGTCACGACCCATGTGAGGAAACTTGGCTTCAAATCAGGAATTTGCCTAATGGATAAAATGAAATCTAACTATTCAATTCAAGAGAAAAATTAAACTAGAGAACATAGTCTTTTTAGAATGACATTATCTTGTAAGAACAATATCTTTGGAAGGAAAGGCAGTTGTTTCTGCTTTGCTACTCGCAGACTTCAAGAGATTAACATTCATTGCCTAATTGTAACCTATTCTAAAGTACCATTCTCTGGTATTTGCTACCCAATTATTTTATTTCCTCTCATTCATACCTTTCTGAATGGACAGGACATCTCTCTTCACAAAGGAAAAAGTGAATAATATTAATGATACAAAAAATGAAAACGTTATGCAGGGAGAGAAAGGATTCATCCTGCTGTCTATTCCTGTGGTAGAATTGTCTTCTAGTAGCATGTCTCTTTGGACAGCAAAGGCTGGTCAGAGACTACTTGTTTGGCAGTGTTTTGATTTTATTTCATTTATAAATTAATTTGTAGTAGCTATTAATACTTCCAATAATTGTAATACTTTTGATAAATAAAGTAATAAATAAAGTACAGAAAACTCTCAACATCACTAGCAGACAGTCAGGTCCCTTTTTTGCACTGGCAAATCAAGCTGCATAATGCACATTTGATCTGCAGCAATTCTTAATTTTTAGATAGCTTTTAAAAATCTACAGCAGAACACGTGGATTGTATAAAAATACCTTGCTAGATGTTATCTGTATAGGTAAAGGTTTTTATCCCTTAATAATTCATTAGGTATAGTTTTAAAACAAGATACAATGGTTTTAGGTTTCAGCGCTTTCACTGAAGCATGTCGCATGTCTCTTTGGAAGCATTAATGCCAGGAGAAACAGCACTCAGGTGGTTCAACACGAGACTGTGCTGCACAGCCAGCAAACAGAAAGAGCCCTTTGTTCCACACCAGCCCCTTCCAAGCAGTTTGGTATTTCATTCATCTTTTTCCCCTTTCCTTGATTCTGGCTTACAAGTTGACCTACACAATTTTATACAAAATATTCATGAGAAACAACAATAATAATGATAACATAGTCGGTTTCTGAAAAGAGGAAAAATAACACTGTAAAATTACAGCAATTTATTTGCAATACTAGGTGGGAGTCGGGGAACGTGGGAATTTAAAAAAAAAAGGAATGACGAGTAATATAAAAGGAAGATAAGGATTTTGGAAAGATGGACAAAACTTGATCATGTAGAAAGGTGCAAAAAAAATAAATAGGGGCAGGCATTAAATGAAGCAAAAATCTGTAATCCCTCAAAGTTCCTGGAACTCCGTTGCTAAGTCCCTCAAGATTTCTCTCTTGACCTTTGATCTCAGCCTGTTTTTCTCAAGTTTCAGCTTTCTCTTCAATCTAGCAGATATGCAAAATAAATAAATAAATAAAATAAAATAAATAAATAAATAATCTGCCAGTACTTTAATCTTCATTACATTTCCAATGGCAAGCCCCAAAAATGATGGAAAGCTATTGCTTCCAGGTTCACCCCTTGTACCATTGGTACGGGACCAATTTAAGGGTGTCCTAATCCCAAGCCAGTTCCAGAACCATATGAAATAAAGTTGTTTATTCCTTTATTTTAACCTACAGTTGAAAACCAGGAAGGGTTAAATAACAAAGTGTTCAAAAGCCAGGTAAAGCAGGAATTAAAGACATCTAAGAAACATTAATCCTCTTCTTCTTTTAGTGGGCATGAAACCAAAAATTCTGTGTCACATATTTTATTTTTTCATTTTAACAGTGTGTGTGTGTTTTTTTTTTATTTGTAAAATATTAACAAGCAATGCTCAGTGCAGGAAAAGAGGTTGAATGATACAGTATTAGAGAAACCACAAGAAATAATATTATTTGCTTAATAACACAGCAGGAATCAAAGTAAAACCTGGTTCCCAGCCTTTCACCTTGTTCTCAGAGCTCACTACTCTTCAGCTGTGTTCAAGAACTGTGTTCTTTGAACTTCAGTTCAGTGCTTCACTATGCATATTTTGGTTTGCTATCTCTTGTACCAGTCTCTGCTTTCCAAACCCGTAAAAGATTGGACGGCTTCCTGGCATCTCACTATTTTACCCTTTGTAGAGCAGGTGCATAACAGTTTTTTAAAGTAAAGTGCTGTATAATCTTAAATAGGATTTCAGTGGTTCCAGAAATTATTACATTTTTTTTGGTCTGCTGTCTTGAACAGCTGTTTTTAATCTTCAATCGTTAGCAATCAATTTTAAGAAAAATATGAAACCTTGTGAAATCTTTACAATGTTGAAATCCTTTAAATGAATTTGCACATTCTGTGTATATATAAAGTACAAGAATGTGTACTATGTGTTATTACTTTTATACATGTAAGATTACTGAGTAAAGTATCTATAAAATGGATGCTGTGGTGGTTAGTCCACTCCAGCAATTTAAGGAATTTCCACTCAAGGCAGTTCAGTGGTCTCAAGCACTGACCAGTTATGTATGTCTTAAAAACATCCATGCATCTTTACAAATTCACTTTTATCCTTATTTTTAATTACTCCATTCCTACTGTAACTTTATGAAATTAACGTATAAAAAGGCCTTGTTGCATTCCATATGCCATTGATTGATACGCTGCAGAATCTATCTTAAGAATACACAATATGTATTACTTAAATTAAAACTAATAGATAAAGCAGAATACATAGAGCTGATCCAGACATAAGGATGAAATTAGATCTGCAAGTGAACAACTAAGTACAGCTAAGAAAAATCAGCCAGTAACCACTAAAGTCAAAATGACACTAACAAATAGAAGTTATCTAACGGCTCAAAGAGAGGATTGTAGTTTTGTTTTATCTGACTTTTCAAACTATAATAGTATAACATGGATAAATTCACAACCACAGCAACCTAAGCATTTTACCCATTCATTTTTAACCGCTCATCCAGCCCATGCTTGCCCTGTAAACAATTAGTGTTCAAACATCATGACTCTGTGGTATTTTCATTGTCCTAAATATGAAATAAGAAAGAAGTTGTTTGAGAATATTTGATCAAACCCAAACCCACAGTAACAGAATGCTATTCCTGTCAGAAAAGGTTTCACTCATTCTATGAGTTTTGAGTCATATTAGATATTTTCAGTAAACATACTGTGGTTGGAGGCAGTGTTTACTGAGTTTATGAACCAAATTCTTACAAAGCAAAATTGCTCAGAGTACATTAAGTAATTTTCCAAAATGTACTTACTGAAGATTGTGATTTGGGCTGTTTGTTGGACCTGCAAACATAAAACAAACAAACATTGCTGGTAAGTTAGGCTCAAAGACAACAGCATATAAATAAATAAATAAATAAATAAATAAAAAGCAACCTAAAGCAAACTGTCTCTTTAAGGAAGGTTTGTCTCAAGATTCATACAAAAGCCTCTGGGTTCCTGCACATAATTACATATTGCTATTTTCAAGACCACAAATAAAAATCACATGAATCTTTCTGTCTGTTCAGGCAGTAATTTGAGTGGACTTAGTTTTTGTTGGAAAATATCTGCTGCCATAAAAATATAGGCTGTTAAAAAGACAATGTGTTATCTTGACACATCACTTACCTCTTACTAAGCCTCACCTGAGCCTTACTATCAGAGTTTATGGTATGACAAGGGTATGCCCTTAACCTTTCTCACAATGGGAACAAGGTCTGATAGCCAGCACTTAATAAATCACTACAAACAAACTGTGGAGTTAGTTATTATCAGTATAAAACTGGAAGACATTTTAGGAAAACATGTCTTGAATTATTTTTTCACTACATCAGAAACACTTACAAGCAAAATAAATAAATAAATGCTTTGCTTGCAAACTGAATGATCAAGTCTCCAAAAAACAATTAAAGTACTTCTTGAAGGTGTAGTGTAGATGCAGTAGGTCTGTTCTCAAAGAGCAGACTTTGAGGCCAGTTTTTAAGTAGCAGTACCAACATGATATTTCACAAGGATAGATACAGCTTTATTGAACATCACAAAGAAAACAAAAACTGCTTCTCTTCAGTGTTGGCTTTTGTTTCTTTCTTTCTTTCTTTCTTTATATATATATATATATATGTATATATATATATGTGCTCAGCATTAAAGTGAAAACTTCAGGCAATTTTACCTTTTAATACATTATTCTGGCACTTGAATTTTTTCTTCGCTAATATTTACAGACTTCCATCTGTATTTACTTTCTTTTATTACTGGTGAATGGGTATCGAGTTCAACCATGAAGTTCTATGATGGGGAGAGGCCCCTGGCAATGGCTTTATTTATTTCTTTTCATTGCTGAGGATTCTTAAAACATCATATTTAATTCTCATTATGCTATTGTGAAAACTAATACCTAGCCTATAAAGTAGTCTGAGCAATTATATAAGCCAGGAACTCACCAAGCCTTACAAACAACACTCCTGTTGCAGTTATTGTCTTCATCCCATTGGAAGCCACACACTGGTAATATCCTGTATCCGTGGTATCGAGATCCTGAATTCTCAGACGTGAACCATAATCTGTTTTTCTTATGATGATACGTCTTGGCTCCTGCACCACAGGAGCATCATTTTTTAGCCATCTGACATTTGGAGATGGATTTCCTGCTACCTTGCAGTGGAGGATTGCTGTTTGCCCCTGGACTACAGTGATATTGTTTACCGGTTCCAAAAAGGTCAGAAAGTAACCTGTAAGGGTAAGAGGTCAGAAAAGATCAAACTTCACTTGAATTGGGATAAAAGACTGCCCAAAGGCACATTTTTATGAGTGGATCTTGGAAACAGTTTCAGCTTTCTTTCAAGGATATACAAATAGACAAATAAGTAAATATACAGTTCACTGTTCTAGATAAAGCATAGCATCACACTCCAATTTGTGTCTTGTGATTGACTTCAGGTTTGTCTGCAGGTAAGTATGCAGATTAGGAGGTCAGACATGAGTTAATACCATTACATTTCTATCTCCCTTCACCTACTTTGAAGCTATATTTTTATATTGACATTTTAAAGCTATAGGCTGCCATTTTTTTGTCAAGTCCCAAAATAGTGCTAAAATGGGCAAATGGAAGTTTGTATGTATATTGAGTAAACAGGTATTGTGGATTTTAATTTATAAATGAAAACTAAAATCACTAACTTGTGGTTTGCTGAAAGCAAAGGGCTTGTCAGAAAGCCTGTATGCTGTATTGGTGATCTCAAGTGATAAATGGAATATTTAACAGAACAATATAAAAAATTTGGTAATCATAAATTCTGTAGCTTATTGCTTTTAAATTTGATTTGGCATTAAAAGTCCTGCAACTGAAGTGCATCACACATTGAAAGCATTCAATTCCACTGAAATAATAATGAGATTGTCAAAACAAGTGAGAAAAGCATTCATCTGTCATGTTCATGTTTCCTTTCATGAATTTATCTAGACGCCGAGCATTACGTATACTTCATATTGCACTTCATTTTTGTGTCAGTTAGATCCAAATAAAAAAGTAACTTTGATGCATGTCCATATGTGCCCTTACCTATCAGTTAAATTATTTTGCAGTTGTCTAATTAGGAGATAGCGTATCACTGTACAGGAATCTAACATCAGAATGCAGCAGTCAACATTCTCACTCTAATTCCTGAAATACCTTCAAGAAAATTGGTGCTCTGCTTTGATTTACATTTGACATAACCATGAAAATCAGTTCCTCTCTAATGGCTAGGGGTAGCACTGGAAAAGGAACAAGTGGCAGTAGAAACATCAGAATATAAAGAATTTGGAAAGCCAAATTTTGCTGAAAAAATGGGTTCTACCGAGTATTGCATTGTTCTATACAATTGGCATTTCAAAATAATCCCTGCTTTGCAGTACAGTATGAAAATACAATGTAGGCAAGTGTGAATTTAGTATGTTGGTAAACAGAAAATGAAGTAAGATCTAAACACATAATCTCTGCATAACGTTACAAACTTAAGGAAAATTAGTTTGTTATCCTTTTGCTTATAAAATTATAAATTATTCTGTCTGCAATCTTACATTAATTTTCCCTATTGTTAGCCTACTATTCCTTAGTAGTCTTCAAAACATTTTGACAGAACACAAAAAATATTAAAATATTTTGTTAAAAAAAAAAAAGGAAGAAAATGTGGGGGAGATACATGAATGCTTTCTGCCAGGTCTTGCTTAAGATTTCTTGTTATTTACTGTTACATTTCACAGCTGCAGAGTTGGATTAACTAGGATGACATTCTGGCAGGTAACGAAAAATCAAATTACTGTAAGCAAGAATGTAAACAAGGTCCCTCCCCCCCCCCCCAACCCAAGCGGAGAAGGAATTTCCATACCTATTTCACTTTTGCTCATTATTTAAAGAGTATAAACATTTATTTTGCTACTTTTTCATAATCCCTATGTAGCTTATTTTCAAACAGTGCAGTTGAGGCAGAGTATACAGGCAGGAAGATAAATCAGTTTGCATTCATTTGAAATATGTTTGAAAAAGAGTTGCCATTGTCAATAAGAACCAATTGAGTTAGAAGAAACAATTTATGAAAAGAAGCAGAGAATTAAAAGAGAAAAAAAAAATAATAATAATTCTTAAAAAAAAAGGGGGGGGGGGGCACTGAGGAAGTGCAATGACATCCAGTCATGTCAGTGACAGTAAGTTGTTTGGTGGAAGACTGGAGCCACGACATAGGGCCATGAGAGCACCAACTCAAGGACCAGTACTGTGTCTGCCGGGGTGGCCTGAATGTACCTATACAAAGGAGTTGAAGGAGTTTAAGGAACCTTTTGGAGGAGAGGCTGGACCACTTCCAACATGGAGCCAGCACAGAGATAGTCACTTAGCTCAGAGCTGCTCCTGATCTCCTGATTCCTATGGAGAGGCAGAGAGGATGCTTTCCATGATTATGGGGCCAATTCAGGTGCTGTAAGCTGACAGTCACTGTGGTTCTGCAGTACAATTTTTGTTCTTAACACAGAGGAATATGAGAAGCCTACAACATTCTTGATCTATTTGTCAGCTTTTGTGTCATTGGCCATCTTATAGCTTGCTTAACCATTTATCTCTATTTCACTTTTCCTGACTTAAAATGACCTGGGTTGAGTCTTCAGCTGAGGTTAGCTATGGATATCACATTTAAATTAATTCAGCTGAAAACAGACATTAAATTTACTTATTAAGATCAAGAATTGTTATTAATTCAAGAATAAATCCATGTTAAACCTTGCTGTTATTCCAATTAAACTAGAATTACTATGGGAAGCAATTTGGTCTATAGCTTTTAAAACAAAATATTTCATATGAATTTATGAATCAGATTCCATTAATAATGAGAACAAAACTATTACCACTAAGAGCAATGCCAAAGATTTATGGACTAATTCAGACCCAGTGTGATTAGATGCACTTCCCCTGAAGTCAGTGTAACTGAATCCATTTCCTGCAGGTCAAAATTTGGCTTTAGTTCATTACTCCTCCTGCCAATTTTATTTTGTGCAGTGTTTTAAATTACCCTGTTATTACAAATCAAGTAATAAATATTTTAACCTACCGAATTTTGAAGCACTCCTGTTTTCTTCAAAGTTCTGTGGAAAAGCTTAGGAGCATTAGCGCAACATGAAGGCCTAACCACTGCTTATGTCAGTACCCTGAAGAGTACACTCTGTTTGCTAGATTCGTTTCCTCTTTGAGAAATAATGATGAAGTCTTGCATTTATATACTTACTGAATCTGAAGTGATTGTATGGAAGAGTGGGCAGCCATTTCTTATGCTGCCCTGTTATTTGGCATCCAATTTAGACAACCCCAAATTGCAAATCTTTCAAACAAAGTGGAAAATTTTACCAACCATGTTCTTAAGAACATTTTCCTTATTTAATTTCTGTGGTGATAATTAACGGTTACTTTTTGTGATGTACGGCACACCACAAACACTGTGTGGATGCCAGCTTGATACAATGGTTTGGAGAAAAAACAAACTGGTTCCCAGACTAAAATGGTACCCTAACAACATTAAAAGCAAACTTTTTCAATGTAGCTCTCTCTCTTAATAAGTAAACATTCATTTGGACAAGTAAAGAGGAAAATGAAACATGAAAACTCTAGGACTTGTATTTTATTTAACTTGTGTTTTATATTTTTGTTCTGTAACAGAAAACTAGAGATTTTTAATACCTGAACAGATTTATTTTTCTGTTTTAATAGTGAAAGATCTATGAAAGAAAGAATAAATATTCTCCATAATATGTTTTGGGCTTGCTATGTGCAAAAAAAAAAGCATTACTAAACTTGTAAATACCATGTTAGTAACAATTCTATCTCCTTTGGAATATAGGTATTCAAATAGATTTAAAAATATAAAAATCCAAGTATAATGGCCAGCAGTTTTCTGTGTTGCACAAAAACTGTTTTTATATATAGTCTTTTCTGTACTCTGGCTTTGTTCCAAAGTTCATGAAAATGAAGGAAAATGCTTCCTTTGCTTTCAGTGGTCTTTGGCTTGGTTATCAGAATGCTCAGATTACTACAAAGGGAAAAGATATCTGACGGATGTCTCTGCATTTGCTGCAGGCAAAGGTACTCTAAATTAAATTTCTCTTTTATTATGGTTTCTAACATATTGTACAACCGTTACCAATAGTTGTTTTGCTTGAACGGAGTAAAAACTGTTCTGTCAAGAAGCTATGAGAGAATAATACAACTTAATCTACATATTATGTTATACTATCATACTGTATGTACCCTGTGAATAAAGTAGCTTAGGGAAATGACTGACATGAATGCTGAAGAACTCTTTCATATTTTGAACTGTCTTTGTTACGTTGCCAGTTCTTCATATTTTAACATGAAATAGATTTGATACAAATATATCAAACAGAATTCCACAGCAAATCAAAATTAAGATGACAAGACTATTTTTCATGTTTTGGCAAGAATATAAAAATAAACTTTTACCACATGGAGTAAGAATGTCAAATCATTGTTATATGCACAAAAACACATATTAAGCTAAAAACATAAAGAAAGCAACTATCACAGAAACCCCACATACATATTATTTTTCTTCTTTTTATTTATATTATTCTGGGACTTAGATATCATAGTTATTGTCTCAAGCCATATGTGGCATGCTTGTCATAAACACGACACAAAATGATCATTCTACTTCTGTTATTTTAAGATCTTAGCTGTGATTTTGGAGTTGGTTCTAAAATATCTCTCTAAATCTCTTTAGTTACTTTAAATCAAATTAATTCTGGCTTAGATGTTTTATATTAGAGTTTTGATTTCCATTTTTGTTAGTTGCTGCTCATTTTCCCTATGCTGATTTTAGAAATAACCAAGCATAACTAATTTTCAAACTACCATCATGATCACCTCCATGAGTAGCAATTATCAAAAATTTGCAGCTAATTATTTCAGAAATTCTTAATCATTTATGAATACCGAAGTCCTAGGAGATAGGAAGATATCATCAATGTTACTTTCCAAATGTAGAAACTAAAGCAAGGAGAGTTTAAGTGACTTGCCAAATTTACACGTGGCCTAAGTGATTATTTGTACAATATTATTCCAAGTTCCATATGTCCAATTTCTGAAAGAATGGAAAATCTGAATCATATAGTGCTAGATACCTGAAGATAAAACAATATCTTCAGAGCAAATGATAATAATTACATATAAATTTTATCACCTTTTAGAATGCATGTTCTCTGATAAGACATATATGCATTTAAATAATTTTAAATGCAACAGTTGAAAAAAAAACATAAATCCATCTGTTCAGTATTATATTACATAAGTTGCAACAGCATTAGCTTTAAATACTAAACATTTAAAATCAACTATTTTCAGCAAAACTGCATCCAATTCAAAGCCTTTTTTGGTTCACTCGTAGGGCTTCCCAATTTTCAAAACCATTAGAAAAATATATAACATCTTTTGCTTAAATAGCAATGTGGGATTATCATTCCCTCTACTCTTTGTTTTTTCTTTATTTCTACCTCTCCACAATTTTCATTTTTGTCTTCAAATATCTCATAGTTATTCTTGTAGGCTGTAAAAAAATAACATAGGCTCTCTTGCCCCAGCTTCACTGGCGACCTTCTGTGATGGCATTTACTTTTAAGGTTAATAATACTTTACATCCAACACAATATATCTATATCTATATATAGATAATAATATATATTATCTCTCTATATATAATATATATATTATATATATATTATATAAATAATAATTATATATCTATATAAAGTAATCATATTTCCTTTAGGAGCTAATTCACTA
>CM021729.1:40315833-40330809 GCA_011074415.1 Stictonetta naevosa
ATTTCCAGTAATAAGACATTTTTTTACTTAAAAAATATACTTTAGTTTATGGAATACCATAATGTTAACAGTGCTCTAATTTTACAGGTAAAAGAAATGACTTGAGAAAGATGACGCTACTCCCGAAGGTACTGTTACGAATACAGTAAAGAGTATAAAACATTCAAAGAATTGACAGGTAATCTATAAAAATATCAAAGCATTGTGGAGTGTTCTAAGCATATCTAAAATCAGAACACTGTCATAAGAGATAAGAAAGATGAAAGTTGCCGAAATATAAAGCACTTCTTTCCAGAGTTTTGTACAGCAACATTGCTGAAAGTACAAGAGCTTAGGGGACTTGTATCATACCATTGCACCTCAATAGATGGTGAGAGTCCAGTAAAGTGGCTCTTTCCACATATAAATCAGGACTGGAAATACACTGAGAAGCACCATTCTAATAAGGAGAGGGTGGAGAAGTATAAGACTCCTCATTTCTTGCACACTGTTTTCCTAAATGTAAAGCAGTCTTCTCAGTTCTTTGGCCTTTAACTCCAGTACAAAGATGAGCAATTTATAGCAATATATTGAAGCCAGGTTAGGAAATGCAAGAGATGTTTGGGAGCTCTCCTAAAATACATGAGTAGTTAAGGAGACTAAGCTGAGTTATACATTGCTACATAATGTTTCCAGATAAACTTTACAGCCTAATTTAATCCCATTATTTGCACCCCATTTTCCGTATACGTTTTGATCTCAGTGCACAAAAATGCATCCACAAGCATGTAAGATAAAATGATTTGGATCACATACACTTTGGATTACATACACAAGCAGCTGGATACTTCAGATATACTTTGGAACAAATTACAGACAATTTGGGAATAAAGAATTGCCATTGAAATATTGCCACAGTCTGAACATTGCCCCTCACACAAATTAGTGGGCTTATGCTCTCTTATTAGCAGAAGGAAACTTATTTTTGAGCAGTACTTTCTCGTACTTAGAGAGATGAAGCCCAGGTGTCTTACTTAGACTAAGTATCCTACTTGGTAGAACTCATTGAACTGCGAAGAGATTTATTTATTTATTTATTTAATATTCTGACATATCCAAAAGACCTACAGAAGACCTAAGTTCTCCTACAGCAAAAGCTCACTGCTCCATTCTGGTTCCAGAAAAGCATTGCTTAGAGGCAGTGCTCTTTTGGCGGCAATTCAGGTATTCACTTAAAGGAAACAGGTAGGTAAATTCTCCTTGTTGGTAAGTAAATTTACCACTAGGTAAAAAAATTCTCCTTGATGGCTGAGTCATGGTCCTATCCCATCAACTTTCAGAAGATGTTGTCATAGTGAAGTTAAGTCTGTTCAGAACTAGAAGGCTAGTTTCACTTGAATGAACAGACTTAAAACTTTTTTAAAAGTTGCATATTATTAATGATAATATGCTTAACCTGGTTACTTCTGGAGAAAGAAATATTTTTCAGTGTTTCTGGAGGATTTTGAGGACAAAAGTGACCTACACAGTTCTGCAGTGGATCTAACCTTGGTAATATTGAAGTTTGTTTACTATTATTTTCAGGCCTATTTTGTGTCAATTCTACTAACAGAAAAGAAAAAAAATAAAGGTCACAAACAGATTAGTATAACTAAACATTCCTCAATGAAGAAAAGAAAGCCAATGTGGTAGGAGAAGGTAAGGACTCTTTCTAATTTTCTCATGGTACACAAAAATTTCCAAAATATATCTGTGCAATGATTTTTGAAATAAAAACTGTTACCTCTTTATGATACAGAAACACAAGGGTTAACTTGTGTTAACATTCAAACCAAAGAAACAAAATGTTTCAGCCAATGGATTTTTGCTTATTTGAGAATTCTGTAGCCACAAAAATAAGAGGAGCAAAATGAGGCCACTTCCAGACCAGACATGCTAGAAACTAGTAACTGATTTAATACCAATGAGTTATGTAAGAACAAGGGTCCCTCTCTTTCTTTCTTTTTTTTTTTTTTTTTTTTCTCTGAAGAAAATAAAAATCCTTATGACGTAAAAACATTTGAGATGTGATTAATTACTTCCTCAGACAGGTATTGCCTGTGGCTCTGAAAAAAAAAAAAAAAAAAAAAAAACGGAAAAGGAAATAACTACAACCCCTTTCTGGGCAAGAATTTAGCAAGTTATGTCACATGAAAGAAGCATTTTCTTTTATGTCTGCATCCTTAAAAATTCAGACATAACAAAAGAGTAGAATGAGACCAATTAAACAAGTCTGTCAGTTGCAGTTAAAGATTAACATTGACTTTTTCCCATCAAAAGTATTGGATACTTGAGTGTGCAGTAGATAACACAACTCTAGCATACAGTGTTGCTGACACAAATGACAGTTATTTAAATTATTTCTATAATGGAAGAAAAGTTGAATCCTCTAAAATAATTTGGGAACTTCAGCAAATAGAAAAAGGTTGGGAAGAAGAATGTCCTGAGTTTGCCCTCAAATCAGAGTATCTGACCGGATCCTGATTAGAGAAGTCAAGGTAAGAAATCTAACTTTCAGATGAAGCACAATAAAGAAGAATTATTTGATATCGGACATCTATGACAGCATACAGTGACTATTCCATGGTCCCCTCTAAATTTGAGATCTCTGAAAAAGAAGTTCTGAGAAGAATATCTGGCCAGCATCTCAGAGCTTGGTAGATTTAAACATGTTCTCATCTTGCTAAGACTGGTAATGATAAGTCAGAGACCATTTTTTTCTAAGCATAAAGGTTGACATATGGAGGGGAGTGAGGGGGAAAAAAAACAAAACACCAGAAAGTATAAGACAATCCTTATACTTAGAGAAAATGCATCAGGGATTGAAATTCCAAAAACTAAACCCCAAATGGAATTGAATCTGGCCAGAGATGTCAAAGAGAGCAAGAGAGGCTTCAATAAGTACATCAGTGACAAAAGAAAGACTAGGGAAAATGTGGGCCCACTGTTGAACAAGGAGGCAGGCCTGGTTACATATGCCAGGGAAAATGCTGAAGTACTGAATGCCTTCTTTGCCTCAGTCTTTACTTTACATAGCAGTTGGATCCAGAAGAAGAAAAAATCTGTACTACAAGTTAGAAAGCATGTGTTTCTTCAGGTGAAATACTGAAAGTGCTCCTTTTTATGAAGTTACGCTACTTACTTGGAATCACAATTTGCAGTAAATTTGTGATTGCAGTGTATGCATAAAGGAGAAAATTTACAGATCATATCATTTGGATCTACACTTTAAGTAATAAAGTATAACACAAATTTATGTTAACCAACAATTTATTATAAATTCTGTTATTCCAGTCTGTTTAAAAAAAAAAAAAAATTGCTAATGTTCAGAGCTCCTTAAATTGTACACTTATGTTGCCACAAAAGAATAAATTAAAGAGGCTAGATTTAATTATCTCAAGACAAAGATATTCAGAGATTTAAATTTACCTATAAATGCGAAGCATGGTACTTTTTCAAAATCAGATCATATTCATGGCACCTACCTGATGAACAATATAGTAGGAAGGTAGTAATAACCATACGTGTTTGACTCAATCATATAATCTCTCAGTACAAGCCTTAAGAACACGCTTAAAAATTATTTTTTACAGACTCCTGTAATGTCACTGGTCCTGCTTAGAATCAGAAATATGAAGACATACAAGGCTGCCTTTATTACAGAGCTGTATATACAGATAAGTGAAAACATAACAGGATTTTTTTGGTGCTTTATAAAGTATGTTTTTTGGGGGAAAAATGGAACTACAGTTAATTTTACCTTTAGGTGTTGGAATTGGTCTCTCAAGTCCATCCACATGACCTAAGGGGTCATTTGAATCTGGAATTTCCATTTCACCTAGGAAGAAAATAAAAAGTTTGTTTAAACTGAGGTTCTTACTTAATCTGTCCCTTAAATTGAATCATGATAGTGAGTTCAGCTAAGTTATGCAGGCCAAATCCTGGTTCCAGAATAACACACAGATAACACCTAATAGCAAGACAGTATTTATCCATATCATTTTAGAAAACATAACAATAAATCAGTTCTGTATAACACCTTGTGCCTTACAAGCATGTGCAGCATTAAAAATAAAATAAAATATAATCCAGTTCTCACCAGAATAAAGTTCAGACTTTAATAAAATAAATAAATAAAAAATAAATCACATATTTCCTGATAGTTTCACTGGTCCAGCAGACCAAGTAGAACCTGAACTTTACTGACATTCTCAACTGTGAAACGGCATAAATCTACAAATCTATTTCTGAAGTTACAATAAGTTAGATTTTATTTTTAGAGGTCAGACTCACCACCTTTGCTAATTTTCTTATCCTATTCTCAGACACATCTCTAAAATCTATCTCCCAGAAATGAAAACAAAGCAATGACAAATTTTCCCTGATGATTTTACCACTTTTTCAAGTACTGAGCCATAGTGAACTCATTATCTTTCCTCAAGTATTCCAAATGCTGATGAAATGGACTTCCTTCTGTTTGTCCTCCTTGCTTATGTCTAGCATATATCAGAGCAAGCTAGAAACGTTAGTCAGCCAGTAGTTCCTGCAGACAGCAAAAAACACTTCCATGTTCCTTTGCTTCTGCGGTTCTGAGGAAACCCTGACCATTATAAAGTGGACATTCTCCTGTTTGCTCTCCCTTTTGAAAGTAATATTCTTTGAGGATAAAAGCTAAACTTATAAATAAGACAAGGTTATACCATTGTTTTTATTTAAAAAAACTTCTCAGATCCCCTATATTTTTGTATTCCTACTAATTCACATTCAATCATCCAAATTCCTTATCGTCTTGCTTGACAATGTCTTAAGAGACCACATATACATCTAAGGTTATCAGGATCCAAAGTGAAAAATGTGGTACTTGCTATAGATATTGCTTTGGCAGGGGTGTTCATGGTAACATTTCGGACAAAACAGAACTCGAGAAAAGGTTCTCACTCTTCCTTTTGCCCCCACAGCCCTTCCTTCACACTAAATAAATCTTATAAAAACATTCTGGCTGCAAGCCACAGTGATGAAATAAAATTAACAACATCTATAACTACCCCTGCATTATGAAAGAAGAATTAAGACTGTCACCATTATTTTTGAGAACAAAAGATTTAGCTAACTTGCCTTTAAGTTTACTGGGTAAAACACAGAAATCAGAGAGATCCTCTACATTATAGCGGGTGTGAACTTAAGTATTTTTTTTCAATCCTCACATTTTGTCATTACTTTATCTGTCCCTTCATCTCATACTGCTTAAGGCTCCTAGCCTGGAAGTGTTTCTGATGCCAAATGAATTGTGTGCTCATTCCCTGACACCCCAGTTAGAGTAATGGTAAAGACAGTGTTATACATATGTTGAGACACTCTCTTTTGAACTGGAAAATTTAAGGCTTGGGTAGACAGGATTATGTGTGAACTGATAAAGTCACGTCAGGGGTGCTTCTGTCAAATTTTGGCAGAGATATATCACCTCTAATTTTTATCAAGAAGCAGCTAGGCAAGTTCACCTTGCCTCTGATTGACCTCCCCTAGATTCCACAAGGAGTTTAGAGGGACTTCAATATTTACCAGCCACAAGGAAGATAAAAGTATGATTTCAGACCAGACAGTGTAGTAAAGGGAAGAGTAGGAAAAGCAACCGTTCTTTCAGTACACAAGCACTTGCACTTGGCTAGTTCAGATTATCATAATCCACCAGTATTCATTGGATGAAAGATTATTTATAGAAGTTGATTCTTAGGCACACTTTATTACTTTATTCGTAGTCCTCCAGAATCCCAACTGCCCAAGATCTGAGGGCCAGTTTTGCTTTAATGCCATGTATTCAATTTTAAAAGACTTGTTTCCATTTCTTCAGTCAGTTCGGGAGATTCATAACAGGAAAAAGCATTAACTCGGATAAATTAGCACATAAATTTCTTTCTCTTTTTCTTTCCTCCCAGACTAATGTCTTTTTTTTTTTTTTTTTTTTTTTTTTGGAAAGCTTTTCAGAATAAAGATGGAAAGAGAAAAAAGCATTTGCTGATTTGAAAATGTTTCAAAAATAGTTTTGTGTAATTCATTCTCATGCTTGATATGTTTATGTCTGGTAAAAACATTTCTCTCCAGATGCGCTTTATGAGAGGATAATTACAAAGCATAGACAGCACCTACATGCAATGTCTTTGTAACTAACTAATGTTAAGATTGAAAATCCTTTGTGTACTTCGTAAATTATAAATACAAAACAGATCTGTCACTTAAACTGTTGCTTTTATGAAAGAATATTATGAATATATGAAAGAATATTATATTTTCTGCAATTTGCAAAAGTCCACTGAGACCACATTCAACATAAATTCCCAAGCTTAAGACTGAATTTACTGAACTGTAAGTTAAAACACCATGATGT
Source organism: Stictonetta naevosa (assembly GCA_011074415.1). Lineage (NCBI taxonomy): Eukaryota > Metazoa > Chordata > Aves > Anseriformes > Anatidae > Stictonetta > Stictonetta naevosa. Next base: position 40,322,234 of record CM021729.1, read on the forward strand.
TATTATCAGCATTAAAAATTAATCTTTTGTTTTTTGTTTTTTTTTTCCCACCAAAAACGCTTATGGATCAGATGATCAAGAAAATAGTGCAACCAAATAAAATATTTTCCCTTTGTGTTAAACAGAATAAAAGAATCTTACAGCCAAGAAACTCTCCAATGAAAACAATATGTATTCTTGTTGAATATCATTTTCAATGCTTTCTGAATTTGAATTCCTAACTTAGTACATTTATCCTGCAAGGAGAAGATCCCTTGTACTTCAGCAGTAGATGGCTCAGGTTGGAAGGAATCTTAAAGATCATCTAATTAAATCATCTAGATAATATCCTTCACTGTCATTTTTCCTTAACTCTCCTCACTGTAAGGCAGACACACCCCTGGTCATGTGCCATTAACAATTTTCCACAGATACATACATCAAGTTAGCTGTCTTATACTTGTTTGAAGATCCCTACACAAATGTACTCCTATTTCTGATTTTCAGCTTGCACGCCTTTTCCCATGTAATTTATTCAATATTCCAATCTGGGTATCCCATTTTACTTTTCTTCCTACTTTCTGTATTTTTTCCTGGCATTTTTTTCCCATGTTCTGCTGCTGCCAGAATGGGAGAAAATCCGCAAGGATGGAAAAGAAATGATGAAAGGTTACACAGGTATCACATTTTTCTTATGAGGAAAGACTAAGCAAGCTGGTCCTGTTTAGCCTGGAGTAGAGGAGATTGAGAGGGTATCTTATCAACCTCTACAAATACCTGGGGGGACAATGTCAAGAGGATGGTGGCCAGTGATAGGACAAGCAGTAATGGGTATTAATTGAACCACAGGAGGTTCCATCACCATATGAGGAAGAACTTCTTTATGGTTTGGGTGACAGAGGACTGGAATAGGCCACCAGGAGAGGTTATGGAATCTCCTCCTTTGGAGATATTCAAAACCCACCTGGATGCCATCCCGTGTAACATGCTGTAGGTGACCCTGCTTGAGCAGGGGGCTTGGACTAGATCATCTCTGCAGGTCCCTTCCAACCTCAATCATTCTGTGATTTATATTCAAAGTAAAGAAAGTGAAGACATGGAACTTTTTCTAAGTACCATCTTTTTTCAGAGCTAACTATGATAATTGAGGAACAAGATCTTGGTCTCAAAATTATTAGTTCCATCAAAATGAGGTCAGCAGCAGTAAGAAAACCAAATCCAATCAGTGTTGTGTATACCTCAGAAAGGAATAAAGGAAAAAACTGAAAACATCATTATACCGCTGCTGTATAAATCTAAGGCATTCTCTAATACATTGAATGTTGCATGTTGTTCAGGTGCTCTCATCTTGAAAAAGGGCACAGTAGAGTTGAAAGAGTTTCAGAGAAGAGCAATGAGGATAATAAAAGTTACAAAACAGCTTCTTCACAGCTGCTGGAATTCTGGTGAGAAGATAGCTGAGGTGTATGGCAGCAATTTTTTTTAGGTTTTTTTTTTTGAGTCATGAGGTTCTTGGACTATTCAGATTCAAACTGTTCTCTCTTTTACCAACCTCTCAGTAAAAGACACAGGGGTATGAGGGAAAAACAGCAAAAGGCAATTTGAGAACAAGTGAAGGGTAACGTTTTCTCAGATGAGATGTGGGCAAATGGGATGTTCAGTTGTGGGCAGAGATCACATGGAGTATAGGTTAGACCAGGCAAGTTCATGGAATAAAAATCCATTGAGCACTAACTAATCTACAGAAATCATATGTAGGTGAGGAAATCCCTGAGCTCAAAATGGCTGGAGGCCAGGAAAATACCCAGAAGTACTACTACACTTGCCAGCCCCCTTACCCTTTTTCTTCCGCATCTCCTTTTTGTTTCAGTCAGAGCCATGTCACAAAGCTGAGTAGACCTCTGATCTGCTCCAGTATGGTTGCTCTCATGTTTTTCACTTACACATATTCTATGATCAGACTTTAAATACATCACAGCTTATTTCTGAACACCCATTTCTTCAAACTACATTTGCAGTGAGTGTCAGGTAGAGAAGATGACTAGTGTTGGCCCTCCTTGTGCACTATTTGAACGGACAAGACTTCAGCATAACCGGAACTCAGCCTGGATGCAGAATCCCAGCATAGGGTAATGCATGTTCCAGATTTACCACCCCTCAGATCCTCAGGAACACCCCTCTTATCAGGGACCATACCACCAGGTAAATTGTAGCTACTGTAAATACTACCTCTTTTATACTGCTTCCTTACACAGAAAAAAACATCTTAGGTTTTCAGGGCAGGAGAGAAAGCTATTTCAATATAAGGAAAATACGAACATCAAAACACAAGTCATATTTAAAGCCAATGTTCAATACTTCTGATGTACTAAATACAAGTTAATATTATTCAATCTCTGTGACATACTATAGCAAACTGCAGAAGAAAAAAAAAAGCAATATATAAAACACTTTTCCAACTGAATAGAAATAGTTTTCCCTTCTACTGACAAATATGAGAAATATTTGCTGGGTGACAAGGATTCTAGGGCAGGTAGATTCACTACTTCATTTTAGGCACTGATGACCAACATGACACACAAGAAATCATCCTGCACTACTGAGATAGGAATTCTCTTTCACACACTTGAAAAACTAAATTGCTTGGTAAACAACACCATCTCAGTGTCCATACACCATTCATCATAAAAGAATTATATTTTTATTTCTGAAATGGTTATGAGTTTACACATCATTCATTACTTGAGAGGTAATTGCAATAAACAGATTTAAAAATGTTTATGGCTATAAACAGACATCAAAACAATACATTAATCTTCATCAGAAAGCCAGTCCCAAGCATGCAGTTATTATAATTAATACCAGGGACAAACCAGAGCCTCAGCCTCAAACAGGAAGAGAATAACAAAGTCAGGTATTTTCAGCCAGAGTGGGCCTGATTAATTTAGAGCAGTTAAGAGCTGGCTGATGCAATGTCATGCAACGTTTATAACTGTCTTTCAGTTCTTGTATAGAACAGATGAGATCTTAAAGGGCTGGAAATTGCACAAATAGTTCTTATTACTTATTAAAAAGGGTAGAAAGGAGTGCCAGAGAATTATAGACCCATCAGCTTAACATCAGTTCCTGGAAAAATAATGGAACAAAGAGATTATTTTTAACATTTCCAATAGAGCAGAGATGAGTAATAACCAACATAGAAGCCAACATTGAATTGGCTTACATGGATTAGAATTGAACATTAGTCAACAATCTTAAGTTACTGCAAACAAGGCAAATATCACACCAGAACATGTAAACAGTAGTAATCCCTCCCGTCTATTAAAAACTAGTAAACCCTTGGAGTCTTTTCTCCAGTTTTGTGTATCACCTTTCAAAAAGGATCTGGGACAAACTGAAATGCTACAACTAGTACCACAGGGTTGGTCTAAAAATATGACCAACAAAAAGAAAAAATGAATGACAAAGCCTGCTTAGTCTGAAGGAGATTAGACATGGACAGAGACCTAGCATTCTTCAACTGCACAGGTCTCCATAAATGACATTTTCCAAGGTGATAGATTAGACAAGCACCTATTGCACATGATACTGCACAGACAGAGTTAATTCTGCTTTTCCCCAGGGTGAAACAGGACCTCTTAAGATCTATTCCAGATTCATGATTCTATGAGGAAAATGACCATCCTTCTACCATTGTATGTTAAATCCCAAAGCTTACAAATAAATCCTTCGACACTAACAACTGCACATACCTACAGCTAGGGCAACTGCTGATTTTTGTTCAGCCATTCTTTCTGCTCATCAATAATCCTGTTCCTGTAGCTGAAACTATTTTCAGATTCAAATGGCAATATGCACCCTTTGCTTCCCACAACTGTAACCTTTGACTCAAGTTCCAACTTTCTTTCAATAACATAAAACTCTCAAACTCTCTCTCTGCAGCCTAATACCCTCTAATATTCTGTTCTTTTCTTCATAAAACTTTGTTGACCTTCTGTCAATTACTAACCTCTGGAGCTCACAAACAAAGGGCCCACTGTACCCTTTGATTCAGCTGCCAATCTGATTACTTTGGCTGGGGGAGGCCGGCTGCTTAGGTTGCTGAATCAGGGCCTTTCATTGAAATTTCTCTTTTCCAACATCTGCAGCCCCTGGCAACCAATTGCAGAGTGGGCTTGGCAGACCTGTAAAGGGTGGTGAATAGTCTACAAAAGATGCAGTTTGTAGCATAAAATCAGTGCGTCCCTTTCATAGTTATGGCAGATTAGAACCACCACAGCACATGTTATTTAACTGCTGCAATTTCACATAAAAATAGCCAAAGGTGGGGGAAATAACCTGCACTTTTTGTTGCAGTTGCTCTACTCAGATGACTGTAAAGTCTGAATTTCTTAACTTGCTATCACCTTTCAAAGCAAACTTTTTACCAGATAATATGATAAACATTTAATTTAAATGTATTTTTGATACCATCCATAAGTACTTTAAAATTACTTGCACCTAAATTCATAGTAATAAAAAGCTCTCACTATAAGACTATTGGAAATGGAGTAAGCTTTTGTATGCCTGCTCTAACAACAAGAGTCATCAAAATAACATCAAACAAGTATATTTAAAGTAAGGCTGACACCAGCCTGCAAGTAACAGAACCTTCAGAAAGCTGGAAAGACAAGAAACTCTTTACAGGAGCCAGGACTGAGTTATACAGAAGACATCCCCACAGTTTATAAGCATTCCTTATTGAAGCAAATCTCTTGTTTCATTAGTAAGAATTTTCTTCTCTTTAGATTTTTTTTCTATTTTACCTAAAAGTTATATGGAAATAGTTGAAATAGTGTCAGGAAAAAATGGAAAAAAATACTCTACTGCAAAATGTGGGAACTACACAATGGAACAAAGGCAGATCTGAGGTTTAGGATCTGAGGCAATGAAAAGAGCTTCATTATTTGTTTAGGACAGAAAATTTAAAGTAAATTTCCTAACACAAATATTAAATCATCTTCATTCTGCACAGGGACACCTCATTTCTCAAACACATCTTAAGAGGTCTTGAAAATCCTACAGTTTGATATTCTTTTGTCAGTTAAATGCATAAAGAGAGAATCTACATATTGCATTAATCTCTGATATAGCGAATGTTTGTGTTCACAGACTGATGCAAGATACACTAGTGGACAGTTTTGGAAAACTAGTAGACAAGTACATGATGAAAAACCTGCTTTGCAAATTTCACAATGTTTCTGCAAACCTTCCTCATTTAATAAGAATCTCTATTAACCAGCCATCAAATCATCTTAAAACACCATAAAACACCATGATGAGCTGGCCATCAGCATAAAACTACAGAGAATGAAAGATTCTCAATTTCCACATAGAGTTGCAATGATCTTCCAAACAGAAATATATATATATATATATATAAGATGCAATTTATCTTCCCAGTCATCAACCAGGCACCTCACCTACTACTGTGAAGTCAGTATGAAAAGAACAAAATCAGATAAGCCATTTAAAATAATATTACCAGGGGTTTAAACACAGACTTCAAAGAATACTTTGATTTATTTTAATGCCTGTTAATGTATATTTTACATTTAATCACAGCTGCATTTTCAGTTGAACTGTCAATCTTTTATTACACAACCCTCATTTTTTAGTTTAGCTGTTAAATAACTTTGATTCTTCCTCCTAGAACTCATATTTGCTACTTAAAATGAGAATTCAGAGACATTAGTGAGATATACTGGAGATAAAGATTTATTCAGATTTCGTTCACATCAGAACCCTCATTAACAGCTGCTGAAGCATTACAGTAATGCAGCAGCCATGGAAGAGAAGATTCTTATTTTAAGTCACCATGTTATGCATGCAACAAAGTTCCAGAGATGATAAACTTTGGACTAAAAAATATTCTACTGATTTACAGCCAAAATAGTTTTAAATAAAGTTAAGACGAAATTCATCCACTTTTATTTTATAATACAGACTGGGGATCATTATGGGATCTCACCCTGCACTGAGGAATATTCAGATCCCATTTTCAATTCTTAGCACTTTCTGCAAAGTCCTGGCCAAGTCACCTTAGGCAAGAATGCTAAAAGTATTTGATGCCAAAAGATGGAGACAGATGTCTACCAGGATTTTCAAAAGTATGTGGGCACCCAGATCTCATGTCTGCAGTAAATATCCCTTAAGCTTTTGTACCTCAGTTGCCCAGAGGCTGAGAGGAGTAAAGGTTAGTTCCCTGGTGTGGTAACTGGTGCAGCTGTATGAGTTTTTGAATCAGCACAAGAGATGAAGCAGCACAGAATCAAGAAGCTGAGGCAGAGAAAAGGCAAGATGGAGCTTTTTGATGGCTGTGATGTTATACACCACATTCAACTGATAACAGAATTCCAGATTTCAACCATATTTCTGCACCCCATAGCAGAGATGTCTAGCCACTACAGACGACTACATTTGCTCCTAGTAGACAGGCAAAAATAATTTGTTTCTAAGTAATGTTTTAAGATGTAATTACGCCAATAAAACTTTTCTGAAAGTTTAACAAATAAGAATGAACTCAATAGTATTTACAACATAAAATGTTTGAGACTTTAAACCACAAACTCATTTCAATGTCATTTCTAATTTAGCAACAATGGAATTAAATCCACTAGCTATCACAAGCATAGCTTTTCTGTACAGCTATATGTTGAGCAGTCAAAGTCAATATATGAAGGAGCATATGAAAGTCTTGAATCATGGAAAAAAGTCATTCTGGGTTTCATAACAGTCTTTGTTGCTAAAGTATTATGGAAAGAAAAAAAAAAAAAAAAAAAAGGGCAAGCAATTGTGGATACATTCCAAAGATCTTCACCACCTCAGCTGTAAAACCACAGTTTAAACACAACCAATAGAGGCTCTGAACACACCTGCAGTAGCTCAAAGAACACCAAGCAACATGATAATTATCCATGGCATTAGTACATGATTGATTATTTTACTGCTTCTGGCTGTGAAAACAAAATAGCCTCAACCAAAAGGTTGAAAATAATCATGATTTATGAGTATAACACTCCATCAAATGGGAGAAACAACAATTTTCAGAGGGCTCTTTTTTCTGAAAAATAATTTAGAATCCAAAAATACCAATCCTGTTTGCAGCCTTAGGCTGAAATCTCTAAGACTCCAATTCAGAAAAACACTCTTAGTGAGGCAGAATATTTGAAAATGGATTTATTTCTAAGCACACTTTCAAATATGTTCCTATGTTTGAAACAAAACAACAACTTTAATCTCCCTCCATCTAGGTGGTAATATAAAAACCGAACAGATCAAACAGTATGATAAATATAGCAGAAGCTGCTGTTACATATCCTAGTGGTTATTCTGACTAGGTTGACAACTACAGGCAGTGTAACCACTGTAAGAAAGATTTTTATCCTTAGAACTTTTTTAAATTTTCACTTTATATTTCAAAATCAGAAAATAATTTCCGATTTTGAAACATAATGTGAAAATTACACAGCCTCATAAGGCATGTCTGTAACCACCAGCCACGCAGCCCTCCAAAACACAGTGAGAGCAAACAACACACATATATTGATCACAGCATTTCTGTACTTACAAGCAAGTAATAATCTCCACCTACCTGACAGAAGGGCACAATGGAGACAAATGAATAATAATTTTCAAACTCAAGTGCCTGATATTAAACACTAATTTGAGAAACATGGGGACCCAAGTGAGAGGCCTAGCTTACCAATATTCCTAGAAACTAAGGCTGGCAAGTTACACAACAATAGGGCAATACTCATTCTTAAATAAAATCATTAAATACGTACTCAAGTTTTTTCATATTACTGAGCATCAGTTTTTGAAAAGCCTCAAGCCGTCAGAAAATCATGTTTCTGGCTATCTACAGCATTGCCTAGTCTCTTGGGATTTGTCTTCACCAAGTCAAGATAGAAGGTGATTTCACAAAGCTGAACTAGCAATATGTAACATCAAATACTGTATTCAAAGATCAGCAGCTGCTCATTAGTCAGTATTATTTCTGCTATAGGTTTTGCTCAAGAACAGTTGGCATAAGTTTAAATAAAACAGCTTCAATTCTCAGAGAGGACAAACCTTCTTAACACAAAGCATCTTGGTTTCTAATTCAAGTGCTTAAAATTCTTAGTTTTCTTTTGAAAGCCTTCATATATTGAATTACGATCTATATGTGAAATAGGAGTAATTCCTCTCTTCTGCTTCCTCTCAGTTCAGCTTGTAGTAATGGCTGTGGAGCAAGTAAGGAAGTAGCAGAATCACTGCAAAAGTGTCTTGGCCAGAACATCACCAGTGAGCACTCCCACTACTTGTGATCAAAGATTGTCGGTGGCTAAACAGCATCACGTGTGTGCCCATATGTCACATTTGCATTTATGCAGCACATGGAGAACAAACACCAGGGATCCCAGGATGTAAAGGAGACTAGCACCTTGTCTGTATTTTAACTTCTGAAAAAATGTAATCTAGTTACTTTACTTAAAGCTTGAAACATACTTTATTTATTTGTTCTAGGTTTTTCCAAGTTTTCATGGAATTGAATTATTTACTTTAATAATAATAAT
>CM021729.1:40345809-40379411 GCA_011074415.1 Stictonetta naevosa
AAATCCATGAATAAAAATGAGGTGAGATGCTGAGGTCTAGTTTGAAAATCTTGAATTCCATGGTAACTAGAAACAATCAGTTCAATTCACCACTATAGATAATATTGCATTTTCTAAGTCATCATGATGCAAATTAAAAACATATTCTTGAAATGCTTCTTTCTCTTCTGTACACATGTTAAAGAAATTTCATTTAAATATTTTTCCAAGGTTTGTTTTATACACAAACATCAAAACCATGGGCAATAAATGATTATATTAACATTGCTTAAATGTTGTGGAAATGAGAAACTTTAATAAATACATATTAAACTACACTGCTGCTAAAATACATTGTACCAGTCAGCAGAAGAGGTGCCAGTAAAATACTTGTGAAACCTTTAATTGTCAGAGAACCAGTCTTTACTGTTGTACAACAAAGAGAAGATTGAAAGCAGAATTTTTACCGTTTTCAAACATAGACTTATAAAGCTCAGATGCTTAAATATAGACAAAAGCATCTAAGTTCATTTAAATTCTTCTGTACCCTGTTCTTCTTTGCCTAGAACCTGGAGGAAAAGACTGAACAGATACAGTCTTTGGAAACAACTTAACCTCTCTGCTAAAACCATTTCAGTTTTCTTTCATAGCACCAAGAAAGTCTTGATGCAGAGCAGAGATTAATTCTGTTGAGAAAGAGTGCAACAATTCATTTTCTTCTTTTGTTAAAAACTCAAAGTGATAGATTTAGAAGCTCTATAGATATGGTGGTGTGACCCCAACAGTACGATTTGCTACACATTATCTGAACTTAAATAAATAAATAAATAATCTATCTTGTTGAAGACAAATGTCCTCCCTTTCTCATGGCATATAAACAGTGTTTTCACTTTTGGTCTTTAAATAACACTGTGGGGAAGCATACAGGGAACTCCCCTGAAAAGTAAAATAAATCAATAAAAAGAACAAGGGAGGCACTAACTTACCTCATCTGAGTCCACAGAATGTCATTTCTTTAAAGTTTTCAGCTGGGAGCTTAGTAACCCCTTTGATACAGAATCACAGAATCACAGCATCATCTAGGCTGGAAGAGACCTCCAAGGTCATCTAGTCCAACCACTAACAAGTCCTCCACTAAACCGTATCACTAAGCTCTACATCTAAACGTCTTTTAAAACCTCCAGGGATGGGGACTCAGCTAATTCCCTGGGCACCCCATTCCTATGCGTAACAATCCTTTTGGTAAAGTTTTCACACTTTTGATATTAGGACTGCAAATATCATGTGATGTTATACAGTTTATTTAACATCTCACCAGCTCCACTGATCATCTTGAATATATCACTATTCAAATGAAGAAAATCAATTCAGACAGCTACCCATTAAAAGTTTTCTATTGCAGATGTGCCATACAGATACAAGCTTATAGCTATATGTACAGGTGTGTAACATATATGTGATTGCTGACAACTATCATAATTTCAACAACTCTTTTATTTATCACAGAAAAACAAATAACTTTTTATAAAACTTAATTTTCTTACAAGCAGGCATGAATTACTCTAAAAACATGAAGTTCATCCAGCTTAATTAAGCTGATAAAACTGAAGTTGCATGATACCTGTTTAGACAGTACAGATGCTACAAAATGGATAAAACTGTGCTGTTACAAAGATGCTTGTATCCATGACCTCCCCAGCTATGGATAGGCCCATAGACGTTGTGGTTCTCAGCGGGCAGTCACCCCTGTTCTTCTGTTGTTCAGTCACAGTATCCGAAAAAGAGGAAACTGGGAATTTAGGAGATTGTATGAAGTGCAATGCAGTACAACAGCGAGAACAATTCTTCCTTTTAAGCAGCATTTCAGTTTTCCAAGCCATTTCCTCACATCACCTCTACAAGGCCCAGGCATGGAGACCAAGCAGCCCTGACTGCTGCCAACACCAGCCATTTTGCAGACACTGAAAGGAATCAGGCATTAATCTCCACTACGGCAGGAGGTGGGTCACTGCTAGAACCTGCACACTGGATGTGGGAAGGAAGAACAGAGAACATGGAACAGAGCTGAGTGGATGTTCCCCATGGACTCGGCCTGCTCAACTGCTGCCTGTAAGCTTCCTTTCCACATAGCCCCCTCCTTCCCCTTATCTTCTGCTACATGGACCTGATAGTCTGCATATTGTCTCTCCATAGGCTCAAGGCTGAGCAGAGGGAACATCTGAGCCATAAAGAGTAAACCCAACATTGGACTATGTGTCAAGACTGGCCAGGGAGTGATCCGTATAGGTCATGAGAGAAGAACACCTTCTGCCAGAGACCCCTCTTGCTCTGTTGGTGAAGGTTCTTCTCTGGAAGCTGCCACCACTAGGCCAAGTAACATGTCCTATATGTGACAAAGGGAGGCAAATATTCAAGATTTCATTTGTTAAACACAGCTAGTCAAAACCTGGAAGTAATAGCAAAGTTGTCATGATCCCAGAAAATATATAGTTTGGATGTACTGGCTAAAGCAACCTTACGGTGGTTAGGTGGCCTGCATTTTGTGGTAATAAACTTTATTCCTCAGATAAACCAAATTAAGCCACTCTTGAGGTGAAATAAAAACATCATCTGTGACATGTTCTATCAGTTAATATGTTTAATCATATATTAAAAAAAAAAAAAAAATCTGACTTTCTTGCACAGTCAATACTACACATGGTTAAAATTGACAATTGTGGACAGTGTCCACAACCAATATCAGACTGTTTTAACAGTCACTGAACCATCACACTTCAATTTTCAATGTTTTCCCAAGCATATAAGTACTAAGTATATTAACCCTGCAACACTGCAATTATACAGTAGGAACATTATAATTATAATTATAATTATATTGAGCAAATGGGAACAGTTCTAGGGATGAGAATGAATGGTAAAGAAAAATCAATACATAATGAAATAGTAAATACAGGATTCGGCAACACACAGAATCTACCTTGTTCTTTCATCCACGCAGTACATGCTATAGCAATCCAGGAGACCTTGCTAGAACTGATTTTAAATACCCTCATATGTATTTCGGACTATCTGGTTAAGCAGAAATATCTTATTTCTGTCTCAAAATAGAAACAAACAAGCAAAAAACCTTGAGGCAAACATGAAAACTTGATCCTTGGTGAATGTTGTCCAAGATACAAGCTAAAAACCGGATTTTCTAAAAGAAGTCAGCACCCTTGAACAGTTTCACAGAACTCCCTTTTCATAGCTGTTGAGCACTGGGTGCTTGCCAGAATCTTACCATAAGACTTATTTCCTGTTGTACAATGCACTCTCTCTGCTTCTCCCCCTCTCCTTTTCTCTCTCTCCTTCTCTCCCTCTTCCTCGCTCTCAATTATAAAAGCAAAACAACAATTTTAGGGAGTAAGTTCTGTCAAATTCTAAAAGAGACTATTTACTAAGGGTAGGATTTGAATACCTCTGTCTGGTGTTTAAAGCACAGGTAGCAAACTTACAGTGAGGTGGGTTTTTTTGTTGTTTTGTTTGGTTTGGTTTTTTTTTGTTGTTTTTCTTTTTTGCTGATGTTGTTGTTTTGGTATAACACAAAATTTAGACTGATTATGACTGAAATGCACTGCAGAGGAGGAGGGAAATAGTCCAGGTTATGGACTCATGCACTGCCTCTGCATGCATCATGGCTGGAGAGTCCAATGTTGCTGAGCAATATGGATTTACAGGCTCTGACTGATGCTAGACCAAATTTTTCTTTATAGGCAGCAGCGCCACTGGTCTTTCTCTTCCCCTTTATAAGTTCATTCTATGTTTCTATAATTTAAACAAAGCTTTGTCCAAACTATTCAACCATCTCTCTTCAGCACAGATAACTGGTAGTTACAACATTTGTAACATTGAGTATCTGTAACCTGAAGAAATCTCTGTCAACTGAGAACCATGTATTGGTGCTTAAAATATGTTTACATTGATATTCAACAAATTAACAAAATTAATCAGAGTTCTTAACAGAAAATCTCTGATATAATAGACAAAATAGGCATTCTACAAATGATCAAATCATGGAAAAAGTTATTAAATGTTTACTGTTATTTTGCATTTTTAATGAGAATTTTCAGCACATTCTTGTTCATCTGCTTTCTAAGCCATACCAAAATGTTACAAATTTTATGTTACACTGCCTCTGAAAGTGAGTTGAAGGCAAACAAATCAGCTAACTCTCATGCTCCTAAGCAAACAATTCCAGAGATACCTTCTCAGATGTGTATTAGAAATGTTCTTCACCAGCCAAAGGCTGGTCTCTAAAGTAACATGAGGAAAGACAGACTTGTCATACCATTAATCCAGCTCTTTCTTATTATTTCATTGGTTATGTCCCAGAAACAGTAATTTAATTAAATTTGTAGTACACATCAACAATAGTTATGAATTTGTGTAGAAAAGGGACTTTGAGTTAAAAGCAAATTCATTGAAAACGTGTATTTTTGGATTAAGAGGAGTTTCTGTTCTGTTTCATGACCTGTTAGCAGAGTTACATGAAACAAATGAAACTGAGGTCACTATATCACCTGTAGGTGGACACTTTGGATGACTCCTGCAACTAAAGAGACAGTGTTTTCCCAGGCTTTCTGGGAAAGATGAGTTTTTAGCTCAGCTGCTGACCCTGGCTCTCCACAGCCATGTACTCTTCTCCTACAATCGGATGGAGGATATTTGAACAGAGGAGCTCAATTCCTGCAGTAGAGGGAGGAGTAGCATTCTCTACCAGCTTTTGTAGGGATCAAAAAGACTTCCTTCTGGATGAACCAAATGAGGCTAGGGCCAGCTCAGGCTTGCCAACTTCTTAACAGCACCAGGAGACATCATACAGACTCCTGGGAAAAGCTGGATAGGCCCCACACATCAGAAATAAAAGATACAGGAGCCAGCTGTCAGACAAAGAACTGTGGTAAAAGACCATCATGCGACTGGAAATATTTGTGCAAGGGCTGGGATGACACTAGTCTTAGGAAAATAGAGGCAGAAACTGCAGATCCAGAAGATCACCCTTCTTATTTGTGAATCCCCGGATGGTAGGTTACAGGGATGCCTCATGCATACACAGTATATACTGAATGTTCTTCATTATGCTCCATATATGCTCTGCTTTAAAAATATGTCATACAAAGTTGCAACCTGATATTTCAATACGTTGCCACGTGTCTCTGCCCATACTCAATTAATAAAATGAAGGATATGTTTGTAATACAGGTGTGAATCACCTCTTTACAAAATGTCACTCAGAGATGCAAAAGAGTTTTTAGACATTTACAACCCATAACAAAAATAGCAAGGGAGAGGATAGCTGTCTACAGCACCTATTTCAAACTAGCTTTATGCTCCATGGTGCCCAAAACACAGTCCCTCAGGAAACAGCCATCTCACAAAAGAACTGGACATTTACCAGCTGAAGGGTTAACAAATGTGTTTCCAGCTTTAATTTTCTTAAGCAGATATTCCAGATAACATTAAATGGGGGCTAGAAAGAGGGGGAAGCAGAGAATGAACTTTGGTGCAGTATGGAATTTTTAAAGGTATTTCCTTCTCCCTAAGAGGCAAAAGCTGTGATCACTTAAGCCTTTGCTTTTTCAAATACATATTCATTTTGTAGCTTTTGCCAAACTAAATGAATCCAGTCTTTGAAAACCTTTAAAAAAAAAAAAAAATCATAATTTTCTCAGTCATACTTGAAGTCTGACTTTTCTCCAAGAATGTCAACAAAAATGTGTATGATTTTTTCCCTTTACAATGAATTTTCCTTAACTGTTCAGATGTATACCAGAGCAGAAAGTTAGGGTTACAACTTTTAAGATCTTAAACTTTCAGATCTAAATAAATTAATTTTACTAAGTAATTAGAAAAACAACTAATCATTTCTCCTGTAATGGTATTGTCCACATTTTGTGCCTTTTTAAAAAAAAAATTGCCAAAGATAATATCAAACAATGATAATACAGCTGTTGAGCCTGAAAGCTTAGCTGTATAAAATAATATTATCAAATTTTATAAAATGCTTTCTAAAAATTCATTTGAGAATGTTTTCCTTAATGAATAACTTAGTCGATCATATTTCCAGAAAATGTTCCAGTTTTCTGACTATGCAGATTTTTGATATTCCTTAGAGTTCCTTACATGAAATTCTGAATGAAAGAGTGAAGTATTAATTAATATGGATCCCCAAATAAAATATTTCTAATACAAAATCATAAAATATTAAATAATAATAATAATCAAACAGTATTAACGTACTTCACAAAGGACAGTATAGAACATAATGCCTTCTTTAAAAAAGGAAGAAAGTTCACATCTGTTCCCATAGAATTATACAAAATGTAGAAGGAAAATGAAAAATTGGCTTCACAAAAAAATGTGAAATCTGCTTTTATTTCAAAGGTCTATACTAATCTATTTTTGATTTTTATATATTCTCCTTATGGATAACATTTTTCCTGATCTGGTTTCCCACCTCTAACTTCATGCCCCTTACATTTAAGAAAAAAAAAATCTTGAAAAACATTAGCCGTTTTTAAGAGGCACGGAGAATTTTTCCCAAATCCCACAGGCAGGTGGGAAAACAGAACAGCAGGAGAAAAATAAATTACTGGTAAATTATGGATGATGCGATTACAAAGTCTTGCTGGGCAGGACCCCACATTTATCAGCATGTTGACTATTCAATGTAGAAATGACCTTTAGTAAACCATCAATAATAGTCAGCTGGGCTGCAACATAGAAAAAAAAAAAAAATCAGCTAAATCAGTTAAATACTCTGAAGGAAAAAAGACAACACTAGAGTTTCTAAACTACCAAAACTGATGTAACAATGGATGATTCCCTTACAATACTGCGGAAGACCCTCACGCAGGTGAGGATTCCCAATGTAGATGCTATTTATGTGAAGGAGGAAGAAACTGGAACATCACTTTGTGGTTCTAACACAGGAGACGCACCCAGGAGGACAAGTAAAAAGCTCTCTTGCAATGAGTAATGTAGTGTCCAATCTTATTCAGAGAGTTTTTTCATTCACTTCAATTCCAAAACTACTGAAATGAAAATTGTTTTTTAAGTTTTTCTCTTAATCGTATGCCTAAAAATGATGCTTTAATCTGCTTTTATTAATGTTTGCAGTCAGTTGAGAAGTTCAGACTGTGGCCCAGGCTTCTGTTCCAACAAATGCTGTATTTTGTCTCTTTCACAAACTCAAATATTAAAGATAATTTATTTCTTGCTTTCTGTTATATGTCAGATTTGTTTAGTCAGCGCATACCAAATAGAAAAAGTAAAAATAAACAGAAAGAAGATTTATCAAATTTTGAGTAAATTTAGACTAAACTATGTCTTTTTGAAGGCTACATGTTCCAGTACCCCAATAAAACTCTAAAGGTCTGATGGCCCACAACAACTTCCAGCTTTCTCTTTATGCAAAGTTTTATCAGCAACAAAGGCACTGAAGCGAGTGGGAAATGTTCTGGTAATAAATACTAATAATTATAACAGTAAATAATAATAATAAACTAATAAACAATAATAATCTAATAATTATTAGGAGTAAAAAAATTAAAATAACCACTACTGACTTAGCAATAAGGCTTATATAGGACACCAGCATTTCTCATGCTGTGGCTAACAGTTTAAACTCTTTTGTCAAAAAAGGTGCTACTTCAGAAACTACAAAATAATGGTAACACACATATTAGGCATATCGTGCATAAATGAAGTTCTCAACCTCAGATGTTTATGTACATTAAAATGTCATACTTTCCAGAGCTTTTGAGAATAAAGCAGTATTTCAGAGCAAACGGACTCCAGTTGACTACCAGGCTTGAACCTGTGACAGAATTGAACCCATTGCCAAAAATGGGAAAATTTAACATCCAACTCTTAGAAAAACTGGCAATATGGAGCCAGAGCTTCTGGGAGCTATTGTAATAGATACAGAGACAATTTGTGCTCATGGTGCTACTCTTCTTTTCAAGTTCTCATATGTAATTTTTCTTTCAGTACCTCAGACCTGCAAAAAATGTGGCCTCCAGTGCATCAAGTGCATCACACACATAATGAAGAGTAAGAGAAACAAATAAGAAGCAGTAATAACAGAAGCAAAAAGGAAAACACAAGGTGATTCCTAAACTTTTATTTCTGAATGAAAGTATATGTTTACATCTTCATCAAAACAGGAGATATATGGACCTTTTAACTGTAAGGAAATTCAGTAATAGCTCAAATATTCCAAATTTTTTCAGTAGGGATAAAATAAAATGGCCCTTGCTAAAATAACAGCTTGAACCTCTCTCTCAAAAGCCTTCTTGATGTTAAGCATGTGAAAGTAACTTTGTACTTTCTGGTGATGACAGAGGCAGCTGAACAAATGCCAAATACCATTAAGAGTTGTTTCAAAATCTCCAGACCTCCTGAGATTTCATGAGGAGTTCTGTAGATACCCAAAGACTATTTAGACCTGGAGTACTGCTCATAACAGCACCCCAAATTCCTGGCACTTTTTTAAAAATATTCATTGGGAAACATGTGAGATTTTCCCCAAAATGAATGAAAATAATTCTCAGAATTTAGCCGAAAACCATTTGATTACATTGACTTTTAAACCCTGATGTTACAAAAGAGACACAATTATAAATTCTCACTGTACCACAACTTTAAATTATAAAAGTAACTAAATAAATAAATAAAAAGGGGGAGAGAGAGAGAGTGAGAGAGAGCAGAGGAGGAAGGGAAAGAGGAAAGGGAAGGGGAAGTGGAAGGAGAAGAGGAAGGGGAAGGTGTAAGGGTAGGAATAAGGGTAGGAAAGGGGAAAGGGGGTGAAGGGAGGGGAAGGGGAAGGGAACCTTGAAAAAAAACCAACAATGTATTATTATTTACATAGAAAGAGTTAGAAACTTGACAGTCTTCTCTTGTTCTCCCTCTTGCCAAGTTCTGTTTATGCTAAACATGAGCCTGCTGGAGGAGAATGGTTCATGGGGGAAGAGAAAATGAACTATGTGTTCAGATGTTTTAAAGCTATGATGTCAGGGCCCTGCTGTGCAGAGGCCAACATTTATATTGCAACCATTATTTATCCTTGGTGAACGTCAAGTAACACTGGAAAGATAACAGAAGTACAGAAGATTTTCAAATTCTCTGCAAGTATCCAAACTCAAACAATACATTGAAGGATGATAGAAACTAAAAGTAAACTTTCTTTTCTAATTCTTAGCAAGGTAACAATTTTTTTTTTCAAAATCTGTTCAATTTAACATAACTTATTCTCATTGAAATATTTTGGGGTGCTCAGTGCCTGCAAAGCAGCTGTATTTTGTCACAACCTGATGAAGCAGACCTGCTTTGACAGGGAACAGAGTTACTAAGGGCTGTCATTCATACATGCTGAACCAGAGCAAGAGATCAGTCGCTTTCTGAGCCCATGCCCAGCTTTTTATAAATATCTCCATGTGTTTGCAATTAGTTAGTGAGCTATTCTGGCAGCAAAGGTTATTGAAGGCTGTTTTCCAGACAGTTTTTTTTTCTTTCCCTGCACAACTAAGACTCAATATTAGCATGTTTAATAACAGCAGGCCAAACAGTAGACTCCTGTACATATATATATATAAAATAAATATATATATAAATTAATGGAAGAGTTTATCTTCCTTCCTTTGAAATAAAATAAAATAAAATAAAATAAAATAGAACATATAGAGGGGGACAGAATACCATTGTGTAGTTTTTATCTACCTGTGGCAAGCAGCAGAAACTTAAAGTATGAAAGACTTCTGCTGCTATTGATGTATATAATACACTGAATATGAGGAAGGATTCAACCTTTGTTGATCTTAAATTTAATTGTGGTAATAGTTTATTTAAGGAGTTATGTTAGTTACATATTCCCCTTCAAAATCTGCAAGGATTTGTAAAATTAAAGCACTGTCAATTGCATCTCAAGAAATATATTCATTTATGCATAATAAAAATGCAGCCTACATCTTACTGGAGTAAACAAACCATCACAGCCTTCAGGAACATTCAGCATGACTTACATACATCAAAACACCACATTTTTGTTTGTTGTTTTACATCAGATGGCAACTTGGGTACCAATGTAACTGGCTATGTATCATAATTACAAGCAGCTTGTTATATGAATAATGGCAGAATAATTGTTCATAGCAAATAGCATTCACCATATACACCATTAGGGTTGTTCATAATATACACTACTACATTAGGGAATATGCTGGATTTAGGGCTAGCATTTAATAAAGAGCTATGAGATGATGAACTAACTTTGTAAATAATACTTGCATTTCTGTAAGCTGTCTCTACCACTCTGTGAAATTAAAACTGTAGTGATCACTTTATAATTCCCAGACACAAAAGATAAAAATAAAGTGCAGAAGGAAGTGCTAGAGTTTTAGAGGAAAATCTTACAGGATTACTTATGTACTAACTAAATCACCCTTTACGGTTTATGTGGCTCATGAACTTATGTTATTGAAGTTGCAGCAAAAAAATGCAGATTCACCAATCTCATCTGATGAGATGACTAATAGCCTCATAGTACTGTCCTTCAATAAACAACAGTATCTAGACAAAAGGAACAGGAATAAACTTAATTTCTACTGCTAACAGAAACCACCACTTCTTGCTCAATTCGACCTATTGTTACGGTCTGCCTGTTCATTGCATTATAGAGAAAGACAACTAAGTCAACATTAAGCAACTGCTACACAGTCATTAGTAGCAGCAGTTAATTCATATAGTTTTCTTTCCCATAAGAACATTTTAAATACACAGTAAAACTGGCCATTTACATTTGTTACGGAAATTGAAGGGAATATAAAATATATCAGACTAGGAAAAGCTGTACTGGTGGAGCTACTGAAGTCAGGACAAACCCAACTCATTTTACACTTCATCCTCCTGCATACATGCCAGACCACCAACATGTAATCATAAAGAGGATAAAATAGATTATTCTTATACAACACCATTGATAGTTATGCATTTTGAAGAAGAAGATCAAGAGAAAATAAAGTCAAAAGTGTTGACTCTGCTAAAGATCTTCACATTGAGTTACAGTCAGGATTATTCATGTCACTAAACACAACTCATGTTATGAATTAGACTTTAAATTAAGAAAATGTCAGCATTAGCTAACACATGAGTGGGATGAGAAATGGGCATGACAAAAGCAAGGAATCTTAAATTTTGCAGTCTTCAAGGAAGGCAATATACCATATTGGTAGTTTTAAAAGTCTGTTTAAAGAGAAAATTGTTAGATGATTCTCAATTTCCATAGCTACATATAAACCATAACAAGCTACATTCAAACCATACATCCACATTACATATTTAATACAGATAGATCAACAACCAAACCTAACATCTAGTCCTCTTTGCTGTCTGGGAGTAAATGAGAGTTGGATCCCCAAACCAAACACAATCTAATTTTCACAGTACTGAGTCAGATACAGACTTAGCCTTACAAGGTAATTTGATTTCATGATAATTTTACCATTTGTGAATAAAATGGTCTGATAGTAGCTTCCAGAAATTTAACATAATTAAAACCAGGCCCAGTCAGCCAGGATTTGAATGTGAACCCAAATTATAGGTGAAATTTAATCAGATTCACCTTTCAAGTTCACCCCCAATATTTGTCCTATTAAACAGAGAAGAGGAACAGATGAGAACAAAAACGTAAGGATACTAAACAAAATATTTCTTTTCAACACTTTTTATTGTTGCAAATTAAAAACAAACTAAACACTTTAATTACATAATGGAGAAAAATAGAAGAGAACTAGAAGATTATCACACACACTGATTGGTAAGATCCATCAAAATCTGTCTGTTATTTACAGTACAAGAATACCAAAACTGATCAGAATCTATACTGCACAAAGAGTGTGTATCTGTATCCCTGGTTCAGCATAGGGTTACACTTTCCTCTATCTGCTCTATTATGAATAAAGCTACAAATCATTTCATCACGGCCCAGGAAAATAGTTGAGAATTCCTGTCTCAGAATTTTCTGACTACTGCTATGTCACTTACCACATCACTCACTTCATGTGAGAAGTTCCCCTCTATATGCCAATTTTATCAGCATTATAACACACTGATCTCTCACATCAGTTACTTTCCAGAGTGGACGAACATCAAACCTCACTGGAATCCAGCACAGTATTTCATTCACAGTTGACTGTAGTGAAGGAACGCTTGCAATATGAAGGAATAAGCAAGCAGATAGAAAGTAGTCATGGCCAGTAACATGATTGTACAGTATATTCTGCATTTATTTTGAATTTCCTATCTGAAATTCAGCTGTAGTCTTCAACAGCATTTACCACTTATGATTCACAGTTGCTCAGAGATGTAAATATGCAACAGATCACTCATTTGTCTCTCTGCCAATAGAGAATTACTGCATACAGTATGTTTTCTAGTATTTATCCAGTCCAGTTTTACGAGTTCCAAGAAATGGAACCTCCCTTGAGAAACTATTCTTGACAGGGACAGAAACTTTCTGACGGTAAAATGCATTACATTGACAGTGAAAACAAAACAAAACAAAACAAAACAAAACAAAATAAACTATTCTTGCTTCAGTTTATTGTTGTTTTACATTATTTTTCTGCATCCCTTACTATCTGTGGTTCTTACACCATGTGAATATTTCTGTGTTTGCACATTCCCACATCATCATCACTTTTTCAAAATGTCAATGTCTAGCCAATCGTTGTCATACATTTATATGCATACACACAAGGTCTGATTATTTTTGTTGTTTTTCTCTGAGCTCCTTTCAAATCATTATTATGTCTCTAGTAATGACAAATTCATATCTGCAACAACCTAGCAAAATATTTATTTTCTCACCTCACAAAAAAAAAAAAAATACATGCAACTGCTTCTGTGCACTCCACTCATCAGCCCAGCCCTTCTCAAGCACACTCAGAGACCTTCTCTTTAGAAGCCATGCTGACTTAAACAGTTTTTATCTCCCCTGTCCTGACCCCTTTTTCTCACTATGTCTATTGTAGAGGAGTGTCTGTTTACCCAGCCATGCTGTGAATTGGATCCAGCAACAATCCAGCCTAAAAATAACCCAGCAAAAGAGAAGAAGAAAGGTTATTTTTAATACAAATCAGTTTTCCAATCCAGTTCACTATGCGGGTGCACACACTGTTGTACCAGTTGATTGATGGGATTTTTGAATATTGGAATAAGCATGAGCAAACAGTGGCTGCTGTGCAAAAGGCACTGCCAGAAAAGGGTAATACAGATGTGAAACTATTCAGTCCTGCCCTGAAGGACATCTTGGCAGAGAATGCCTGGAGCAGCACTTCATCGCGTGCCCTGAGAGCCCTGCACTGTGATGAAGTGCGAAGAAACCGTAATTGGTGCTAGTGAGATACAGGCAAAATCAGGTGAGAGGTTCTATTTTTATTCTGTATTCCAAATAAAGTAATGTGTATCTACAAAAGTAGAACAAGGCAGTGCATTTTCTCCACCAGTGAAGTTAGCATAAGAATTTTTCCCTTTCTTCACAGATCATTTGTCTGTCGCTTCAGCTATGCTCATGTAAACCTGATCACCGATACAATGACTTAGAAACATCCCAGCCTTTAGAAAGGAGGTTCTTGATTTAAAAATCACAGCTTCTAACAACAGTGACCTTCAAAATAAAACAAAAATCTTTAGGAAAGGAGCAGAAGGTATCCTATTGCGTCACTGAAATAAGTATATATGTTAATTATGATTCAGAGGTGCCTGTTGATTGTTTGGAATTAAATTATGACAGAGATTAAATTATTAAATTATGACAGAGATTACCTTTTCCAGTGATAAGACCCAAAAACTATAACAAATCACCCTTTTTATTAACATTTTGTTAATAAACATTTATAATAAACATTAATTTTGTTAATTAACATTTTGTTAATAAAAAAACCTGGGCTGGAAAAGGCCCAAGAGCCTACAGCTCTATACTTCTGTGTCATCACCATAAGGTTAAAAATGTAACACAGAGAAACACAGCATAAAAATTTATTGTTAGAAGGTGGTGTATCTTACATTCTTTTCTTGTGGCCTTGACCGATTGCCACCACCCTTTCTACCTCAGGCCCACCAACCTGCAATGGGAAGGCAGCTATCTCGTCTGTACTGCCTGCTCCAGTCTCACGTTCCTTATGCCGGCTTTCTCTTTTCCCTTTCACAGCTCTGCAGCCACAGTATGTTCCCTTTACATAGAATCAGCCATTCAGGTTGAAAAAGACCTCCAAGATCATCTAGTCCAACCTTTAACCTTTAACTGCGTTATAGATTCAGCCTAATGAGTGCTGAGTAGAGGGAGATACTTACTTCCCTTAATCTAGTGGCTGAATTCCAGACCAGCATGCTGCTGGCCATTTTGCTTGCCAAGGTACATGTTTGGTTCACATGCAGCTTGATGCCCACTAGGATCCCAGGGCCTTCTCAGCAGCCTCTATTGTTGCTGTGGCTTAAACCATGGCCTTGTTTATTTAAGCACAGATTAAGGGGGAAATGGATATAAGAAGTCTGGAGTCATGCAAAAGCACCCAAAGCCTGCCTATCAGAACATTAACTCTAGGTTTCCTAAACTGAGGTTGGGTTCAAAGGCTATAATCAGCATTTCATTCTGTACAAAACAATTATTATTTTTTTTTTTTAATATTATTTTTCTCTCTGAGATGGTAGCCAGCAACAGGTAACACTTTTTGGTTTCTTCCTGCTTTTCTATTGTTCTTTGCAATACACTACTCTGGATTCTCATATTTTCTTTTCTGCAGTATTTTAATGCAGGTATGTTTCTTCTCACATGTGGCACTTTTTCCATAACCTCCTGACCCAAGCTCAGTGCTTAGAGGCTACTCTGTGTTCCTAGTTCATGTGATAACTGGGCACAGACTAACCTTCACAATTCTTCTCCTCAGATAACAGAACTATCATCTATTAGCTATCATCTTCATGTAGAAAACTGGATATTTTTCCATTTTTCCATAATATGCAAGTTAGCAATTTATTGATAATTAATATAAATAAAACCTATTTTATATCATTTTATGTAATTTTCTTTTGTCTGTAGGTTGATGCAAGCAAGTAATAATAGGAAAATTAGAAAAATACTTGAAATATAAATTTCCAATATTGTTATTAATAACAATCAAAATAATGTATGATTCTGAGGTCTATAGTAAGATAATATTATAAATATTTGCTTTTACACAGAGGAATCAAGCAAGCAAAAATTTTGAAGCGTGTCACATGTCAGAGATTAAAAAAAAATATAACAATTATTATTTTTTTCATTTAGACAGTGATGACTTCTCTCTCCATTTGATGCCCTCAAAAGAATGACTATTATTTTGCTACCATAAATACTTATAGTATTTCCATTGCTGTAACAGCTCACTTCATTTTCTGCAGAAGAGAATTGTACCAAGCTTCCATTGTGACCCAGAGAACATACACACACAAGAAGACCCAACTTCCTTAACAGGATCTCTGAGAATGTAAAATGCTCAGGAAGACATTTGCAAGCAATTCCAAGGTAGTCAATTAAAAGTAAACCCGAATAAATATTAATTTTAAATCTTGCAGTGGGATCAAAAGTCTTACTTGTTTCAGACATCTAATCCATTGATATCAAAAGCAGAGATTGTATATATTTTAAAAGATAAATGACAACAATACATGAAGCAGCAGCCTGTAGAAAAATTAGATCAACTTGTTGAAATACATACAAAAGATTGATGAAAAGCCCATGAATTGAAGAATCGTTTTGCACCAACTGAAACAATGCTAGTGTTGATCCAAGCACAGTACATAGCAATAGCTTACTCTCAAGGTAATAAAGGCATGAAATATATGCTAGCCCACCCAAAGATGAAAGAATATAACAGAAAGATCTTTGTGATTATTCAGTACAAAGTAGACTATGTCATAAAAATATGCCTGTGCTTGTTGCAAAACCTTGGCTGTCTTATATGGAAGGCAAACACTATGAACATAATGCTGTCCAGATGAATCATCCAGTGCAGAACTAGTATATCGCACTGCTGACAATTTTGGTTAAAAAAGGCTGGAAAGGCTTTATTGCTCATGCAGAAAAGGCAGCTTTGCCACCTTCTTTTGTTTTCCCTCTTCCATGTTTTGACAATGCTCTTGAGAATACCTTACGGATCCCATTGTATGTGGCTTTTAATGAACACATCACAATTCTGCCTCCTGTAGGTAAACGTTTACCTTAACACAGCAAGGGAAATTTCACTGTGCAGTTTTGGCAGGGGTTCCTACATTCCATGAACCTTCCTTTCCTTCTTTAAAGTACAGGGTGGGAAAGGAGAACAGCAATCCAAGTAATAGCAGACTGAATTATTGAAGCAATATTTAAAAAGACAAACCAATAGCAGTGTCACAGTGCAGAAAAACCATTTCTATGATCAAAGTGATTTCAGCAGTCACTGCTGATCCCCTTTCGTTTTTGAACTGGAGGAACTACAGAGAAGCTCTACAATTGCTCTTGCTATGCAGACGTGTAACTGACAGTATAGTAAGGGAAGTTACAGCTTTTCTGTGATTTGTATTTACCTTAGTCATGAATAGCTAGGTGCAATGTAAACACAAGCAGAACAAGAGGCTAACCTCTGCTTGACAATTTGTGGGAACAGCCTTTTCTGAGTCAGGCCAGTGTGACTGATAAGAGACTTGCACTCAGCAATTGGTAAAAGGTTAAGAGATGCATATGTAATTTATATACCTAATACACAGGAGAAGGTTAATCAGGCAGATAAGAGTATAGCAACAGCTAAACAAAAATCAAAGAGAGGATGGAAAGCAAGGGAAAAGTCCTCACATGAATGAGAGAAGCTATCTGGTATATTAAACAAGTAACTGATAGGACTATGCCTTACATAATTAGGATTTAAAGTGTGAACTATTTGAAACAACAAAAACATGTTCCACGAATTTGCAGACCAAGACATCAGTAAAGTGCAATACTTTAGAATATCTTTTAAGGAAAGAAAAATTAATATGCAGGCAAATTGGAAACCAAACTAATTATATCATAGTATTTACAGTAATTCCATCAGTTTTACCAGTTAACCTTCTCTAATAACAGCACGTATTTTATAGAGTTATATTTATAGAGTAATGTTTTTTTAGCTTAGTTTATGTAAAGTATTTGATATATGGTAAGGTATACACAGAGTCAGATAAATGATGGTGTACCACAAGAGCAAGCCAAATAATAATAATAATAACAATAATAACAATAATAATTATAATAACAATAATAATAATAATAGAAGAAAAAAGAAAAAAGAAAGAAAAAAGATGGTGATAAGACGTACTGACAAAATGAGTTTATGAGTGGCAGGAGACCATTAGGTCTACAAGCACTGGTAATTGGGCTAATCTTTTTTAATATTTTTACTGATAATACTGGAACAACTACCAGAAGTTTGATGTTGAAATCACCTAAGCACGGTGCACTGTGTTGGCACTGTAGAATGCCTAAGAAGAATGACCATGAGGCCTGGACTGGAAAAACAAAATGAAGCAATGTTAATAAGCATGAAGTCATTGAGTTAGGGACTAATTTAAAATTCAAGTGAGAACATACACTGGGAGATCATCATTTAATTGAGAAGATGGAGTTGAGTGCACTAATAAAATTCAGATATGAAAGAGGGAAATAAAATCCTAAAACATATCAGGTGAGGCACTGCAATAATGCTGGACAATAAGCACTGTTGTATGTCGTATCTGGAACCTTGAATTAATATCTGATCACATACATCAAAGAGAGAAATTGGAAATAGACTAGATGCAGAAAAAGGACTTGAGAGACAATATGCACAGTATGCATGGGTATGAGATTTGTTTGTTTCCCATAGCAAAACCAAATGGAAGAAAATTCATGCCTGCTGTCCCTGGAAAGTAAGCTAGGGAAGAAAAATAACTGCTTGCTTAAAAATAAATAAATATAAGCTAGCAGTGCATAAATTTATGCTCAAAGTGAAGACTCCTAGCTGTTAGAGTAATCAAGTCCTGAAACAGCCTTTCCGACGGGACTAACAGAGGCAAGAAGACATTAGCTGCTTCTCATGCAGACTTTGATAAGTTTAAGAAAGAGGCTGTATGGCACAGTGCCTCCAACAGCAGAAAACTGCTCAGTGATGCAGGAGGTTCCCTATCGTCCTAGGAAACCTGCTTTTTTCCCTATGGGTTCAACAGCTCATAAAGAATTTGGACTTCTGCTCTTTCCCTTCCAGCTGATCTCTGTTACAGCTTATTGGCTGTGAAAACAGAGTCCCTGAGACAGCACAGAATATGACCACCAAAGCCCCAGTGATTAACGCCAGAATGAGGAGGAAATAAGAAGCCAGCAATGTGTTTCACACTTCATCCTGAAGATATGGACTGAACCAAGGAGGATATACCCTGGATGGGTCATGCCTGACAGAGGGGGTGACAAGCATTTCAACCCAGCCACACGGTTCTTGTTAACAGCCTTTCAAATGATACTCTGAAAGCAATGCTGGTCCAAAAACAGCACCAGAGGAAAGCAGCTGAGGACAGAGGGGAATGTGACTGCCCTGTTTAGTGGCAGCAACATTACATCAGCTCAACTGTGACATCAAGTCTAAACATGTGCTGGAGGTGGGCTAACTCAGTTGTGAGACCAGCTTGGGTGGTTCTGCTCGATGCTTACAGCACTGGAGCTCTGGGGAGTGTTATTTGGAGACATCCACACAGTGCTTGGATAAGTCACAACTCAGTCCAGCCGTGTTTATTAGCTAATCCCAGCACTGCTGCTGCAGATCTAACTGCGGTAAAGACACACCTGAAGGAGAAAATTCTTGCCTGGTTGTTATGACTTTGGGGCATGGGGGCAAGGAGTCCAAGGATGAGGAACCAGACCTGTGAATCTCAAACACTGCTCAAACACCCATTTTCTCAGCTAGGGCACGGCAACATAAAAAACACTGCTCCAGACCAAAGAGATCATAGCTTTCAGTGTTGTAATAAAAGTCACATACAACCATCTCTTATTTTTAAAACATGCATCTTACCTTTCACATTCAGATACATGCATAATTGAGGTCCTAAACCCATCTATCAAAACAGCAGTGGGCTTCTGAAATGGAATTACTGCTCTTTTTTCTACTACATTAACACATTGTTTTGACAAGAGGCAATTTCTGAACTGAAAATAAAGTGATTTCAAAATTAAATAAAACATTTCTCCTCAATCTCATACTTCATAAAGGCACAAACCTTTAGATTGCAGCACAAAGGTTTACCTAAATTTTCCATTTGAGCAACTTCTCTTGACTCCCACAAGGCCCAAGATAAACAGTACCCTAATAAAAGTTGATAGCATGGGCTCTGTTCAAGTGAAACCACTTTATAACTTGACCAAGTGTGTTCTCTGCCAGGAAATGATTGCTTTTCCAGTTCAACCCAAGAATGTTGCTCTGCCTTATGTCTGCTGGAAACAACTTCTCTGTTTATGGGTGGGCTAAAGCAGGAGGATTCAAAGGCTAAGTCTAGGCCTCAGATAATGATGCTAGGATTAAGATTTGGTCCTAGATTTTTCCATACCTATCATAATGGTTTGTAAAAATGAGCAGACAAACAAGAAAGGCAGTACAACATATTACATAGTTTGCTAAGCTTCTGTTTCTCCTCCCCTTATGATTACTCACTACATCCACATTCAAATCAATTTGGTCTGCAATAAAAAAACCTTGGTCAGGTGTGATTTATTTAACTTCCCATACCAAGCTAACAGTATCACATCCTTTCCTGTGAAAAAACACGGTATACTCAGAGGTCTCTTGTAGGAAAATTCCATGTATTTTTTTGCAGAAGATCCTTCCTGATCAATGCAGTGCACAACCAGACTTGTAAATGGTAAAAGTCTTGCAAGTGCCACAACACTACCCTTTAATGAAGAGGAGGAAACAGGTTCCTCTCAAAATGAAAGCCATTCAAACTACTCCAAAGGAACTGCTGCAGGTCACCATGCAGCGCTTTTGCTAGGGAGACTCCTGGTGGAACTCGCTGCTGGTATTGCCTGTGTCTGTCACACAGAGCGTAAGAACCAAAATCAAACCATCCTCTAATGTGCCCAAAAACAAAGAGTTTCACCGTTAAGCTACATGCTTTGAATGCACTTATGGGAATTTCCCAGGCTTGAGGTGTTATGAACAATATTTAATATAGGTCAGAATATTAAAGGGAGAGTTACACTTCACTTCTTAAGACTTTGTGTAATCATCACCAGCCTAGAACATTAGGGGAATTGTACTATACAGACATGTTGCATGTATTGTTCTACCTGTATGTCCAGTCTTCACTTGGAGAAGGTTGGTGTTTTCGTTTATTTATTTGTTTGTTTGTTTGTTTGTTTATTTTTTCAGGATAAGATCCTGTTACAGGCAAAACAGTCTGGAGCTGGGGAATTTTACTTCAGTTAATTTATTGCTATGTAACAAAAACTTCCTATCACTGATTTGAATATGGAGAAAAAGGGCAAAAGGGCGTAAACTTACATAAAGCACTTACATAAATATACAGACCTTCTTTCACTAGTCCCATCTTTCCTAATTTTCACTGAAGATTACAATAGTCCTTCCGCATTCCTCTGGAAGAGTGACAGGCAGCACAGGAGATTGAAGGTGTGCACACAAGATATTTTGTCTGCTGTTGAGTGGTTATTATTTCTGCTGCCCTACAGTTACTAGTTTATTGCAGCTCTTCATGTATTGGTTTCCATCCACCTGTTCCTTGGTGCCCTTGCCCCAGCATGGGTCACCCATGAACCCCTCAGGGATGAGGTTGCACCTCCTGCCTATAGCACATATGTAGTCAACCTTCCACCCAACTCCTGAAAAATGTACCTTGAACAGTAGATTACAGGACTTGACATTGTAACAGCCTGGACATATTTCCGCTGCAGTCCTTTCAGAGCTGATTTCTGGAGGAAATGCCTGAACAGTTGCAAGAGCAGTTTTGCATGAAAGAAGTAGTCATCAACAATGTAATTATGGACAATTTAGATGGGTATGTCTAAGGAAGAAGGGCAGAGGAAGGGGAAAACAGCTTAAATGAAATCCTGCAAAGAAAAGCAAGATGTGAATATCTAAATTGAAATGTCCCTATTACAAGGCTATTAGAAGAATATTTTTTTCATTAAACCCTTTAAAAAGAAGTCTCAGTTGATAATATAATCCCATGGTAGAAATGCTCACCTTCACAGGAAAGTGAAGCAAGAGGAAACAAGCAAACAAACAAAACAAAACAAAAACAAACAAACCACCCCAAGCATAGTCACAGACCTTTCAACAGTTTGCAATACTTTCAGCAGGAAAAGCAGAGGAGTGATCTTTCCATCACCAAAACACTTTGGGTTGCTCTTTTGACTACTCACAGATAAAGCAGATGTGCAAATTATCCCTGGAAAGTAAATCTTCCTGAAATTAAATATAGCTGCAGAAAAACTTGTCAAACCATACTTCAGTTACAATTTATCTTAAACCAAGAAAAGCTATTAGAAATAGTTCAGATTTTTATTAAATTGAAAAGGACTAGAATGTTATTATGTCAAGCCTATATCAAGTTGTAGAATTGACCTGGTTTATAACAAACATGTTTACAGTGAAATATCACCAGAAAAATAAAGCCAGATTCTTGAAATATTAATGCCAAGAATATAACTGACATTTGGGAGGTGAATGTCTAACACACAATTCAAAAGAATACTAGCATTCTTAAATTTATCTTCCAAAATCAATTTTATGAAAATTAGGAGACCTTCATTTAGTTAAAACAGTTTACTTCCAAGTCCTCCTGAATTACTCAACTTGATAATGAAAATGACTCTGGGAAGCTACCCTCATATAGGCATAGAAAACAGACTTTTTTACATCAAGCTCTTCCTAAATACTTGTCACCCTGTATTTGGTCTCACTTGTCATTAGAATTTTTTAATTGTTTGCAACTGAAATGTTTTTATTGCAAATGAACAACGTGAGGATATTAACTTTGGTTAAGAAAACTTTGCAGAAGGAAGAAATACAACAGTCTTAACCTAGGAAACTCAAGATTTAATACCAGACAATAGACAGACTACACAAATCACTTCAAAAAAAAGGAAGATGTAGAGACTTAAAGGAAATAAATGTGTCAAAGGAATTAATATATCAACAGTATTATTCCAGAGGGCTTTATATACACAATAGCTGAGAAAAATGAAATGAGACTTAAGCACGAGGACAAAAAATAGAGCAAGAAGAATAGTCATGTTAAATATATATATATATATATATATATAGTAATGTAAGACATTTTAAAGACATGAAAATAAAAGCAGAAGAAATAACATCTCTGGTGTTCATAGGTTTTTTATGGAAAAAAAAAATCAATCCAATTAATAAAAAATCCACTTATTGACTCAGGAAAAGGTGGAAACTCTATTATCTTAAAATGCAGAGGAGGTACAGGAAAGATTTAAATCCAAAGATGAAGAGAACGTGAAGAGAAGAAAATGGAAGAAAAGGGGAGAGAATGAGGGCTAAGAAGAGAAATTACAAAGACTTTAAAAGGAAAAATGAAACGTTATTGTAGATTACTGAAAAGGGTGGCAGATTAAGACTGGAGAGATATCAGAAACTCAGTTCTGGGAAAGAAGTGTTCTTATTTGATAACCATACTGATAAAATTAGCATATAAAATATTTAGAAAATAGATACATAATTGCAACCTCAAATATTTATTAAACAATTTAATTTTTTTTTTAAAGTGAACTCTTCAAGAGTATTTAAATAGAAGTTTGGGAGATATGAGGATTTGTAGTTTTAACTTTTATTCAAAGCGCTATTGACTTCAGTGTGACTAGGGTAGGTGTTGAAAATGTAGACATCATAGATCCAGATCTACTCACACTCCAGTCACAGGCAACTTCAGTATTGTCAGAGTCCGTGCAACAAACTGTTCTTATAGAATTATCTCTTTTTAGTCTCAACTTGTTAGACTGTTAGAGCCTGCTGGTTGTTGCAGTTAAACCCACCATCAGTCAAGCACTACATGCCTATCTCTACAGCTATGGTTTCTGCGGCTAGCAATCATATATGGCTTTTGCTACCTGTCTACCTAAAGGACTTCTCAGTAGTGGATGGAATAATTTCTGTAAGAAAATAAACTTATATACCAGAATACATACAATGCATTAATGCCTGTAAAGCATATTGAAGTCCACACATTTGCATATTCTTTCCAGCTGAATGATGATCAGCTTTCCCAGGTATATCATTTGATGAAAGCAGATATTATTTCTCTTATTCATGTGTACACAACTATTCCTAAGTTGTGTATAGAAATATTCACAAGGTAAGAACTTATGCTCAGTGTAAGCAGTACTCTGATACAGATCTCTATTTCAGCCACTAACTTAGTATCTGCTAGAAACAGACCACCTGTGTCACAGAGGCCATAAAATATTGAAGAACAAGTACTGTCTAAGAATAACTCAAAGCAGCTACTGTGTAAGCAAATCAAATGAAATCCATGAAAGTAGAAAAAGAAAATGCCAGGAAGAAGAAAACAGTCAATGAATTTACTAAGGTATTGTTCACACATTTGAGCACAGATCATCAAGATGATAATTAAGTTCTTGTTAAGTCTTAGGATAGTAACCTCACCTGTGGGATACAGTGATGCTGGGCACTTTCAGGGCACATTGGTGATGCCTGTTGGCTCTTTCATATGCTTGAAGAACATTTGCATCAGTGAATTTACTTGATAAGCATACGATGTAGAGACATGTTCCATGTTTTCCAGTGAGGTTCCATGCCTATTGGCTTCATCCAGGTTTTATGCCAAATTCTTAAAAGCTGAGCATCTCTTCAGGATACAAATTCTCCTCAACAATCCCTCCAGTCACAGAGACCTAGTTCTACTCTGTGGCACTGGGAAATGTCCAAGACAAGTTCATAGCAGACAAAATCACAGAAGCGTCTGAAACCCACTTTGTAGAGCAGCACTGAAAGAAAATATGACCCTTGCTTTTCCTACAGATCCATATTTCTTAAAACCTGGGTGACATAACAGATGAGCAACTTCCTCAGTGAAACTAGTGGACAAAACCAGGCAAGGATTCCTTCCCATCCCCTGTGCGCTTTATCTTCCGACACAAAACATATTGTTTGTACTATAGTAGCTGAATTCTTTCTGCAGAATTTTACAGTAATGCTAACTCACTGCAGGCTGATGCCTAGAAAAGGAAATACTTTCCATGGGAGTCATGCTTGTATGGGATATCATTTCACAATTTTAAAGTGAGAACCAATACAAGACTAGCTCATAATCATGTTAGATTTCTTGAATAACAGTGAATTTACGTATCTGTAAAAAGCTTTTTAACTATTTCAAGATTCTTGATCTCACAGGAAGTATGTAAGACAGAAATATGTTTTTTTGTGTTTGTTTGGTGTTTGTTTGTTTGTTTTGTTTTTTTGTTTTTTTTTGTTTTTTTTTTTTAATTATTTAGCTTTTCCCTACTGTCTGTACTCTGGAATTTCCTGGTCTCTGAGCCAGATATTCCATATATGTTCAGGTCTCCATAAAATGAACCAAAAAAATAAACAAGAAGTTTCGGTAAATCTATATTTTAGCTTCAAACAAAGTAGAGCTGAAAAGAATACAGATACACATACAGAATCTCACTTCCTATTTTTTTCTTTCTTTCAGAAAACATTAAAAAAAAATCATAATCTGGGACCAAGAAAATTATTTTTGGAAAGAAAATCAAGGGATTCAGCTGAAATATGAGTCACATCATACTTTCAAAAAAAAAAAAAAAGAAAACATTCTTTTCTTAGGTGTGGGGGGAGAAAGTTTTTTGTGGTGGTAGAGCATGACACGAGCTGACAGTGAGAATCATTTTTAAATCAAAACTTACTAAAATATATCATACCTTAACAATAGCTGTTTCAATCAATTTTACAATAATAATTTCCATCTGTATCAAAGAAAATTAAAAACACAAGCAACCTGGAATGAAATAACAGCATCTCTGGCAAAAGTTGTTCAAGATACCCATAGCAGATCAGAAGAAACCGAAGAAGGGATGCCTTTCTTTTAAAAACTGTTTTTCCTTGAACATAAACATAGAATTTTTAATAGAATATATGCCTTCATCTTCCCTCTATGGATGCTCGTTGGTGTGAGCACACTTGAGGTACTTGAAAGTGACTGCACCTTCTCCCTAACTGCAATAAGAAACACAATAACTAAAGCTAAGGTGAAAGCTGCTACATCTTTTCTATAGAATCCTTGGCATTAGGTCATGATTCCCTGGGATACTGCAGTTTCAGCAGTGGTCCAGAGCTGCACAATATGAACAGGAGACTCACCAGGTATTACACAGCATCACCTTGCACAATAATGGAACACAGCCTACGATGAGCTGCAGGCTTCCCACCTCTGAGTGGCAATTGTGTTCTGCTACATCACCATAAAGAATGAGAGAAGCATTCTAATGTTCTTTCTCATCTAAAATACATTTGTGATACATGAGACCAAGAGACCATAAAGCAACAATGTTCAAGACCTTTCAGGAAGCAGGGACTTATTCTTTTGCCTAGCTTTGAAAGAAAGCAAGAACAGATAAAGCTTACTGTTCTCCATTTGCCATTTGTACCTGTAAAGGAGCAAGAAACATTTTTGGACATGCATTCAAAACAAATATTTAACCTTTAAATTGCACAGTCCTCCAGAAAAGCATTTTTTTTCTGTACCAGAAGACACCTTATTTAATTGCAAATGTTAACATTTTACAATGAAATACCTCAACTAACATAGATCAATTCACTGTACTCTGTGCTTTACTTTCCTACGTAAATTGTAAATTTTTTGTCTAAGTGTTTCTATATGGTGAGAATCATCTTTGTTTGCAATCCGCCATCAGAAAAGATTTAAGTATGCTTCTGTTTTAAGCCTTAACAGAAAAGTGCTTGTGATTTTCCCCACAGCTCTATGGACATTTTATCTCAACAGTTCTGAGAGTGATCAAAGATTTGGCTGTGAAACAATGCAGCACAGTGACCAGTATAAAAATAAGAAAGCCTAGCCAAGTTCACGTAGATGGCATCTGGAGCATTTCCACTGCCCATGGCCATCAGGGCTGCCCAGGGTGCTTCTTTCCCATATAATGTGAGGCTGTGCTTTGCAGGAATGCAATCCCAGCCCCAGCCCCTCACACTGATGAAGGATACAAAAATACTGTGTGATTTCTTCCTATGGTCATCCCTAAAAACCAAGCTGGAAGATGGATTTTGAATCATATTGTTCATCAAACATTTATTGACTACCTGGTAATAAGTAAAAGCTGGATCAAACATTAAAGACAGTGCATTTATACAGATGTACTTGATGGAGTTTGTGTGTAGTTAGTTGTGTGTGTGCAGCTGTGTGAAGTGCAGAGGTGTGTGTGTGCAGGGGTGTGTGTTTCTCTGTCTGTGAGTGGAGATGGGTAGTGGGGTATATAGAAAATATGTGTGCATGTGCGGGTGTACAGAGGAGTGGGGTGTCATATGGAGATGCAAGGCTGGGGGTGCATGTGGGGAACTATAGGGGTGACTGTG
Organism: Stictonetta naevosa; assembly: GCA_011074415.1. Classification (NCBI taxonomy): domain Eukaryota; kingdom Metazoa; phylum Chordata; class Aves; order Anseriformes; family Anatidae; genus Stictonetta; species Stictonetta naevosa. The sequence goes on from CM021729.1 coordinate 40,372,494, forward strand.
TGTGCAGGGGACTCTAGTGTGTGCATGTGTCTGTAATACTATGTAATCCAAGCATAACATAGTATTTAAGAGAATACAGATTTTCAATACCGAAGTCCCTTTTCAAATAAGGACATTTGACAGAATCATACTTAAGGTCACTTTAGAGCTTGCTTTGATTTCTGTAACTTTTATTTCACCATAATCTGAAGAATTAACTATGTAATTGGAGAAGCAATTAGTATACAAGCTGAGAAATCATAGATCACCCATTAACATTGACTTATTTAATTTCACAAGGAAAATCTAAACAGCCAATTACTCTGAAAGACCTCATAGCTCTGATGTCTCTAGTTTAGTGTCTTGCATTAGCCTTGGATTTTTCCAGAAAGGGGATCCTCTACATTTTCCAGCACTGACGTAATTTCATAATTTAATATTGTATAATATATTGTCATGTCCAAGGAAGATCTGTCTTTTGAGAAGCTGTTGTATAGAGTCTTCTGTTTTGATTTATTAGAGTGACATCATGTCAGTCTATCATCTATGTTAAATTAAGCCGATATTTCCACAAGTATTCAATTTTATGTACAGAAACAGAAATATCTGAATTTGAGTTCACTCAATGTTACAAATAAATGTCACTTTTAGGCTTTAAACATATCACTTTACAAAAAATAAATAAATCACCAATTCAAATCCTTTTCTATTCAACAAACCATAATAATTCAACACAGATGAGAAGCAGGAGTATGAACACAGGGCCTTTAGCAAAATAAGTTTTCTGTATACTCGAGAAGAAGAGACAGAGAAAAAGCAACACTGAAAGCAGCACTGCTACCAAAGCTAATATTTTTCAACTGGGAGAAAATCAGAGCATCTGAAATGATGCTCTATAATACTCATCATGGTATGAGAGATGAGTATAGGAACTATACTCTAGCTCTCACTAGCTAGTTCTACTTGTGTTGTCTTGAGATTTGTCAAAACATATACATATCTAGACCAAAAAAGTGCAACTGGCAAAAGCAAGTAATCATTGACTGAGTGATGAGGCAGAAAATTGTCCCTATCTTGCTTTGTCCTCTGTATATTCCATTGTCAGGCAGATCCTGTTAAGTAATAAGGACAAGAACAGGACGTTTACTACAGCCCAGAGCACCTGTGGCCTCTTCAACTAGTGTTACTTCACTGCATCATCTCAAGGAGCTCCAGGTGCAAAAAAATCTCCAGTGCCAGAGGAGGTAAAGTGCTGTGAAGCCTCTACACTACACGTGTACCAACAGGCATCTAACAAAAACACAGAAACAGGGTGATTTTATACATGTCCCATCTAGACCTAAGAGACACTAATTAGCAAGTCATCTCTTCAGATGTTGCTTATTTTCTCAGCATTGAGCCATGGCAGGTATTGCAAAGTAAATACCACTCATGCATTTTATTTTGCATTTTGATGAGGATGGATCTGGCATCTTGGCTTTGAGTGAAATCTTATTCAAAATTATTTTTCTTAGTTGACACCAAGTTCTGAGAGTGTTTGATAATGAACAAGGAAATTAAGCAGTAAATTAATGCAATTTTGGTGAAAAAAAAAGAGAAATGAACAAGAAAATAAGATTTTTGGGGGGATCTTCTTAATGAATAAAAAAGAAGCAAAAGGCAGAGAAACATCACTTCTTCCTTCCACAAATGTTAGTTCCCTAGACAAGCACAGTTTGTGAGGTTGGTTTTCAAGTTGGGGGGGAGGGAAACAAACCAACCATCTTCAACAGGAATACAAAGAAGTCACCCTTCTTTTTGCCAGAATGCTCTTTTTCTTCAAGCCCATGAATGAACAGTTATGGTTAGTGTTAATAAATGAATTATTTACAGTGAAAAATGAAAGATTTACCACTACAAAAAAAAAGAATATAAATGGATAATACTATAGCCCTTTCACATGGAAGGCTGATAGTAGTTGCATACACAGATCATGTTTTTCATCAGAAAGTGAAATTAAGGGTCAAGTTTGATGAGTAAGACAGAAAAATTTAAAAGAAAAAGCATAAAGTGCTATCACTCTGAAAGCATATATTCCATCAAATTTTGCATCCAGACTACTGAAAAGAACACTTTTTTTCCCCTGTCATTCATGCTGTTTGTTGTATAAGAACCTAAGACATATTTGATGCTTTTCAATCACAAAGTATCTCACAAAGCCTTGTGCTGAAGACAGTAAGTAAGCCTGATGGCTGAAGCCACCAGAAACCCATGCTATTATATTACCACTGAGGCAGGCACTGCTCAGGTACACTCACAGAAAATGCCAACAATCCATCTAATCAAGCATTACCTTGAAAAGAGTATTAAAACATTAGAGAGAATTTATGATTGTGTCTCCAGTATTTTCTCACACCTTTTAGCCATCTGCAGCTGAAAAACTTCCTTGGTGGTTCTGTTGTGCTTAATAGCTTCCAGAAATTCTAACGACAATGTAATGTTAAAAACTAGAAAAAGATAGATGTATAGTTTATTCCACTTCACATCTTTGAGAAAATATATTTTATATATAACTGGCCACATTGTGTCCAGTCAAAAGACAATTTATCCCAGCATCCCATCTCCAAAAACAGCAAAAGCCAGATATGGCACTTCCTTTTCATAGTCTTCCAGTTCCAAACAGTTTTCAGACTCGGGAAGTTCCTGAGATATATGTAGTTCTGGCTTGCTCTATAATCCTCAATGGATTTCTCTTCCTTGACCTTGAGCAAAGCTTCCCTTGAAAGTACATCTCAGTGCTCCAGATGTCCTGTGGCGACCAGTTCCACAGCTCTACTGCCAGATTTTTGAAGACTCATCTGCCTGGTGGGAGCTTGCTCCCAACTGCTTTATTTGATGTCTCTTAAATATACTTAGTCTGGAATACTACTTCATAAATTTATTTTAAAAGTGAAATACGGGCACGAAGAATATCTTTGAAAGAGAAAAATGAAAATGAACAAAGTGGGTATATTGTAAATGCCATTTTGAGACTGCAATTATAGAAACCATAGCTGTGAGTTCCTTCAGCAAATGAAGTATTCACAAATATGGTGTTCTCAAACAACAGAGGTGTATAAAAGACAAAGAACACTCCATTTTTGTTACACTCTCAATAACTAACTGCACTTCACTAAAACTAAAGAGAAGGTGAGGTGTCTGTGTGCACTCTGACATGAAAACAAGATTAATTTCTGTTTTAACATAGAGGAAAACCTAACAACTAAATCCTGGGCAGAGAGTCAAAAAAGACATTAAAATAGAGATACAGAAAATTCACACTGTACAGAATCCTGATGATATCCATACTTCTAAAGAGCAAGGCATACCTTAAAGCACATAATGACTCAAACATGGAACAATAGCACTTAAAACTTTAATGTAATAAAATATGAAGTAATTTCTGGAAAAAATAAAAGGAAAAAAGAAAAAAGAAAAAAAAATAGAAATAAAGAAAGAAACAAAAATCCCGCCCTTTGGACTGATTCCTGGCGCCACTGGTTGAGCAAGGAACCACAAAGCATAGCATATTTACAGCAAGCTTTCCAGATTGAGCTACAAGAGCCAAGAGCCTTTTCTGTAAACTGAGGCCTCAGTCCACCCCACACACTCACTTCACATTGCAGCTATGTGCATTTAATAAAGCTTCTCATTCACATTTTTATTTTTCTCATTACATTGTTTATATTACTCTGCATTAATTTCCTCTTTGTAAAATCCCCTAAACTGCTCATAAAACTGCCTTAAAAAGAAGTAAAATGATCCAGCTTGGAGATCAAGGAAGAGAAATGGGGCCATTTTTCACTAGAGATGTAAAGAACAGAAAAGAAAAATAATGTATCACTGACTGCTCCACAAAGCCTCCCAGCAGACAATTCTGGATGCAACTTTTGCATCCCAGGATTTGCTCCAAAGTGGTACAGGATGGTGTCTGAGAGAAGGCACCTACAGCCATATTTTAAAATGTCTTCCTGAACATTTAAAGAAATACGGAATGTATCATTCCCATTAAAGTTTTGCAGGAACAGGGAAACCATATGCAACTGACTTTCTATAACCCTCATTGGTCTGAAAAACCAATGCCAACATTTTGAGTTGTCTTAGTAGATATGAAGATGTACCTTGAAATGAAGAAAGAATACCTCTCATGAAAAACGGAGTAAGGTCCAAGAAGGTACCATGCAAAAAAAACAAACAAACAACAACAACAAAAAAAAACACGTAAATTCTGGATTTATCATAATTGTATCTAATGTAAAGTTAAAAAATAATAATAATAAAAGATTATGTTCAAAGAGCTCTTCTCTATAGATATTTATATTTAAATCCCTGTTTTCATAAATCCTTTCGTGTTTAAAAGAAGGAAAAAAATAAAGCTTATGCCAATGACAAGCTCACTACTTGGCATGAGCTACTATAAATATTACAAAGTTTCCATTTCTTTCTCTCTAAATAAGGACGAATATAGTCCTTTTATGTTCGTATGTAAGTAATCATTTCCAGGTTCCGTACAGATCCGTCCCTATGAGTAAGGCTTAAAGTCCGCTGTTAGGAGCAGAAAGGATAAAACTGCCCTTTGGCAGAAGTATTATTTTCATGTAGATAAACTTTTGGACTTCTACCACATCCCTCACTGGCTTCCATTCTCCCACCCATCCCTACTAGTATACATACCAGACCTCTTACTTGCAATGCCAAACACTCTTATTCCAAAGACTATATCAAGGGAGGAAAAAAAGAGTGGCAAAAATATGAATTTTACTTTCCAGCATTGCATAACAAACAAACCACAAGAAGGACTTTGAGTCAGCAGAAAACAGTAGGTAAATTAACTATTAATTCCCAAGACACATTCTCCTCTGCACAGAAGGGAAGCTAGGACACTTGTGCTGTCTGGCTTATCTGGTTTTCATTGGCAACCAAGTCACACTTTGCATTTGATAGGGACATCTTTTAAAAAATCATTTTTTTAAAACTCATACCCCAGAAAACTGTTAATCATAAAATGGTTATTGAAAACTTTTCATAGAAGTCTAATTATCTAATCTGAATGACAGTAGGAATTTAAAAGACAGCAATCGCAAAAATAAGTTACAATTACAGCTCTAGCTTTCACCACCATGCTGACTCCCTCTAAACTGTGCCTTTGGATTCTTAAACCAAAAATTGTTTTTCAGAAAACTAAAATAACATGGAAAAAATAAAGTAACTCAAGTTCACACTAGATCTGTAGCTGGTATTTTCTAAATTTATGATGTTACATGCCTCCACTTTTGAATCATCAACAAGACATACTCTTGGGGTGCCTGAGTTTTGGCAGAGAGCACTCAGCAATTTTATGAAACTGGCCTCCTTTGAAATGACTCTAGTTGAGCATGGAGAATGTACTTTTCAGTCAAAGATTTCTGAGGGTCCCAAAGGAGGCCACAGGATAATATAGGGCAATATGCCAAACATCTGAGATGTCTACACAAAAATGTCAGGAGTAAGGAAAATAAAACAGGAAGAACTTTGAAGTCTTTAGAATCAACCAAAATTACCATCAAATCCCAAATCCACATTACAAAGACAGGATAAATCCAGCAGGGATGGATTAAAAGAAGGATGGTTAAAGAAAGGTATAAAGAATGTGCTAATGTTCCTATTTATGTTATTAACCAGGGCTAAAAAATAAATAAAAAATAAAAATAAATAAAAAAAAGAGGAGATCTTTCACTGAAAATAAAGAATGCATACACATGCTCTGAAGCCAAGGCAGAGCTGTGAAGTAGACTTACTAATTGCCTCTGACCAAATCCTAAATGGGAAAAAACAAGGACAATTGTGTTTTGTTACAGGTCTGATCTAGATCAGGGAGGAGACCTGATATAGATCTAGAGGGAGAAATACATTAAGATTTTCCCTTAAGTAAGTAGTAAGCATCAAAAATAAGAGAGTTCTCTCACAGAGAAATCCAAAAGAGATGAGGAGAATAAAAAAAAAAAAAAAAAAAAAAACATACAGACAATACAATACAGAAGACAAGACAATAAAGGACAGATGAGTCAAGAAATAGAAGCCAAATTACTGGTCACAAAATCATAAATTATTTATTCTGTGGGGAGTAAAGGAAAAAAAAAATGAAAAAAACTGATAAATCAAAGAAAAACAGAAAAAGAAATTCAGCAAAGAATGTTGTATTCAGACACTGAGTTTACCACTAAGCAGAGTGGATGGTGATGAACATCTTGAGTAGAGAGAAGTGAAGAGAGAGCTTAACCCTGAACAGGAAAAAAAAAATAAAAATAAAAATAAAAATAAAAATAAAGTGCAGAAAGAGACCAATACAACTGTGGAAGTAAAAACTAAACTAAACTAAACTAAACTAAACTAAACTAAACTAAACTAAAATAAAATAAAATAAAATAAAATAAAATAAAATTATAAGGAAAAAAGAGATCTATATATATGGATCTGTGATGAATGATTAGTCATAGTATAGAGGAATTACAGAAACACATATGGGTAAAATCAGAAATGTCAAAGCACACAGCAAGTTATATACAACATGGATGCAAAAGACAGTAAGAACACATTCTCTATAAATCATATATTTAAAGAAAATTTCAAAAGTAAGTTCCATATTTATCCTGGAAAGAAAGCAAATAACAGAAGAAAAGAAGGCAGAAGTTTTTTTTCTCAAACTTGTTTTCAAAAACTCACTAATAACTCATTTTTTTAACCAAGAAATAAGCTTGAAGAGAGATGGATCAAGCAAATATTACATAAATTGTAGTCAAGAGCAAGCAAATGTTATATGAATTGGAATTACGATCCTAGTCATAATCAGGACCTGACAGAATTAATGGCTGAGGAGGAACATCAGTGTTATAATCTTCAAGGAGAAAATTCCCAGAGGAAGGGAAAGAGAGAAATCTAACA
>CM021729.1:40383104-40455044 GCA_011074415.1 Stictonetta naevosa
TGGACCTAAGTAAAATTCTATTCTATTCTATCACCATTAACAGAAGCGCTCCTTAGTAAGCCAGTACCATTTTACCAAAGCTACCTGTTTTGCAGCTCAGATTCCTTCACAATCTAGTTTAATAATTTACAATGTTCAACACTAACACCCAAATATATCAGCAATTGACAAATTAACAGAAGGCAAATCAGCTCATTTCAGTGTTTCTGGGCAGAAATTAGCTTTAGGTTATTTTCATCCCAAATTATTAACCTGACATAAACCTTCACTAAAAATCTGTTGTGCTGCTTCTCCTAAGTGATCCAAACATAAAGAAATGCATATGCTCTTTGTGCTCTCACAGCATGCTTTCTGCATGTTGAATTGATCGTTGTGTGGTCCAGCTATACAACAACATATTCCACAACTGTCTGGAAGGTGAACAGGCAGAACAGGGAGGACATGACCTGACCCCTACCATTCACTATTTTTATACAAATTATTTTTTTCGTTTTCTAACATATTGTAATACATTTTGTAATACTTTCTAATAATTTTCTTTGAAAAAAAAAAAAAAAAGAGAGATTTTAAAAATCAGGATAGATCTCAATCTGAAAACACTTCATGTAGCATATTTGTTCTACGACATATAGATTTAAACACAAACCGTAAGTAAATCTGAGGAAAGGAAGGTTTCTTTTTTCTTTTTCTCCCCAGAAATCTTTTTAATATTCTCTTACAATGATGAGATACCCACCATTATCAACTTCAAGTTTCACCCCAGTAAAAGAATTTCAGTGCAGACCTCATTTACCATGAAGAAAAACCTTAGCATGAAAATGATACTATTCACTGGGGGTGGGGAAATAATATTACATGGAAATCATCATTAAATTTTGCTCTGTTTCAAAGTAGTTGCTTTTAGCCCAACTTTTCTCTCTCCCTAACTTGTTAAAGTGGGTACTTACCTTACTGCCTGCCCTGAGCATTTAGTAAATACTAAAATATTTATTCTGTGGTGTGGGTAGCCCTTAAATAACAACACATTCTTTTCCCTCCTACAAGGTGAACCTATTACTGATTTGGCCATTTTATCTGCTTACAACAAATAGTGTCATGTATTTTCTGTTCCAAATTACAGGGCCTCTGCTAGACAATGTGCAAGTGTAATCTCCTCTGTAGTAAATTAATTCTGCATAATGGCTGTGTATTTTGAAAAAGTAGAAGGTGGTGGTGGTGGGGTATTGTTGTTGTTGCCTCTAAATTTTCTATCCTTACATTTTAAGCTTTCTGTTATTCTAATATGAGGTTTAAAAAGGTTAGGAAGCACTTTCTCTACAGCAGTTATGATGTAAATGAATGATGCCAGTATAAGAACATAACCAATTCCACCTTAAAATTCACATTCTTCAGTCAAATTCTATCTAATCTTAAAGCCCTTTATCACCAAGTTACCTCTGTTGTTAGGCAGCAATGCTGTTGTAAATTATCATCAGCTCTAACGTTGTACCTTACCTCTACCCCTCAGCCTTGATTTGCTTTGGCTTCTGTAGCCTCTCTGAGGTGGGGAAGGGCTGAAGCCAGGTTGGTGATCACACTCTCATCAGCAAAGAGACAGATAAGTGTAGAGCATATTGACATGACTTTGCATTCCTGGAGGTGAATGGCTGAAATTTAGGTTTATGCTGAACACTGCAATTCCCACAGCACATGAGAGCAAAAGCACAACCCTAGCAGAATATCTGGGGAAAGAAGCCACCTCTTGTCTTCATTCAATGAATGTATCAGTCTACTTGGAAAAGGGAGTCAGTGAAAAGTGGAGGTAGGAGGAAGAAAAGAGGAAGTTAGAATCATTATCCAGTCCAACTCCTTCCAGAAACTCATTTACTTCTGCGCTAAAGGTTTAAAGTATTTCTTTATTTTTAATTGGTATTATGAAAATTCTAAGTAGACTTTCCATTTAGTAATGTTTTGCTCATTTCCATTTCAAATAATCCCAAACTGTGGTAGAAAGAATTCTGTTACCTTCCCACACATCCCAGGACAGAAACACATTCCCTCTTTTTTTACCTTTTTCCTTTCCCTTTCTCCATTTCTTTTTAATTTCCTTTCCCTTTCCAATGAGAGGACACAGAAAGGGAGAAGGGGAAGGGGATGATTACATCATCAAATATTCTTTGATGATGGAATTCTTACAAAAATCTAATCACACTTTTTATCTGTAAATTTTGAAAGAGTAAGTTAACAAGAACAATTATATATCAATGGACCAACTGGAAAAAAAATAATTTGGAACTTAGGAACAGCTAGACTTCCCATTTTAATACTTATTATGGTTCCACTCCAAGCAGCTTCGTAAGAGGCATCACTGCATTCCACGGTTATTACCTCACTGATTTTCAAAGCAAATGTGCTCAGTTTACATTCCAGCTCTGCAAATTTGACCTAGAACCTAAGTAACAGGCTGAAATACTTTCTATTAGAACAAAATCAAAAAGATAAAAGGTGAACCATAAGGAAATAATATAAAATCAATTCAGATGCATGACAATTACAAGCTCAGTATCATTATAATTCCATATTTGTTAGTGTAGTAGTTGTCTTCTAGCTTTAGCTGAAGCATTACCATCTCCATCCAGCTCTTCACTGAAGCTCACCAGTGCAATTTTCGATAGCTCAAACGGGGCCCCTGACATGATAACAGACTGCATGCATGACACTGTGCAAAGCAGACAGGTTTTCTCAAACTGATTTCACTAGCAATATATGCTAAATTGGCTGATTTCAGACAAAATTGTTGGACAACTTCAACAAGTTCCCTGACCTTTCCTGGCAGAAGGCGTTTACACCTTGGGTGCCACAAGGTCTCATATCTGCTCCACATACCTGCTGTCTTAAAATCACTAGTATTGAGAAGCAAAGCCAAGGCTTAGGCCTCAGTGAAGGCAGTTTAAAACCAAATCACATTGCCTTACAGTTGGGTCTGCTGCAAAGACATAGACAAGTGTCTTAGCTGAAACGTGATACCCTGTTAAAATAAGGCAAGTTTGTGTTGCTTGTGCCTCAGTCTTCAACTGTTCTCTACATAAGGCTAACAGAATAAAAGGAAGTAACTTTTAATATTAGTAAAGTCAAGAAATATAGCTCTAAAAGTCCTGAGACACAAGGAAAAGGAAAAGGCCTTATTTTAACAGTAAAAAAAAAAAAAAAGCTCTCCTTTCTGCAAGTTCCATAACAGAGTAAATCTGCATCTCAACCACATGACATTTTCATGAAATGACTAAAATAAACCTCCATGGAACCCTATGCACATTCAAGAACAAATGGAACAAATGGTCCCAATGAAACCAGTGGGACCATATGCAAAACCACATGCAAAATTAAGAATCTGTTGAAGTAGTTGCACCTTCAAGACAGTAATAAAATCAAGGAGGGGGTGGGGGGGAAGTACTGTAGACAATACAATTTATTTTTAATATAAATCATATACTGTGGGTATCACATCATTTTTAAAAGAACAAATGAAAATAATTTCCAATATTAGTCACCAAAACTACAGGACTGTTAAGTAAATACAGATATAAGATATGTTTGAATATGAAATATATGGAAAACAGTGTTCTTAATAAAGAAAATTTCTGTCTCTCTTGCTGCCACATACAGTTTCTCAGAAAAATAGGTCTTGACACCTGTCATATTTCTGCATTTTACATTTTTCTGAGTTGATGGTTTGGAAATGGATGTGCACCATCTGCTCAGCAATCAGCATAAATATCAAATAAAGTGAGCCAACTGGAAAAAAAAATGCTGTTTACCCATTGCCTTTTTCCTGCTCTATTCACATTTCAATATTGAAGAGATCAAGAAGAAATATTAAACAAAATCCATCAATCCATTACTTTGTTATTATTGTTGCCCAGCAGATTTTTCCTAAACTAAAAACATCATGCTAGGATGGGACAGCGTTTCATCTTACACTGCTGCTCAGAACACTTCACAGGAAATATGCCCCTGTTTCAGAAGACCAGGGTTAGCTGTCCAGTTAACCAAATGGCTAAAGAGAGAGTTGTTTGCCAAGGCCACTACACAAGAGCTTTCCTAACACATGAAAGACAAGATGAGACTCTTCCCTTCCATGGTCAGAAAAGATGGTCATAACTCTCTTGAGCATCTTCAACTTCAGACTTCTGAGAGGTCAGCCAGCAGCTAAGCAACAGCAATGAAATCCCTGTACATACCACTGGATCAAATCCATCTTACCTACACATAAGACTCAGGTACATAACTCTTTAGGAACAACTTGAATTTAAAATAGTTAAAATTTGCTGTTATTGTTATATGAATGAAAAAAAATAGATGTAGCAAAAATCTTTTATTTGAAGCTGAAGAAACAGCTTCAAGAATATTAAGAACATACTGTACTATTTTTAAAAAAGCTAACCTGTGATTTTTTGGGCAAACTTTTCTGATCTGGTCATAAATTTAGCACTTGAAAGTCTCTCTGTTATAGGAGTACAAGTCACCTATACTAGAGCATGAAGAAGAACAACTGAAAGAAAATTCTTAACAATTGGACTTTTACTTCAATCACTTAAAAATGAAAGCATGCATCACAATCCAGAGTGGTATATTCAACAATAGAAAAGTGGCTTATTACTTCTCAAGTAATTATATAGTAATGTTTACAATATGCTCTTGCATTCACCTGGTAATTTCTTATCATGAATTAATTCCAGTTTTGCTGAGAAATATTTTGTAATTGCCAGCACAACCAATAAAACTCTGATTCAGTCTAAAAAACTTCTATGGTCTGGACCAGAATACTGTAACGCTGGACTTAGACATAAATCCATAGAAAATGTATCTCAGCTGGTTTTATTTGTATTTATATTTCCATATAATATAAGTACAAAGAAAGCAGCCAAAGCTGCATACAAAAAGATTTCACAATCTGTAATTTATTCAGATCTTCTCTGATTTGACACTTGGAAACACTTTTTCTTGGGTAGAACTTGAAACTTATTTCAAACTTTAACTAACAGCAGGACACCAGATTTTTTTTAAGACATCATAACAAATTATGATCAACCACAGAAGTTCTATTACAGTTTGTCAGATTAAAAGTGACTATTCTATTTTGCCAGAAAGACTGAATAATCCAAGAGTAATTGGTTTACATTTCTTTTCACTTTTTAGTGTTCTCTTGCAAATTTCTACCTACATTATTGCTTTAAAGTAACTTCAGATAGGTGAAAGCTGACTGCAACAGTGGAGTTTTCTCCAGTACACAGTAAAGAAAAAAAATGTAAGCAGGCTATGCTGTTCAACATGAGACTCTAAGGCACCACAGGAAGAAACCCTTTATAAATCAAGGGCACGCTGTATACAGTAATTCACTTAAAGTACTGAAGAGAGATATTGTTAAAATCCACCAATCCATTTTTGTTTGGCATGAACTGCAAACAAGCAAGGTAGTTTACTAATACAGGTTATAAGCACTATTGCTCGAACTGCCATTCCTGTGATCTCGGGCAAGCTCCAAAGCATGTTGCTTCCTCTCTGAAAAGTTTAAATATGTTTCCTCCCCCCACACACCCTTAGCTCCGGACAGTTGAATCATTCTCACAGTAGATAAATCTTTCTGACTGCCAATTATTCTGTGGGGGGAAAAAAAAAAAAAAAAAAAAAAAAAGGCACTGCATGTGACAGGGTTCCTTTTGTTTCATTACAGGAACAACAATCTGTTTTTCATTGAGCAGAGTTTTTAGTTCTCCCTCCACAACATTTTTCTTTAATTATGATAAAAGACAGTAACTTAATCAGGCATAAATCCTGTTCAAGCAAACATAAGAAAATAAAGGGGTTAACTCTGGAAGCAAAGAGTTAGGCATGTGACCTCTCAATTACATCTCTAGATAATATACCACTAAAGCACTGACAAATGCAAAATTGTTCATTCCTCAAATGTTGCACTAGTATCACAGAGTAGATAAATTAATTAAATAAACCCATAACCATGTTTATTTTGATTAACATGCTCTGTCTAGAACGTAAGTATTCAGTTATAAAATGATCTTGGCTTTTACTCTAATAGCACAGCCATATGTTTAGCTGCTCCCAGAGAAACCCATTGTCTTTGCAGCATGCTATTTATTTCAGAAACACTACAGGCCAGCACCTCATTTAGCAAAATGAGTGAGTAATCTGGGAAAAAAAAAATAAGAATTTGGGACTGATACCAGGAGAGAAAGGTACCACCCTTACAGTTGTGCCAGGTGACACATATAGACAAAGCAAAACATATATGAAAATGAGGTTCAGCATCTTCAGAGTACAGAGCACAACAAACTGCAGTTTTAACTCAGTTTAGGTGTTAGAACCAAAACTCACCCCGATCAGCTAAACTGCATCAGAACTGATCGCCATTCACACCAACACAACCACCAGTTACTTTGTAAGCTGTGAATGGGTTGCCTATACTATAAGCCACTCCAGTGAGGCACATTCAAACATTACACCACCTCCACCCATCATCTCGACAGATGAGTATGCTGACTTCACAAATTTCTCACCCCTTAGAAAACTGGAAATGGTGAGAGGAGAAGGAGAACATGTTCTCTGCAGAGCAGAGTGGGAAGACATCCCAAAAGATAGACATGTGAGGGAGGCTAGAAGTCAAGGGCAGGTGAGCAAGGGTTGTGTAAAAGAAGTGAAGAAATCCCATTATGGCAGACAAGGGTGTTAAGAGATCTTTGGGATGGAGGCATGAGGTATTAGAACTGGGGGGAAACAGCAAGGGAAATAAATTTGTGGGCTGAAATTTGGGAGTCAGTGGAAACACAAGTAGCACGTGTATAATTTTTTCTAACTGAACAGACATTACATCTCACTAAGCAGAAAAGGCCAGAGATAGTTTGCCTGCCGTGCATACAAGTATAGCTGCATCAGACATGCCCACATACCTGCAGTCTCTCCCTTAACCATTGGTTCTGGCCACATTGATCAAAACAGGCTGCCCATACCTCAGCAACACCTGGGAACAAGCCTTGCCAGTTTGCAACCCTCCCACCCCTTTGCACTCTTGTGCTAGTGGAAGATGGTTAGTCGTGTAGGATAAAACCTTGCCAGAAAGCATGTACCTCAGTAAACCACAGCCAGCTGTGGGCCGGTGTCCAAGCTTCAGCTCAGATCCTGATTTGTTTTTGTTATTTTTTTTTGTTTATTCATTTTCTGAAGACATAGCCAGAGCTGCTGAAGTGAATGGACATCGGGGAAAGAGAACAGGGACAAAAATTCACCACTAAAGACAACGCAGTGAAATTGTTGGGAGTCATCAAAATATGGAGGAATAGGAGGATCCCACATGAAGAAAGAATAGGTAGGTGTGAAGTTAATGGAAAAAGCAGAGTCTGCAGACCCCATGAAGTACACAAGTGCTATGTTCCCCCTGTAAGGAGCAGTAACTGCCACTACCAATGACAAGGTCCATCAATCACCACACTGAGCTTCCCTGTTGAGACTTTCCAGTCATGCTTGTTTTGTAATTAATACCTTCTTTGCATCACTTAAAAAGATAGTACTTTTCAAGACTACAATGTCACTATATGGAAAAGATCGGCTTGGCTGGTTGGTTAAAGACATTTCTTAAAGCTGCATAAAATGTTCAATGTTCAAACTACAGCTGTCAAAAGGAGGAGAAATCCCTTGGCAGGTTTTTTTCTTGTGTGGGGGGCGGGGGCGCCCCGGGGTTGGCAGTCTGGAGTACATTATTTCAGGCAGTGTGGAAATGCCTCTGGCTATAGTTACAGAGTAGACTTTAAATGAAAACTGGTGTTGGTCTGCATAATATTTTGTGCACCTGGGGAAAATATTTACCCAAGCAACAGCCAGATCTGTGGCCACCAAACATGTTGAGGACTCTCTTGCACCATGTTCAATGGAATCTTTGAAAGTACCTGCAGGCATTCATTATATTTATGCTAGCTTTTCTTCAACATTTGTGAATAAAATTTAGGAAAATAAATATTATATTGAATTAGCACCTACGATCTTCACACAAAGTGGTCAAATTTGCTACAAATTTACTCTCTTAGTATGCATTTTCAATATGATTTTTACAGTGAAAATTTACCTTTACATTCATCACACTTGTAATTAATTTTCCCCTATTAAGTGTTTAATAATTTTGAAATGTTAGCACATACTCAGGGATTTAATATCCCTAACATAAATCTGCACTCTTAAGTTATATACAGTGTACACCACTGCTTTTTCCAGAACAAGCATCCATGATATGCCATGCTAGCTTTGCAGTAATTCAACAGCCACACAATGTACTTTTATAGTGTGCGATGCTGCACAGAATCAAGAGTGAAACCAGAAATGCTTCCTTATCAGGAAAGCAGACATTTCAAAGTACCAGCATTCTTCATTTATATGGAAAGCTTAGTATATAAACAAACATGCATTCCTATGCTGCCACACAGTCCCAACATCTCCCTGTTCATATCGGTGTGATCCTGCATCTAAATACTAGATTATTTGACACACTGGGGAGGTTTTAGTTAATGCAAACTAAATCTGAACCATTTAAAATACAGATCACTCTCTACTTTTCTTTCCTGGATAAAATGAAGTATGACAGCCACTTCAAATACATCCAGAGCTAAATTACACTTCATGCTGTCCCTCCCCCCACATATTAAAAGAACTCTCTCAGTAAAAGGACTCTATTAAAGAATGTTTCTTTGTTACAGAAGTGCACTTGGGTACCTTCCTAATCCTGAGATAATTAAAATCTGTTAAGGTAGTAAGGTACTAACTCCATAAAGAATTTATTGAAGAAACACTCTCTGCATTCTGAATGGCAGGCATCTACAAAGTTTCCACTGACATACGTGGGCATTTTTCCTAACCAAATAAAAGTATTCCATCTCAACAAGAGTCAAGGCAGAATTGTTGCTGGAACTGCGATTTATGCACTGGAGCACAGCTGCCTCCAGCCACGTCAAAAAGCATCCTCAGCACATCATCAGCACTGCCCTGCTCCTTAGCCACACAACCCTTGGAGGAATTGCTTTTTGAAAAAGATCAAACTATATATTATCTATGACAAATTGACTTTCATTCTGTCTTCTAATGTAAGACAACCAGAGATGTCACTTAAAATTACACTGAAGAGATTGTTTCTTGTCCCTCAGTGACCACATTGCCTGGACTATGCCAAATCCAGTATACAAGCCGTGCTTTATTACTTCTGACCTGCAATTTATTTGGCATCAATAGGTGTCCCCAGCTGAAGCAGAGGAAAATTACAATGACAACCTAGAAAGGGGGGGGGTTAACAAAAGTTCTGCTGCAGAAAAACATCACAAAAGCCCATGAAAATCACACTAACATTGTAGACGACAAACCTGAAGAAATAAAATTATTTCTGAGGAAACTAGAAGTAGAAACAGATCTATTCTGAGATTATATCATTGGGAATGTAATACTTCAGATCATTTAATGGTAGGAATGAAGAAACTTTTATAGCATTACCACCTAGGATACTTTTACACTCATATATTAATAATTGAAACATAGCTTAATTCACAGAAATCACACTGCATATTGAAGATAATAAAATTCTAGTCAATAACATGTCTTATAAAATTCAATTCTAGCTTACAAAAATTTGTAAGTGCTATTATATTATTGGCAGGGCATCTCAAAATATTTTATCCATTTATACAGAGCTACAGTTGTTTTTATAAACCTAAATCAGGCCAAACGAATAACGATAAACACACTGGTTTATTTTTTAAGGTGATTTTGTTTGACAAGGCTTCACTAAATTAGTATTTTTCAAGAAAAAGAAAGTGCAGAACTAGACATCACAGCTGAAAATAAAACTGTTTTTTACACCTCCATTCACTGAATTTGTGTTACTGTAACAAAAGCATAAGCAGATTAAATAGAATCTGATAAACAAAAGAAATATTTGAGGATCTCTCTGTGCTTGATTTTTTCAAAAAATAGGATGGATGATCACATAGTTATATTTGCAGCTAAGTGGGATTCCTTGGGTCTTTTTCTTCACTTATTCTGTGATAACACGCACTGTATTTAGGGAGTCAGGACTTGTTGGGTCTGAAACATCAAGAACCGACTTTTAGTTCCAATCTTTAATAACACCTCCTCTTCACTCTCTCTTAAATTTCAGGGTCTGACAGCAGAGAATTTGAGATCGTTGTCTACCTACATAACAGTGATATTACACAATACAGAAGTGCAAAATTAGAAGTCAGAAGAGGGTGACAGTGAAAAACCTTTGATAACTCACTAGGCTAAAAAGGCTTTGGTGGGCTAATCCAGCAGACACAGGGAAACCTCAAATCCCACCATCTCTACCACCACCCATGGAGTGGAAACTATTGCATGCATATGGTACAGTTATGCCTTCTACAGGAATACACTAGAAAACATTTGGCAGAAACACTGCAGAAAGAACAAGAAAGGCAAAGAGAGTGATCAGGATCTTCAGTTCTTCACCACCTTACATCTTAAATATGTTCAAAGGCCAAATACCTGCGAGGTTGCTGAAGCCAGTGACATAGGATCTGACAAGTTTATTCAGCAACTTTCCGAGTCTTATCAGGTATCATGTGTTTGTATCTGAACCATCGCTACACCAGAGCCAGATGTATCAAAAGTATTGATTAAAATACACAAATGAAATACTGCCTTTAAAACAAGAAGGTGCAGTGGCTAAAAAGGGCACATCTAAACAAAGAGTTGCTGAGGATTCACTCTCACAAATAATAATTAGGAGATAGAAGGGCATACTCATGGACATCCCTGATGTTTTTCATTATCCTAACCTACTTCATGTACATATATTATTGTAACTGTTTCTGAATAATCAGCTAGGAATCACCCAGTATTAACAGGCTGGTTATTTATATCTTCATGTAAATTCCTGTCTGCCGCCTTTTCAATTACTTGCTTAATTGGGGAAGAAATAATAAAGATTACAGAAAACTTTTAAATCTGGTAATACCCCTGCTTATTGAGAAATTGTTGGATGTAGAAGCAAGCAAAACTTTTTTTTTTTTTTTCCTTTTTCTCCCTTTTTTACTGTCTTAATTATCCATTTGGCAGAAGAAAGAAGCCTTGATTTTTGGCAGTGAGGAACACACTTAGAAATCCGTGGTTGAACCAAAAAAAGTCACTTCTAGTGCAATAATGGAAAACATAAACCCATCATCCCAAAAAGCAACCAAAAAAGAAAAACAGTTCATGCTTTCTTAAAACAGTGAATCATGTATATCTTCTGTCCTGGAAATTCTTTATATCAGTTAAAAAATGAAGATTTGCCAATATCTCATCCAAGCCTGGAAAACATGGTAGTTTTTATTTTATTTCATTTTTCCTTAAAGTTTTAAGCCTCCATTTTAAAGTGCATTGCCTGTTCCTTCTCCCTCCATCTCCTGCTTGCAGAATGAAACCCTTATGGCTGCAAAGATAGTGCTCCAAAGAACAAATGCAATGTTTTTATCCTGAGTTCACAACTGTGCTAGTACAGTATTTAGGACCCCAAGCAAGTTTACAACCGCTATCTGCAACTCCCCAGGAAGTAAAGCTACCATAAATCAAGTCTATTACCCATCACTTTTAAAAACTGCAAAGAAATGTGAAATCAGGAGCCTGAGTTATTCTTTAAGAAACACCCAGAAGTTACAGGCTAGAAGCAGCAAGATCTTTTCTGTGCAATCTACTCTCCTAGCAGATGAACAGATTCACTCTCAAAATGCCAGAAGCAGTGGTCACAATTTTGTTATGAAACCAACATCCAACAAAATCACCCACATTCATCAAAAAAAAAAAAAAAAAGGCTGAGGCTAAGGGGAGAGAGAGCAAGGAAAGCACTGTCCTTCACAACTATCCTCCAAAAAATAGTTTTTATACCTAGAAACATGAAGATAATTCCTGATTAAACTCAGCTCACTCAAATCTTCACAACTGTAATTCAAGATTTCCCTCTAAGTGCATATAAAGAAAAATGAGTTTGAGGTATGTTCTGTGTTACCCAGCTGATCAGCTCTATGTCAATTAAGTCAGGTAAACAAGCTTTTGGTATTTATAGTTCATAGTCCAGAGCTATTCAGAAAGAAACTTTCATTTGAAGAAATGTGGAGGAGGGAATGAAAGAAATAGAAGCCCCAGTGCGAGGACTGGAAGTCAATTAATGTGATGTAGTGTTATTTCCATGAATTCTTTAATTCATACTGGGATATGAATCTATTAATTCTTTAATGAGAAAAGCTTTCTCTATCATGTATATGTTTCCATACATCAATATAAAGCCAGTTTCATCCTCAGTTATGCAAGCAGATCCCATATACCACAACATCCACAGGTTTAAATATAACATACATCAGGTAATTGAAGTTATAAAATAATAATAATAATAATAATAGAAAGTTATTTAAAACTTCTTTAAACATTCTTTTTAAATATTCTTTTAAGCCTATTTTCAAGGTGTTGTTTGAAACGAACAATGTCACAAGGGCCTCATTGTTTCTTCAGCTGATTTCATTCAACAGTCTCTAAAACGTTATTCGTGTTCAGGAAGATATGCCAACATTGCATGAATACAGTTCAGTAGACAAGAAAATACTTTTAATCATATCCAAAAAATGACCTTAACAAATTTGATTGGAAGATTAAAAGAAGTTTTAAAAAGATTGCAAGACCAAAACATTGCATGGAACATGGCAGACATTACAGTACTTACAGGGAAAATAAAATACATCAGACAAGATAAAAACAAAACCACCACATAAATAGGTAAAAAAAATAAAAATAAATAATAAAAAATAAACCTATAATATAATTCAAAAAAAAAAAAAATCTCAGTGACACACCTACAGAGAGAAACTCAAAATATTAATAAAGATTTTAGCACTAGCCTTATCTCTGACTATACACAGTCAAACTTACTGCCTAAGTCAGTCTGACAGCTGAAATTTAGAAGCCAAGCAGAAGCAGCACATTAAAAATCAACAGAAAATGTGGCAGATACACAAGGCTAGAAAAAAATAGTCAGATATTGTGAAAGCTATTACTGCAGCAAAATGAAGGAAAATATCATTTCACTCCAAAACTCCCAAATACTCTCTCTGTGTCAAATTTTACCAGAGCTTTTACAATTAAGGAATTTCTACTTTGCATATATATATATATACACATATATATATTATGTCTTCATTAAAAAAAAAAAATCAAGCACATAAAACCATCACACCTGACTAGTCTCACACTATGAAAAATGAAATTCTTGTGCAAGCAAAGACTGTCTGTAAAAACAATACACTAGGTTTTCCTAAAACATATTCAAAATCAGGTTAGTAGTTTTAGTTTAGAAAATATCTCAATATATCTACCTAAAATATCTCAATATACCTACCTATGCCATGATTTTTGCAAGTTCATAAGATCTCAGTTTAAAGAAAAAAATATATATTTTCAACAGCTTTTTAAAATACTCATTGAATTCGCACATGTACAGAAAGATCATAAATATATATTTATGTATTTATAAATAAATACAGACAGCATTTAAAACAAAAACATATTGTTACACACACTTGCATATTTTCAAGTCTTCAGACCAGATTTCAGTTCATACATCCCAAGAAAACTGGGTTGCTCACTTTTCAGTTGATACTGGTAATTGCCTGCATAGCTGCAGGAGGTTTATAAAATCATTTTCCCAGGCCCAGTTAACTTTCTGAAACAGCCAGCAAACTGTAATAGAGTTTTCCAGGAATGGACCTTCTAACTCTGTTTCCTGTTATATTTAATCCTGCCAAAGGAACATTTCAAAGCAGAACGCAGGATGAAAGCATGTGATGGAAAGTCCATTGAGGGCTTCCAAAATCACAAAAGTAGACATGCTAATTTAAAAATGAGATGCAAGATCATTTATTGAAGAAATATGGACTACGACATTCAAGTCTGTCTAAGAAACAATGCCAACAGTGTTGCAGCCCCTGCAGACTTGCTTTTAATTTTGGACAAAAGTTTGTCATAAACTTTCAGAGACTGAAATGAAGCATAACTGCTCCTGGAACTGTTTCTCTCTTCCCATCACTTTGCACCCTCTAGCCTTTGGGGTAAAAGAGGTTTCAAAGAAGCCTCCTTCAGATACCACTCACGGCAGGCTTTACACAGCAGGAGATTTTCCAAGCCCTCCCTCCAACCTCCGTCTCTGGTGGAGCCTAGAAGGAGCTTTGCCATTGCCTGGAGCAGGAGCAGAGCCCCATCTGGCCTTCTCAGCATCCAGCACCCATCAGCCTCACCAGCCGGCCTCGTAAATCGCTTCCCATGGTGAGCAGTGGTAACAGCCCTGCAGTGCATCAGCCAGCCTCTCATTGGTCCACTAAATAAGCGCCTCAGACATCCACTCCAAGAATAGGTTAGCAGCTCTCCTCTGGCAGCAGTTGCCATTCTGTATGTTCTATACACACAAAGGGAACAAAGGCTTTGGCTGCCCAGTGCCCCTGAGCAATACCTGTGACCGGTGCACAGCTGTCAGCCACAGCATTTGGAGCACTGACAGCACCTTCTGTCAACAAAATTAACACGGTTCCAGAGATCAGGAGGATTGAGTCTGGGATCCCATCATGTGCTAGAAACTTCTACCCTCACCAAACAATTAAACGTGTGTGTGTACCATCAAGAAAGCAAAATCTTCTGTTATCCTTTGCTTTACATATATAAACCTCTTGTCATGATAAGAAAGAGATTTCAGGGGTGGATCATACAGGTGATCACAGGAATGGCCAAGACAAGAAAGAGTCAAGGGTTATCAATAATATTTGTTTCTGAAACCCTCAAACTTACAGGAAGAAGTAACTTAACTTGGTTGTATTTGAGAAAATACGCTTTCCAAGTGATTTTTAGCAGAAAGCTGCATTTGGATCTCGTACTCATTGACCACATTCTTGAAGTGAAAAACAATATGCAGCAAGTGAGTGAATGCAAGAAGCTGTTGTGCTGTAGAGACGGACACATGGAGCAAATAGTCTTCAATGGAAGAAACAGAAAAACAGGAGTAAAAATGGTTAACATGACCAGATGACTAACTGCTGTAAGAAACAAACCTGACAGAATTGAGCATATTGGCTTTCTTAGTCCACACAATTATGTATAAAATGCATTTAAGAAACTGATTTTTGTTGTTGTTTTCTTTGTTATTGTTTACCTAGAAAGACATGCTTTTCCTTGGACTCTTAATTCTGCAACAATATTTGGAAAAAAAAAAAAAAAAAAAAAAAAAAAAAAGCCTTGCAGAGACTTAAAGATCTGACTCTGGACCTAGGGCAGAATTTTGCTGCAGTGCTTCAGAATGCTTGTCAACAAGTTAGGTCCTTGCCGGACTGAATAAAAGAAGCTTTTATTTACCTTCGCTTTTGTATTTTCTTTGTAAGTTGGCAGTCACCTATATTTATGGAACAAATTTTAGAAGGAGCACAGATTTGCTGGAAAAAAAAAAAGTCTCTGGGATGATTCTGGAATTGGATGCAGATGTCAAATTAGAAGTAACACCTCTATCATAATCACAGGCCAGTGCTAGTTCTCCTAATTTTCCTATGAAAAGTAAGTTCTCAATATTCTATCCCGTGGCTCCTTTTAAAGACAGATTTATTTCTAACAACTGCTTTCATTTTACATTAACAAAATGTTAAATCAGTGATTATTATTGAGAACCCATAATTACAAATACATTTGACATTTGCATTCAGATAGTCCCCAGATTTCCCCTCATCTTCACCGTCTCCACTACTACATTATTTTCACTTCAAGGCAAAGAAATACTATGCCGTATTATTTAAAGATAGCTTGTGTTTATATCAAACTAGCTTGAGAAGGTCTCTCTCTTTTTGAGAAATGTTATTTTAATCCCTTCACAATTCTATTTTTCTTTAGAGTTAGAATTGATTTTTAAA
This sequence comes from Stictonetta naevosa, assembly GCA_011074415.1. Lineage (NCBI taxonomy): Eukaryota > Metazoa > Chordata > Aves > Anseriformes > Anatidae > Stictonetta > Stictonetta naevosa. The sequence continues at coordinate 40,399,079 of CM021729.1, forward strand.
AAAACAATGCTCCATCCAAACCTGCATTCTTCTCATGATTCTCCCATCCTTCCACTATCATCCTAAAATACTGCACTCTTACAACACAGAATGCTTTAATCAGTCCTGACATGCATCTACTTTCTACTTGGCCCAGCCCCAGCAAACATAGTCGTGCTCTACTACACATCATTTCTCTCCATAACCTCTCTTTTCCTTTGGGTAACATACTTCATTTCAAGACATACCTTCTGCTGCAAAGCAAGACTCCTGGCTTCTGTAAGGGTTAAATTAGAGGTCGGATAATTGGTGCACGAGCAGGATTCTGTTTTAGTTCACAGATATTGTTCTCATTCAATCTGAATTTGGGCCAAACCAGCTGTAAACCTAAGCTTTACCCTGGCTAATTGACTTAGCCTGTTATTGAAATTTTTATTTATTGCTCTTTAAAATACCTACACTTGAGAGTATGTTCCAAGATCAATGATTCCTCAAGTTTCATCAAGTAGTATATGGTATTTAGGAATAAATAAATAAATAAATAAATAAATAAATAAATAAATAAATAGGTAAAACATCGAGTCTAGGTATTACTTCTGCTACAGCTATCAACATTCAGGAACTCAGACCAACACCACAAGTATGATGATAAGGAACTGAGAGATGATTTTCCAGTGCATAGGTACCACCTCACTGGCAAAGCAAAAATAATGTGCATAAATTTTTCTAATGATGTCAATAATAATTTGTAGAGGCGAGCCATTTCAGAGGGAAAACCTCCTGTAATCAACCAACCAAATGAAACCAAACCAAACCAAACCAAACAAAAAAATACCATCAACAACAAACACACACACACAACTAGAAGCGCCTATATAAGAGAAAGGGAATACTTAAGGCTATGTATAGGCACAGTAGGTTTGATACTAAACCCATCAAAAATGTTCTCTCTGACTCTTAAGATACAAAGCAACTTACATAGCAATGTATTAAACTATCTGCAGTTTTGGGGCTCTGCTTTTCATCCACCATGCTGAAACCCTAATGATGAAATTCAAAGTTCATGTTACAACTGTCACATCTTGAGGAGAATATTGACCGTACATCTGTTTTGTATACAGCGTTCTCAGAAGCAAAAGACATGCCTCATCCAGCTGTTTCCTCCTGCCTTTCTGGAGAGCTATTCTGCTGTAGGAGAGACAACATCCACTAATTCTAATTTAATCATACTGTACAATTTCATTCGCAGTTTAGACACAATCACACCATGGTTGTGAAGACATAGCTGAAGAATCTCAGGAAGACCCTAAAGAATAGATTTTGAAAATATCTGTTGAAAGTCTGAACAACCTGAGACAGCTAAATTGGTGGGAGGAGCACCAGAAAGGGTGATGATGATGATGATGATGATAATTAAAAAACACAAACAAAAAAACAAACACACACACACACACACACAAAATACAGGTGGGAAGGCAGAAATAAAGTTTGTCACCTTTACAGAGTGCATAGAGTATGACATGATCCTTGACATTATTGTACAAAAGAACACCCATTCGTTCAGCAGGTCACGTGCTAACAGCTTACGAAGAAAAGAACCAGTTGTGGGGTTGCTTGGCACTGAGGAGTTTTACAGAGCATAGTAAAATGCAATGAACACTCCCAGACATTAATACAAAATGTGCTATTAATCCTTTCTTTCTCTACACTGGAATGTCTTTATAGTTACACTGGGCACCAAATTTACACAGGAGCTCTGATTTTTACAAACAATCAACCCATACTTCCATTTGTGCATAATAATAATTGTAAAAAATCTTTGAAATACTCATAAAGTCATAATCCACCTGGAAAGTGATGCTTATGAAGTAGCTTTATATTTACAAGAATAACAATAAGTAAATAAATAAATAAACAAAAGTAGGATCAAAGAATCTAGTTATACTAGCATTTACATGACACTTTCTTGCAGTGATGCTGGGCAGGGAAAGAAATTTAATAATTTCCTTAAGAACTTGCAGAAATCCGTAAATTAGATCTCTCTCACACAACTGTATTCTGAGTTGTGTTTTTCCAATATTAAAATTCAGAATCACAAGAGAAAGCAAAATCTTTTTTCCAATCCTTTCTTAAAGCATGTTGTCACTAATACGCTAAGGGCTGTATGTCATTACTAAAGCAAAAGATACTATGTGTTAGCCACAGGAACGAGCATGCACATTTTATGAATAATGCAACAAGCAGACAGGCAAAACTGACACCAGAAGCTGCTGACAGGTAAGGCAGAAACTGCCTTCAGGCAACAGGGATTGAGATGAAGGCCTCCTATTTTTGAGCTGCACGTATTCTTTCTGTGGGATTTCATCCTCCTTGAGACAGGCTGGCAGCCGCACACGTCTTGTAAAGTTGGTACTTCATTTGCACATTAGACACAGTAGCTAGCCGAACAAACAAAGCAATGTTGAGTCAGCGTGTCAGACAGCCTGGTCAGACTAGGACACATTCATTGCCTTGTGCCTGCTTTTTAAACAAATAAGATTTGCACAAGAATAGAAGACAGGGCTCGCCATTCTTTACAAGGGCAGCATTACTTGTAACATTTTCCAAGATAAAGTAACTTCAATATTTGGCAAGCCAAACTTAGTATGCTGCCTAATGGAAATTTCTTTTGATCACAGCCTTTCCACCAGTAACTGACACATTACGGGTTCTTGTTAAGAAAATAGAAAGAATGATAAGTGCTTTCTGCCTTGGGAAGTCAATAAAAACAATCTTATCACCATATTGTTAAACAACTGTAAATACTTAGGAACCTAAGAAAAAAGGGATTTTTTTTTTCAATCAATTACATAAACAGATCAAGGCACACTTCAGTTCTTTTGTTTGAGAAAATCTTTAATATTTTGTTTGGTTTGTTGTCAGAGATAACATTTTTTCACTCAGGTTAAAGAAAAACCTTCTGGTTCTTGTTCAGATAAATTATCAATATTCCAGCCCTGATGTTTGCCTTTAATCAGTAGGACTAGTCAAAGGACTTTTAGCTGTGTAATTTTGTTGTGCCAATTTATGTTAACTTTTGTTACAAGGTTTATACGAAACAAAATGTCAATGAGGGTACAAATAAAAGCTTCATTACACTTGCTCTGTATTACATGAAATGTGCTGAATATTCTGATTAAAACACTCTCAAAACAAAACTAAATAAGAAAGTTGTTACTGCATCAAACTGAAAGGTAAAATAAATTAGTGTTCAAAATATAGTAGACATATAGATAAAAATACACAAAAACTACATACATTATGTAAAAAAAAAAAAAAAAAAAAAAAAAATCCCTCTTCTGTTAAGCACCTTTGTAGTTCTGTGGTCAGTAACACAACAGCCAAGTTATGCACCTTGGGCAGTGACATATGAATCCCAGTAGCAGAGTCTGGCCTCTGGCAGTCATTGTGAATCATTGCACATTACAACTCCACACATCACTCTTGAAAGTAAAACCTTGCTTCCATATTTTGAAAGCAACATTTTTTCTTGTTTTGTTGCCACCATGGCCAAAATAAAAAGAAGACTGAAACAAGCACATTCTGTTCTTAAATTAGTATGCATTCCATAAACTAATGACAAAGCTAGTTATTCTAGATGGAACAACAGTGCAATGACTGCCACAATGACTCTGCACAACCCAAGACTTCTTCTTAAAAGGGAAAATGTATTCAAATTGCAATTTTATTTTCAAACACTTCCAAGGAACACTGTGGGGATTGGGATTTTTAAACACATATTGGAGTAAGAAATGTCAAAATTACCACTAAACTGTCAGGAAAATGTATTAGTCTCTAAAAGCAGAAATGGCTGACTAGCTCACAAACTGCCAGTACTCCATCACTTACACAAATACACATTCATCAAAACAAACATGTAAGTTTTTTCTGTTTTGACCCTAAACCCATTTACGCTTCTAGCTCAGGATGTTGAATTCTGAATATGCGTTTTAAACAGCTGCCGTGGGCCACATATTATCATCTAGGCCAGTGTTACCTAGTAATAGAGAAAAGCACCCTTTGGGCAAGAGATTTGCTGCCTGCTTGGACAAAGACACTCTCATCAGACATTCAGACATCACAGTACCTAAAGCACTACACAACTACAGAGGCAAGATGCACAGTGCTCAGCTTCAGGTATGAAGGAACCGAATTTTAAAGCAAGGTGGTACTCATCCTCTGGAGGTTTAGTTGAAGCTTCAGAAGATTACAAAGGAGTCCTACAACATATTTCTGCATTGTTTATTTGACAAATGGCCACCTACATTCCCTTTTAGCATTTCTAAATGATCCAGAGGAATATGCAGTTTCAGACCTAATCTTTGAGAAACACTCATTCATTTCACTCCTTCATGACTATGTCAGCACATATGCTCCCTCATTTACCTCATCAGAGCAGTTCTAATCAAGAAGAAAAGGAATCCTGTGTTTCAAAAGCATCTAGTTCAGTATGTGCTACTCAAACAGAAATAAAACTCATGGAATTGGTAAAAGAGAAGTCTGATAAACTGCTGGGTAGCTGAGCAACCGGAAGGCAAGAAGTGCTAAATGTTTTCCTCTGAGTTTTTCTTTAGAAGAGAAGAAACTGTGATGTCACACCTATACCTAAACACTCAAAGGTCCCCAAAACTTCAGCAACAAATCTAAAAGCTAATCAGAAATGATTAAAGAACAACAACAACAACAAAAAAAAACAAACTGCAGATCACAGGTGATCTCTCAGCAGAGCAACCAATAAATACAACTAGCTCAATCTGAGTTAAATTATACCAGCCTGAAAAACCAATCAGATGGTGTCACGGTAATCTGAGAACCCCAGGAAATGCCAGAGTTGTCAAGCCACCACATTCTCAATAACATTCCCCCCAAATTAGAAACTGGATACACTAGGTCACTAGTTGGCAAAATTCCCAGCCTCAAATGATGGCAGTCAAACAAGAGAGGGGGGCACTATTCTATCTCCCACACTTCTAACAGGAAAATCTCAAGAATCAGTGCTTTACCACAAAAACAAGGAGATGCTTTTATCTTTTATAGTAAAGGGAACGACTCTTTGTCATTCCCCAGTGAACAGATTTCATGAGAATTCATGAAATGAAAGGGAAAAAAAATGAACTGAATTTTTCAAAATACTTCTTTTTAAGGTGATATAAGTAACTTGATATATTACTATTTAATATTTTTCACTGAAGTTATGAATTGCAACTGGAAGCTCAGCAGGAGCAGAGCAACCCAGTTTCTGAGGTGATAAAAACATCCAAGTAATTCTCTTGTAAATATCTTTTAAATGTTGAACCTGTCTTAATAATTGGGATGAGGGAGAAATGACAAAGATGGACCTATAATAAATGGTCAATAACATTTTTGATTTGTTTTTGTTTTAATGGACATTTGTGGAACAAGAAAAACAAATCTTTTTACAATGTCAAGAACTTTTCTTCCCAGCCTTGAAGATGGACACTGCTACAAGAGCTCTATCCATGTATATCATGATGATGAACATTGTACAGGTTCTCCATGTTTGACTGTGGTACTCCTTTAGTTTAACCATTCTTTCAGACCCTAAAATGTTTATTCAGTGATGACTTAAATATCCCAGCCCCTATAAGAAAGCTGATGTACAGGAGGAAGATGTGATCTTTCCCCTATTTTGTAGGTAACAAATGCTCTGCAGAACACCTTGTGGTTGTGACCACTTTGAGTCTCCTGAGTGAAGAACTCAGTGTTTGTCTCTTTCTGAAAGGAAACAGAGCACAGCACATAGGACCAGTGCATAACAATTCTTACCCTGACATGGAACCAGACTACACTGGGGTGCACATGTGGAGACCAGAATGAGCAGACATGTCCCAAAGTATCATGCAATGCACAACAGGTCATCATCAGAAACATCAACACAGAAGATTACATCATTACGTCAAAGTAAATTACAATGTTGAAAGCTCAGATGACCTTCACTTGGCTATGGTTTGTTTTTATTTATGTAAACTGGGAAGTCAAATGTAACTTTGGCTATGGGTATGAAGTCTTTTGGAAGAGAGTCTCCTGAAATGCCACTTTACAGAGGCACATTGTGCCAGTATACTTCAAGTTAAATTTACTAGGCACTAGAGAGAAACAAGATATTAATATAACTCTTGGAAAACAATCTCTTAGGTTCTCTACAAAGGTAACATATATGGAATAAAAGTCAATCAAACCACTGTTCTGAAAAGCAGAACAAAAACTACCAAATGAAAAGAGAGAAAAAAAAAAAAAGGAAAATCCTAACTTGCTTTTCAAAATGACAACAAACTAACAAGCAAAAAAAAAACCACACTCCTATTCTCCAGTGAGTACTAGCTGTTGAAATCTAACAGGATGAACCAAATTGAAAGCCTGTTTTTGAAGAGTTTTACCGGGAATCTTTTCCCAATGCAACTGAAAATATCACCCTTAGTACAGTAGAAAATGACAAGAAATAATGTGTAGTACAAATAGCATTTTAAAAAAATCTGTTAGCTATGTAGGGTTTTGTTTTGGTTTGGTTTTGGACAGAAACATGATAGCTACTAGAGACTGTACATTGAATGGAATTCAGAAAATTACAGGATAACTTTATGTGAAAGTATGCATGGTTAATTCTTTCTAGTATTACTAACATGCCAAAAAGTCATGACTTATACAAAAAGTAAAATTAAATACTTATGTATTTAAATGGCAAAACAATTTGTGCAAAGTCTCAGTTAAATTTACAGGAATGGCATATTACTCAGGTGTAGTTTTGTGCATCTGTAGGCCTGTGCTTCAGGATAAACTGCCTTCAGTGAAGCAGAATTGGAAGCCAAGATTTCATCTGGCACAAGATGATTGAGGAGACAGGAGCACTAGTCTGGTAAACTAAAAGCTGGCTTCTGATGAGGAAGATGAGGCCAATGGAGCCAGGGGACTGGAAGAAGGAAGGAAAAAAAAATAGAAGAACTACACCAAAGCGTCACCAGATTGACCAACTCTGACGGGCAAAATGGAGACTGTATGCATACATTGACTTTGTGGGTTAAGATCACCCATATATAATCACAGGGACAGCAGTGGAGGAGGCAAATGCATCTTCCTATCTAAATTTGAAACATACATGGTACTGAGAAATATTAATACTGAAGAAAGTTTAAGACCATGCTTCGGAATTTAGCTCACAGGTATCAGCACATCAGCCAAGTGGGTGGGGGGATTACTGCAAAAGAGCCAGCTCCTCCTCTGAGAGGAGGGCAGCCAAACCACAAAAGTACAAAATAAAAGCTTGTGTCTTGGCATTGAAACACGTGCTTGAAGATGTGGTGAGGGGTGCCCAGAGGCAACTGCTGAGACTACTGGGCCAATAAGTTGGTGAAACACTTGAGGTGGCAGAGCTCAGGGCTTCAAAAGCCACCTGGATCCCCAGCATCTCAGCTGCCCATGTAGCCATGGGCAAAGCAGGCATGGTCAGCTAGAGGGCTGTGTGTGCTGCCCATGCCACACACCACACAGGAGTCAGGCGTCACCATCAACTTTTTGTGGAAAGGTAGAATTTGGAAGGAAGGTGTTGAGGAATTGCTGTGAAGACAGCACACCAAACCCAGCCTAAATTGGGATGGATAACTTCATCTTTCCCCTCTCTCTTCATGTGGTTTTCTGCTGATGTTGATGTTGGGCCACCTCATGCCATCGCAGGTGTAATTCACCCACTGCCTCTCCATCAGCTACTCTCTATCAACACCCATGGCACAGGGCAGAATAATGTTATCTCACAGACTACCTCTTCAACCATTCTGGTTTAGGAAACAGACATCAGTCCAGCAAAACCCAGACATAAATCAGAAATAATCTGAATGTCAGCTAAAGCAGTGTATTTAAAACATACAGAGAGACTTAAGGACAAGTACCTGCTTATGCATACAAATGACCCTCCAAAATTTAAAACATAATGTCAAGAACTTATGCCTTCACACAAGATGAACAACCTTTCACCCAATACTTGCCAAGCATTGTGACAAAAATGGAGCCAAATTCAAGCAGCATCACGCCAGGTTATTATTACTAAATCAAGAACAAATAATAGATAACAAGTTTCATCATAGCATTTAACTTCCAGTTCAGCAAAGGGTGAGTGATTTTGGATTTCTAAAACCTTTCTTGTCCCTCTCTAATAATTAAATATGTTGTGGAGGCTAGAAGAGAAACACAGAGAACCATCCAGGAGACCTCAGACCCATGAAATACTTTTACTTCTGAAAGGTGTTTAAATAATATTTCAGTGTAAAGAAACACACTTCTTTACTGTGCACTACATTCCTGCCATTCCAACCTGTCCACAGGTTCCTGCTCATGTTCTTTTTCCTCTGTACATAGAAAGCCTTCTTTCTCAAAGGACATATTGCACAGCGTAATTTCAGAGCAAGCTACTTTTTCAGATGACATTTTTGAAAGTTTAAATTATTGAAAAATACTATCCCTTAAGAAAAAAGAAAGAGCTAGAGAAAGACGTAGACCAGATGGTGTGGAAGGCAAACTGAAACAGCACAAGGGTTATTAAATTGCATCCACTTGGAACTCTTCACTGGCCGAGAATCAGCAAGACATGTTTCCAAGTGAGCCTGAATATTCAGAACTAAAATTTTGGGCCCTGAAAACTAGCTGCAAAATCAAAAGAGTGTCACAGTAAACATAACCCGAAAATAAATAAATAAATAAATAAATAAATAAATAAATAAATAAATATGTGTTTGATTTCAATGCTTGCCACTGTTGCAGCAACAGTATATTGGAACAGAGCCATCTTTCTGATGTGTGAATATGAATGCTAACTGCTATCCAGAATAGAATCCTCTGTGAAAAATATTCTTCTAATACATAATGTGTCACTGTGAGAGGAAAAGCCATAAGGAACACTTAAATATCTCAAAAGCATGTTTTGTGTTTTTTCATTTTTTTGTTTTTATTTCCAATGAAAGTGGCAAGTAAATTTGTAATTCTGAAAATGGACTCACTTAAATTTAACAAGCAATTAAAATTGTAATTTGGAAAATTTTGACAAAACTTTGCAGCATACAAGCATAAACGTTTCCCAAATTTGCAAAATGTAGCAAGATTTACAATAGCTCATATTTATTGGAGTGCAAGGAACTAAATTTTCACTTTTGTTCTTACACTCTGAACTGCACGTCTTTGAGCTCTGTCTGATGACAACACAAAAAGAAGTTTACATCACATCTCTGATGTAAACTTGAGGACTAGATTAATACACCTGTAAATACTATGAAATTTAACAATATTTCAAAGAAACTGTTGGGCTAGGAGGGCATTCACCGAAATTATATTAGGCAAATATAATGGCAGCTGAGATCCTGCAGCTCTTGGGCAATTAGCAAGAAGAATAGTTCAAACAAGACAAGAGTTCTCAAGGCTAAATGGCACTTTAACAACTCTGTCTGAAATGTAGCTAAAGTAGACAATGCAAATCACAGTAGACAAAGAAATCACAAAAGGATGCATTGCCTGTTAAAGGGGAAGGGCTTAGGTCAATTATTATCTGTAATTACAGCTATATAACTACATCTTCAAAGCATTAAACAGTGAGGATCCTCAGCTCCCCACTGACTCACAGTATCATTCATATTATGCATGGAGAGAAATTAAAGCATTGGTGTCTTAGGCTGTCAAGTCACTCACATTAAATCAAACATTACAGGCAGAAGTTCGACTCACTTTTCTTAATTTAAAACTGCGGTTCTCTAATGGTCACAGAAAAAAATAAAAATAAAAATAAAAAGATGATAGACACTGTAAAAGAGAGCTGTTGAAAGAAATCCACAATGCTTTAGTGAAAGCTCTGTTGTTTTTGTTGTTGTTTTCTTTGGGTGTTTAACTTAAAAGATAGAGTGGAAGACAGGGGAAGATATCCAAGCCTAAAAGGAAAGCTGTAATATCCAGGAGCCCTAAAAACAAAACAAAACAAATGGATGAGAAAAAAATGTACATTTTAGTATCTAGTTATTTTCCTTCTAACAGTCTGAGAAGTTGTGGCAAAACACAGTGTTAAGGAACTAACCTAAACTTCAGACTTTCTTTAAGCCTGTAGAAGTCATAACTTAATTCTGTTGTCAGTTGTAACCGTTGATGGGTTCTTGGTAAGAGAGAGTGTCGAGGGAGAGGAATCTCTGAACTAACACTTGAAAGACTGTTGAACATGTAATAATGCTAGCCCTGCCCCAGGCAGGTAAGGGACCCCATGAGGGACTGAGGTCCCTTCCAGCCCTAACTGCTCGAGACCACACAAAGTGACACTGCATTTTTCTGTCTAGCCTAACTAATGCCCTATTGCAACTGTTTTAACTTTTTGTCATTCCTTTTGCTATTAGACTTTGTAATCAGTTCATCTCACAACTGAACATCTGCCTCTTCTGCTTGACCACTGCTTTAAAGTCTTCCCATCAGGAACCACAACACCTGTGGCCTTTGGCTGGGCTCACTCACCATTTAAGTGACATACTGTCCCCAGTAAAAGTGCAGAGATAAGCCTGAAAATAAGCACACTGCTGTAAATTAAGGCAGAAATTTCCTGTGATCCTTGCTCCAACAAGTCAAAAAGCAAAACCAAGATCTAGCCTTCAATTCTGTCTTCACAAGGCTCATATTGACGAGTAAATATAAGAGCCAGAACAACATACTACTAAACTAGAGCAAGAAACTATCAAACTTCACATCAGCCTGCACTTCATTCTATACTCATGAAAATCTACACATTCATTAGCGTATCTACCAGGATAGCATGCATTACAGAGGCATAAAGCCAAATTTCTATATGATCTTTTATTTTAACCAGTTTGCCTTTAGTGTCAAAAAGAAGCTATATCCTGTTAACAATCTAAAATACCTCACCTTTCTGATTTACACTGAGGAAAAAAAACAAAGCAAATAATGAACAGCTATAAACTGTAATCAAGTAATCCAAACAATAGCATCCAAGCATCTCTTAACTAAATGTTAACAGAAGGACAAAACCCAGGTATTTTGAAATTTAATTATAAGCAGTTGCAAAGATATACAAAAGTCCAAGATTAAATCAGTTCCTGTATCCTGATCTGTGGCCAGAGGAATGTTGTTATTTACAACATCTATATTGCTTCAAGGGGAGGCCAGTTGGCTTGAACACAGGCTTTCTAATCTAAAACATCTTCAGCAATTAGAAACTTCATCTGTCAAGTCTGAGAGACCCTATATTTAATCCTTGTTTGAATATTTTGTAACATACTGAGTGTGACTTCATTGACTGCAATTGAATCATGCCAACTTAACAGCAGCTGAAGACAGACTTTACACTTTTTGTGCTATTACACTGTACCCAACATCAGCCTCCATGTTTTACAGTTATATAAACAGAATAAAGAATGAGGGAAAAAAAGGAATTGCAAGCAAGATACCCATTAGTAACATGTGGCACTCCTGTAGTCAACAGCATGTAAAAACTCAACTGGAGAAAAACCTTGCCATTTCCTTTAGAGGTATGCATGTTTTTTGGTGTGCACTTACTCATGTAAACTCAAAAAAATTACATACACTTAATGTGAACAAACACGTTCTTTAAGGCAAGCCAAAATTTTCACATCCACACTATCCACCTGTGAAAGTTACTTCTCTGAACTCCTGGCGCAGGTGATGCTTTTCTTCAACTGCAGCAGCATGTTTTAGCTTTCCATTCCCAACAAGGTTCTCCACCACTCAGTCTCCTCTTTCACACCAAATCCCTGCTCCTATCCTCATAAAAACTCCAGAGTGTTCCCAAGCTGGAATGTCTGTCCTGCACACTAGGACTTTAGAAATCTGCTTGAACTGATATGGAGTAAAAGATAGCATACAGAAATAATGACCAGTGGACATCAAGTAGGACAAGTAATTTAACTTTATCTTTGTGGCAATAGAAGTTGGAATTGTCATTAAAGGAAAAAAAAAAAAAAAAAAAAAAAAAGTGAACTCAGTGATTTTCTAATCACTAGTTATATCAATTTGGAAACCGGTCATTTTCTCCAAACCTATACTAGAATCAGAAAACACAATGCTTCCATGATTCAATTACTTTCTAGATATACATGTACATTTTCCAATTTTCTTATAAGCCAATTTTAATAACAAGAGAAGATCTTACACTCAGCCATTTTAGAACAATTTTGAAGTTTACTTCAAGTTATGACATACCAATTTTTCTCTTAGGCTTTCTGTTTTAATCTGCAAACAGACCTTTATAAGTCGCTTGGTAATTCAGGTTGGTATGAACTTGTTCATTATACTGTTCTAGAAATGTAAGTTCTTGAGTTTCTGTCATTTATGTTATGTTGTCTGACCCCTTCTTTTACCCAATACTCATTAAAAAGAACCATGGCAGTACAACAAAGTTACTTACATGCAATAGGGTACCTATATGACAAGATATTTATTAAATTTCACATTTAACTTGGATAAAAATATCAGCAAGCTAGTTGCTTCGTTTCTACTTGAATCCCAATCAGCAATAGGAATTTCTGTTACAGGGGTTTTATCTTTTTTGATTTCGATCTGCTATTTTTCTTACAGCTTTAGTGAATTCCCAATTAAACTTTGCATAACGTCATGTGTGGTGACCAAGACACACACATACAGATACTTGCTCTCACACAAACCTCTCTGATCTCAGCGCACCCCATCTATCTGTAACATCCGTCTGCCTCAATTTCCTCCTTTGTAAGATTAAGATGCATGAAACCATCTCGCATTCTCATGCAATTTGAAAATTATCAGTATTCATAAAATTCTTTTACTTTGCAACAGGGGATTTGGAAGATTGTTAATCTTTTTACAAGCAAAATGAAATGCAAAATGTGTTTATGGAACCAGGTCTTTTAAAGTTCAGCTCACCATATGACTGCTGGGGGGAAAATGGCAGAACAGTCTATAGATTTTTACAGAAAGTTTTACGGGTTTTCAGTTCTGAGCAACTCATGGTTCACAAGTTTGTCCACAGAAATAGATGTTCAGATGACTGACTATTCAATTAAAAAGAAGCCCCTAAGAATTTAGTAAAAGTTATTTCTGCTGAGCTGGGCTAATACTCCAGAGCTAATTAAATGTGATCAATGAATTAATGGCAATGTTTATTAATTTTTTATTTATCATGTCAGTGTAATTCTATTATTTATCACACAATTCAGTACATCACAGATCATACCTGATAAAGTCTGTTGATGGATACCTGGGTTGAGAAAGAACTCAATATATATATATATAAATAAAATATATATAAAATATATATTTTTAGTACATGTGAGAGGCATAGAGATAAACCACTACTGGTTCATAGATGCAGGTGAAATACTAGCTAATGTTATTTTCAAAACTTTTGCTGAAGCCATGGTTGATACAGAATTTGTTTAAAAATAACTGTATTTGCGCCAAATATCTGGAGAACACCTTGAACATGAAGGCCCCTGCTGTGTAGGTCTTACGTACTATGGCTTTGATAGTGTTAGACGCCAACAAATACTATACAGAAAGGTGGGCAGCATACCACTGGTAACACTGTTGTTACATGTCAGACAACAAATGCTTCCAGCATAACATCTCAAATGCTAGTTTCAAATACTTATAAGAATTTAGCACAGTATTTGATGTTATTAAAACCAGTCTTGAATACAGGAAAAAAAAAAAAAAAAAAAAAAAAAAAAAGATCAGGAATAAGCTACTTGTCTTCAGCTGCATTTTACAGTTTGCACATTGAATAAAACTATGAATTTAACTTGGTTTCTAAATCCAACATTTTCCTTTGCGTTGCTACTTGCAATACTAAGCTATCTGAAATGGCTTTAGCTTTTCCTATAGCAGAGGTCAAATTACTTGAGTTTTGAGGCATTCCAGATACTCCACTCATTTAAGTGGTTACTAAAAGATTAAAATTGTTGCATTTAACTTCAACATATAATTTGAAGCTGAACTACTTTATTTGCTAGTTAAATAGCATTTTGTCCCACTCTAGAGACTGAATTCACCACAGAACAGAGAAATCTTACCACTTCATAAATATCTTGTTAACAGCTAAACTATGACCTAGGTAAGACACTTCATCACAAAACAGAACATTAAATCAACTAAATTCACTTTTGTTAAAGCAGCAAAACAAACTGTAGCCTTTGCAGATGGGAGGGGAACCCTGCTTGTGGAGGGAATGATGACTAATAGCATAAATGAAAGCATTGGCTTTTTCTCTTGGGACTCAGGAAGAATCCTTCCAAATTATGGTTTTAAATTAAAGACATTTGGAGGTCTCCAGCCTCAGTCCCTTTTGGACATTCTTTCTAATCCCTCAACCACCACACATTTTAGAAAATCTTGGCAGTCTCCAGTCAGAAAAAACCAGGGCTGACCTAACTGACTCAGAATTACCAAAAAGAATGGTCTCAATATTTCAAAGGAGGAAAATAGATTTTTAAAAAAGTAAAATAAGATAAAGCAGCACAGATTAAAAACAATTAAATGAATAAACACCACAAAGGGTTTGCATAGATCAGATGTGCAAAGGAGGTCACTATTTTCAGTATTTCATAATTACAGTTTTGATCTGAAGAAAGCAGGCATGTATATTTTCTGAAACATGCCAAATCCACTGTTTTTTCTGTAATGTTATAGTTCTCAAAGTGACAGGACCCATGGATGGTAAAATTAATAATGAAATCCTCCTCTGTCACTCTGTTTCAAATTGGGCATGGTATTGAAGTAGCCAACCACTGCAGCAGTTACAAACTCTTCTTATTTAAAACCTGCTATACAATCCATGGTGAAACACAACGTAATTGCTTACATTATACCTCCTGAAGAACAAAAAAGTAGAGAAAATATAAGGCAGGACTTCTTGAAGCACAGTTCAGTGCTGTGTTTACTACCTAGTAGGACAGCAGTAGAAGTTTCTAATTGTTTCTAACCTGTCTGCACATATGAGAAACTTAGCCTCCCCTATCCTTGCTATCACAAATTCACACGACCCTAACCCCATTTCCTCACCCCACAGACATCTTTTCCTCATAAACTGGATAAGAATCCAGCTCCTCTGCTCAGACGAGTCCATCCACCCCAGCCTAATCCCACCTCATCAGAGCTGTGCTCCCAATCTCACCCTTTCCTGGTTTCACTCCTGCGTCCTACACAAGAGAAATACAGATACTGATACCAGCAGACTTTCTGAAGCAACAACATGAAGGAATCTTAATAATGGCTCAGTTAGTCACTGACAACCATCTGTTTGGAGCATTTCATTCTACCTCCTATTTAGATTATTTTTTTCCAGACAACAGGCACTGTGGATCACTTTGAAGTGCTTCCTACCCTCGGTGGCCACCACAGCACATGTGAGAGTTCCTTAGATCTAAAGTGGTAACAGGGGCAAAAAAAAATAAAAAGTCTCAGAGTGAAACATGACATAGGGAAAAAAAATAAATCCCTGGGAACAGAAAAGGAAAGTGAAGGCAAAGGACAAGAAGATGGAAGTTAAAGAACTATGGACAATCCCATTGAGACAATGAGAAGTGCATATATTTATTCGTACATTAGTTCTGAAAATTCTAAGGCCAAAAGTTATTTTGGATGAATATTAATGTTTAAAACTGAGATTACATCATATACTCCAAAACATACAGTAGTTTTAATATATTGCATGGTCTTGCAACATATGACTCACAGAATATCATATTTTAAACTGAAAAAAAAAAAAAAAAAAAAAGGAGGACAAGAAAACATTAACCAGTATGAGATTAAAGAATATAATTTTAATCTTTTTAAATGATGTAGACATGATATTAAAGAGAAAGACAAACCATTATTTGCAATACGTTTTCTATGAACTTTGTCTGAACTCAGGAAAAAAAATGAATCTTTGGAAACAGTGATGTCTGAACTCCACCTTTCAAAATGATGAATTTTATCCTCTGGTACAGTTATGACAAAATACTGTGATAAGTTACAGAAAGGCAAGTTATTTAAGAAGAAACCACAGAAGCAAAACTTAGACACATCACAAGAGTTTCTGCTGAGGGAAGTTTACCTCCCAAGGACTGTAATATAACATCTCCTATCCTGCACTGAATGACAGCATGAAGCTAAGGCACCAGAGGAAAATGAAGGCATTACTTAGTTTGAGAAGTAACAGTCTCACATGGTTCTCATAGGTGAAATATGAAAACATGATGTGGAGGTGAATGCAAACTCTTTGGAAAACTCTAACGAGAGTTAATTATCAATAATTAACAGCTACAGTGGAGTTCTGGAGTTTAACAAGCTTTGGTGCTAATGATACCCCACTTATTGAAATCCACAGACAATGCCGAGGTGCAAGGCATTGCCAGCATGCTGATCTTGGCAAATGAGAGAAAATGTCAGCCAAAAAAATAGTATGTGATGGACAGTAATGAAGAAATGCAGTTCAGTAATGACAAGGAGAGGTTTCCATGCTTAAAGAATTGCACTGGTGCAGAATGAGGACTAACAATCTTGGCAACAATCTGCATAAAAGATCTGGAGCAGATCAGAACTTGAGCAATGCCATTCTGCCACAAAACAGTCAGACATCACTTGGGGAAATAAAAGCAACGTCATCTGGTAAATATAGGAAATAACCCTTTTCCTTTACCCAGTGCTGGTACAGCCTGAGCTGGAATACTCCAGCTTGGGTTAGTACACTTCAAGAAAGATGTTCTGGAGAAAGGCCAGTGGGGAAGAATGACTATGGCCAAGAGATTCAGAAAACATGATGTAAGAGAGAAGGCTGGGGAAATCATTCTGGGTGGGGGGAGGCTCTAAGAAGGGATGTCCATAAGAAAACAATACCGTTTTTGATAAGGGTTTTTTTCAAAGTTCAGGAGATGTTTCAAAGCTTGCAAAAATCCTATAGTACAGCTACAAGGGGTGGAGGAATGAACAGTAAGTAATGCATTTAAACCACAACCACGGGACAGTATACACTCTGCCTGCCTATGCTCATGCCTGTGTGCTTGCATATGGAGGTCACTCAGCCTCTGCTCCTGTCACCTCCTGGGAACAGGCTATGCTGGCTGTAGGTGATTCTGTCTTGAAAAACAGATAATCGGACGTCTTGAGGTCCCCTTTTCCTTTAATGATACAGTTGTTTCTGAAGCTCTTGAGACTTAAAAGACACTTGAAGAATTTCTATGATGTCTAACACCCCCACACTAAGGTTTGATTTTTTTTTTCTGTTTATTTCTAGAAATGGTAAACCATGTACTAATGACCAAAATTAACAGAGATGACATTTCATGTATTTCACTTATCACTGAAGACTTCTCTGCAGGAAGAAGTTACTACACCTAGTTTACACTGTGGTTTCACACTGAACTAGTACATTCTAATAACAACCTCTGTGGACACAGTAAGTGTTCGGTAAATGTGAGGTAGTGTTTGACACTTTTTCGAAGGTTGAAGATGGGCTGTAGTTTTATACTTTCCCTTTTTGCAGTACTTTCCTGTGTAAACATATGCATCCCCAAGTTCCAGAATCAAAACTGTTCCTAACTTTAGATTTGAGCATCACTTTGTGGAAGAGGTTAACTTCTGATATTTGACTTTCCTAACTCTTTATTCTCTTGGCTTTCACTTGTATGATCATATTTAAAGCTTTTCCTACCTTTGGTATACTGATAAATAACACATTGACAAAAATATTTGTGTGTTTTTCAAAAACATTATTCAAACACTCTCTAGACATAAAATTTGCAAGATTCTTTTTTCTTGCTTCTTTGAAAGCCACGATATCAGGAATTTGATGTGGATTTTCTATTACCTATGAGAGAAATGATCTCTGAATCCTGTTTCTACAAAGACCAAGACAGAAAAAGATAAATGTGAGATCAGTTCTAGAAAAACAGGATGACTAACTATTTATAATTTTAGATATTAATATCCAAATTCACTGAGTTTGCAAAACCAAGCATAAAGAACAGACTCACTCTCACAAGATATTTATTAACTACTGTTTCTGGTCTGTCTGGAAATTCTTTTTTTTTTTTTTTTGAAAAAAAAAAAAAGGCAATTTGTTGTATTAAATTACTTCCAGGCAGAGCATGAAATCATGGTTATTTTTAAAATTTAAAAAAAAAAAAAAAAAAAGATATATTTTCCTTATGTAGGTTTGGTTCAGATCCTGTCCAAGCTTGTAATTTTATCTACATAATACCACTTTCCTCTTTGTAAGGGATTCTGGTCTGTCATGAAAGAAGTCATCATTAACCACCAATATAATGACAGAATATTTTAAAATATTATTTTATGTTTAAGGTAACCCTTCAGCTATTCATTTCCTAGGATACTTTAAATGATTTTTATTTCCCATTGCCAGAAAAGGAATTTCTCATATGAACGTAATTCCTTGGTTTCTATGTCAGAGTCTCCTCTGTTTTTTTGTTCTTTGCAACCATATGGGAAAAGTGCTTCAAATCCCTTCTAAAGGAGCATGATTTGTATTTCACCACAGAAAGAAAACAAATTAAAAATGTAGTTACAGCTAGATGCATTTTGAACTCAGAATATTCAAGTAGTTGTATTTAAATAACAGCAACAACAAAAAAAAAGCTTTAATAAATTGAAGTTTAATAGATCTGTATAACCTTCACAAAATTTTTCTTTTGCATATTTCATTGTTTATTCTACTAAAAAGAGTCTCATGCTTTGTCAGCACACTTGATTTAAAATGATTATGCACTCTTAGCTGGTACAATGCAATGCAAAACAGATTGGAAGCCCAAAACTCAGCCTAAGCCATAACTGAAAGAGGTTCGACTACTCACACACAATAAATGACGAAGGGTATCTGTGGTGAGAAGAAGTAACCAACAACTAATTAAACACTTTTTTGCAGACCAGTCTTTCGAGGTGAGTGAGATTTTTATTTAAAGAACACACGTTAGGCTCAGACCTGCAGAATCTGAATCTTAGATAGCCATCAGGTGTGAGAATATTGCAAAAAGTGTCTCTAAAATTTCTAGCCCACACAATTATGTTAATATTTCTGCGTATCACATTTTCTGTCTCTGAGAGCAGAGCCCTGTGGGGATTTCTGTGTTGGGGCTGCTGCCTGCCGCCCTCCAGCCTCTCCCGTGACAGTATCCGGGCTCCTGGGGACAGGCAGTGAGCTAGCTCCACCAGCCCTTGGGTGGGTCCTGTAGGGCTTATTTTTGGCCAGTCAGCTCTCTTCTATCAGGTTTGCGTGATTTCATGTTACTTGACAAGCACACCTCAGGGTAGGCGCACCTGTTCAAAAAGGAAAATTCTTCCTTTGCGTGTTAGTGAAATGTACACACCAACACACATTTTGAATCAGAACAAGATTGTTACTGCCTAAAATAAAGCAGTGTATTACATTTGGATACGCTATCTAAAATGTATTGGCATAGCTTCCACCTTACTCTTTATGTTTTCTTCTAATGTTTTTCTTTTTGTAATAACAAGTAGAAATTAATACATACAGAAACATCACTGCCACATCATTATGTTTGATATTGTTGTTTTTCTATAATTTAATTCTGACATGTCATCTTCTACAATAGAAGTAGCTACAGGAAAAGATTGTCAGAAAGCTTTCTCCCAGATTATGCACTCATTTTATACACTATGAAATCTCAGCATGTTCTTTCCATCATATAACTTCCTTCTAAAACTTTATGGTGATCAAGTGTGCAGAAGATTTTATACATCATCAGGGTCTCTTAAGTTTTCAAGAAGCTTTTATTATTATTATTATTATTATTACTGATTCATAGAAGAAATTCACAAAACCTATTTTAAAGTAACTCAGCTGTTATAGTCCAGGTCTGTCAAGTACTACTATTCATACTGTTTTCATTTTCTGATCTTGCTCTATCCAGCAATATTGTTTATGCATGCCAATCGAGATAAATTTGATGAATGCTTCTAGTACTGTCCTTCTTGCCTTTTGCATTGCAGAAATGTCTTGCTCTTCTTTCATCAAAATTTTATTTGTTCTACATCCAAAAGAACAAAACTATGTGAGAGATCTTCTGTGAGGATGTCCCACAGCATCCTCATCTGATCCCAGGAGGCATTGCTGTGATTCAGCCCTCCTGCCCCCAGCTGTATGGTCTCACTCCCTCCCTTGTGCCAACACTGCTGATCCCACTGACAACTAGTTTTACCGTATTTCTCTCACACAAACTTACTGTACCAGTAACAGATTGTTATTTCTTTATATACACCTGAACCCTCATGAAAATCGAGTAATTGACCAGGGTTAGTCAATGATGTATTAAATGGCTTGTGATATGAGACAAATGTAGGACAAAGCACACAAAGAAACAGATAATAGCACACAGCTTGCTTAACCATTAAATGAGGGGTTTCTGGAGACATCACACCAAGGAAGGATAATGATTAGATTTGCAAATGTTTATGGGAAGCAATTATAAAGCATGAAGGAAGAATTGAGGAAAGTGTGTGCCAGTGTTGTGAACTAAATGGAGATTCATTACTTCTGCTGTTGGAACATGCTACTGCTGCCACAGTTCCCATCCTTCTCCCAGATGATCAGTGAAATGTTCTTACCAAAGGCTGCCATATCTAAGCTGGGCAGTGAAAATGGTGACCTCCCTTCTAAACCTCAGCCTGGTAACCAGCACTATAAAAGTTACAGCTTCTTCTGGCCCATTGTCAGTGCTTGCTCATATGAGAGATCATGTGTCCATCAATGATGAAATCTACCATCTTAGTTTAGACCAAGTGAATGGATTTTGCCGACGTTGACTGAAACCAGGTGCTGAAAGCCCCCCCACTGCTCTGACAGAAGATCTCAAGAGGCAGTAACAACCAGCAGGAAAGAAAAGATGAAGAACTGGGGATGGGGAAGGAGGCAACTTCTTTCAGCAGTCTTGCTAGTTATGAATGATGTCTGTCCATATGCAATTAAGTACAATCATTACAGCTTTTTAAGGGTATTAAAAGTGGAATATTAATTTCTTAAAAAATAATAATAATAATTCTAAGATTTTACTCTAAATGACAACTCAAATGACTGAGCACTCCTCTGAATTAACCCCCTATCCCCCTACTAAGATTTTTCTTTCTCTGCTCATGAATTTTTTTCTTCAGAAAAATCTGTGGTGTCTCCCAGATGCCCAAGCTAGATGTTTGGGACCTACCTGTGCTGTTGTCAACAAGGAGCAAAGAAAGCTCCTGCACTTGTGGAGGAGTCTGCCAGTATCACTAGTTTGTATTTGGGTAGAGCTCTGTGACTCCTCTTTTAGACTTGCATACGACGGCCTTCTTTTTGTTTACAGTTCATGTAATGTAGAAGAGAGTGTTTCTGCATTTGACTACAACAAATCAAACTCTACTATTTCCAACATAGCTTTTCTTCTTTTTATTTTGTTTCCTTAAGAAACATGGAAAAAAAATCTTACTGCTTATTGCTGTGAGCTAGTTGAGCTCTATCTACTCTGCACTTGGATATGTGACTGTATTAATACTTTGGTAAGGAATTATTTCTTTTATCATTTAATTTATGATTAAACAGGGCAGTCATGTACATTATTTTTAAAAGTGACACTTCATAAGTTTTTGAGAACTAACTAGAGAGGTTGGGGAGTGGCTGTGTTAAACTACCAAAAGCAAGGAAGACAGTTACAGAAGCCACTTCATCTTGAAATAATACTTACCAGAGGAACTGCTGAATAAACAGCCTAGAGCAGTATTGATGAGGACAAGGGGCAATAACCCGGAGTTACAGAATAAAACATCTATGCTACGGATATTAAAGGAAAAGTCCAAGCAGAGCAATTAAAAGACAGAAGAAATCTAAATTCTGTAGAAGTTTAACAGATATGATGACACGTACATAGGGCTTTTTCTTTCAAGAAAGAATCAGACATGTGCCTGTAGTTTCTTTTTAAATGTTTACATCACCTGAAAAGGAATTATCAAATCTAAAAATATACTTAGATGCATGGGTGCCATTTGAAACTGATGTAGAGCTCAGTGACAAAATACCTATGGAGACCCAATAAAAGTGCCTGATTGGGCTACTCAGCTTTTGAAACCAGACACTGGGGACACTGGAGTCTGGAACAGTTTCCCATTGATTTCACTTGGCATTTCCTGCATGCAGTACCACCTCAAAACATCTTCCTGTTGCTCCAGCAAAAGCAACATAGCATCTACTGAAAAGGTCTTGTCTATTATCATCATGTAAATTCTCTGTTCTCCTCTGCCCACATAGCATTTCACTACTGCCAAGTCCTTTTCCCCGGCCAGCAGAGTATCACAGCTTGCTGATTTAACTAATCAAAGAACTTCAGGTGCGAGTGATACTGCACACTAACAACGCTCTGAGGGGTATCAGTGATGTCTGTCTATTCTGTCCTGGACTTAGATAAAACAGATACATAAGACCATGCTCATTCTTGAAATGCCTTCTACTGAAACAGCGATATCGTTTTATCCTTTCTCTTTGATCAGCTATTGCATACCACACTTCTTTACCATCACAGACACATGTGCATTGTGACAGTTTATGTGGCAAAACCAGAAAGCATCAGTACAAATGAAGAACAATTCCATCAGCAGACAGCAGCGCAGCCCCTTTGTTTCAGGAAGCAGTGCACACAACAGCCTATGCAGGTACAAATTAATCTTAAACCAGTTCAGGAGCTCTGGACAGGATATCCACACTACTTCTTCAACAAACTTTGAAAATTGCTTCAGACCCGTGCTAAGCACCTGGTGAGCTAGCTAAGCCTGCAGTAAGTGGGATGCATCTACTTATCCCCATTACAATAACCATGTACAGCTAATAAAATGCATTTTTTTTACTGTGATTTCTTGTTTTCACTGAAATTTTAACACAGATTTGCATTCTTAAATTAAACCTCTTGTCCACTACCAGTTAAAAGACAAAGACATACTCTACAGGTAAGGGATCATGTTGATTTTCTGAAAAAAATGCCTCTTATTGCCACCAAGAAAGTCATATACTGCCATTTTCATCTCCAAAAAATAGATTATCAACCAATACAGCTCAGAAAATAATGGAAATTCTTTCCCAAAGTAGCTGAGGAGGGCAAACAGATGGAAGAAGAAAAATATTAGTTGTGGGTCAGGTTGTGGAGATTGTCAGAAAAACTATCTAGATGAATGTTTGTAAATGAATATTAGTGCATGGCAAAGGCTTGGAAAAAAAAAAATGAATGCAAAAAGCTGGTAAGGGGCTGTTCACTCCAAGCCACTCACACGTTTAGACAAAACCAAGAGGAAAGGCAATCATTTAAGTTAAATTGATGTTTGCCCAGAATGGTTACTAGCAATGCTGCAGGAGTCTGCAGTATAAGTAACAATAAAAAGCAGGATTAACAAACAATGCATCTTCTTTCAGTGCACCAAAATCCTGTCGTTTCTTTTCTTTGAAGCTTTAACTACTTTGTAGTCACTGGATTAGGAGACTTGAGGACTTGCATACTTTCCAGACATGCTGAGCCTAATGACAACTTCCTTTACAAAGCAACAGCCTCACAATGAATAAACAAACTTAAATAGCTAGCTATCCTTCGCACAGAGAACATAGTGACAGATGCTATAAATTAGATGGAATACTCTAAGTAGCATTTCTTTCCTCTGAGCAACCGCACAACGCAGCAGAGAACATCTACAGAAAGATTTATGTAGGAAAACCGAAGGGAGTTTGCTTCGTATTTTTGCTTTGCCTGCAACGTTCAGAATAATAAAAAAAAGAGGATCTGAAAAATAAATTATCTCGGTCACAACTATGATTAAAGACCTCAGATGCTGATGGCTTCTAGCTGACATTTTCATTGAACACTAAATGTGAATTTCAAGCTTTGAAAAAAATAGCGAAACCGTGAGGAGGACACAAGTCTTGTATACAGAAGATTCACATGGCTCTCAAACGAAAGAGAGTACCAATTACCATTCTTCCTTTTACAAGGAATGTCATTCTCATTGGCTAGTGGGTTAAGTCTGTCCGTCTGATTCCTAATTAGTGGTCAAATATATTTCCATGTCTTCCAGTTCTGGAAGCCATTCACACCTTATACAAAGTGCAGTGAGTGTAGAAAAAGATCAGCTTTCCTGAAAACAAATGGAAGCTCACTAAATAGGACGAATTTGCCTGGTCTGCCAACTGGTCCTTTTCTCCCTGCATCTTGCATTTCTATGCTATTTACAGCACAAAAGAGATTAAGGAGAAAACACCAATTCCATTACAACCGCTTAACATAATCAAGACACTTTAGGGGAAAAATCATTCGGTGTCAACCCTTGACCCTAGGATAAACTTCACCACTGAATTGCTTAACCATTTAATTAAAGCAAGAAAAGGCTTGATTAAAGTTTGACCATGCTTAAAAGTAGTCTGCGTCGTCGATGCCATTTATTAAAAAGCTGTGTGAAGATTCCTTGTATTCAAAGCTGCACGGACTTTTACCAGGTGACCTAAGTACACTTTCCAGAGCTGAAACGTATTTATTAAAGTCAGGAGGGGGCTATAGCTAAATCCCATGCAACTTTAAAGATTCAAGCATTTTACAGCTTTTTGTAGTGAGGCATTTAAAAGCACTCAGAAGTAATCTGTACTTTATTCATTTCTCCACTAACACTGTACTCTAATAAATGAGTTGTTTTTTTTTGTTTTGTTTTGTTTTTTTTTGTAATGTTGGGTAGAAGTTTACACACCACAGGGCTTAAAAAATCATAGCACAGAGTTACCATTATGTTTTCGTTCCCAGACGCTCTGTTGACATAAGTTATTTATTTTTTAAACACAATGTTCTGCATGCTTTGTGAGTCACGTGAGTATTAACTTCAGGTCGAATAAATTCCTATTTAACGGTAAAGGGGTGAAACAAATTAAGTAAACCGCAGCGCGTGTCCTGGAAGCAGAGCACATCGTGCACCGACACTTCCAGGAAACCAGCATCCCAGTCTCTGTCCCTTGGTAACTCGGTCATATTCCGAAGAGAGCCCAGAAAAGACTGAAATAACCTTTTTCAAAAATAAACACGGAAATTAAGCGTGGGCGAACACACATTCTGTTCACGATTAAGCGAGTCTAAGCGAGAGAGGAGCACAGATTAACGACAGCAGCCCCTGAGGATCCGTGGGGGGCTCCGAGCCGCTCCGCAGCACGTCGGGTGCGGGCAGGGGAGCCCCCAGCCTGTCCACGCTTCCCGCAGCTGGCTGGGACCACCAGCGCAAGCCGCTTTTGGGGCAGCACAGAGCGGGCAGACATACACAAACGTTATGTACACGTACCCGTGCGGCGCCGGTTTGCGGTCGCCCACTGCCCCCAGGACCTTTCCCCGACGTGGGGTGCCCACGAGTGACGGGCACAGGCAGGAGAAACAGAAAGCGCCGCCGTCCTCGGGGCTCGGCCTTTTGGGGCTTTTTCTGTGGGAATAGGGAAAGCAGCGGGGAAGAGGGAAGGGCTCTGCCTCAGGAGAACCCCCCCCGCCCCCGAGTCCCCGTTGAGGGGAGGGTGGGGGGGGCAGCCCGCGCAATTTGTTAGCGGTCCCCCCCTTCAAAGGAGCAATAAAGGCGCTAGGAAAAATAAACGCGACGGGAACTGACCCCAAATCCGCGAGCGGTGACACCCGCCCCCCGGAAAACCCCCAGACCTCTAGCTTTCTGCTGATCCTCTCCCTTCACGGTAAGGCAACAAATGGCAAGACCTAGGACCCCGGCGCTGAATAACAGGAAATATAGGCATCTGTCACCTCCCGGGGAGAGGTAAATGGATTAGCGAGAGCAACAAAGGGAAGAAAAGCCCTTTCAAACGTGCAATTGATTAACAAGTCCCCTCTAATCTGCAGCATCACTCTTTTTCCTTAAAGACATCATCGGTCTCCTCCTGCACCTCGGTGCAATTAAGCCAGGGCCGGGAAAGGCGGGGGAGGAAGGCTCTGTTCGCCCGCCCTCCCGGCCAGGACAGCAGGGGAAGGGTTTCCAGCCCGGCACGGAAACGGTGCCTCCTCTCACCTCACCCTCAGTCCCTAGGCGAAGCGCCCCGGGAAGGAGTTTCTGAGCAAGGTTTATCTGCCGCGATAAATGGCCTCTCTGCGAGAGGGCAATTCTGGAGGGAATGGTTTTAGGAAAGATCAAAGGGCTGAATCCGGCAGCTCCTACCCCCTAGCGCGCTTCACATCCCGGGGAAAACGAAAAGGGTAAGCCAGCCCCCTCCTTTCTGCTCCGAAAGCGCCACACATCTTAGGCGTGTGTGGAAGGAGGAGGAAAAATAATTAAAATATAAATAAATAAATGAAGAAAAAAAATAAAAAAGGAAAAAAAAAAAGTTATGCGGCTTCTTTTACAGGAACTCTTACACCATCGCGGCTCTCTAACCCCACGCGCTCCCTAAGGTCCCTATAAATCACGGCGCTCGCCTCGGAGGTGCCGGACAAACTGGCAACCGTTCAGCAGCCGCTCTGTCGCTGCCGCAGCGCAAGGTCAGATGTTAGTAAGGGCAGATAATTCAGCCCCCAAAACAATCGCGGAGTTCGCTGAACCGAGTCCTAGCGTTTCCCGAGCCCAAAGGCAGACCTCCTCCGTCCCCAAGGGTCGGCCAGGTACCCACGGGACATGGGACCCTCCCAAGCTCGGAAACACACAAAAGGTGTCTCTGCTGTGCCTCGGTCGGCTGCAAGCGCGGCGGCTGCCCCTCGCCCACTCGACTTTAAGCCCCCGCTCTCCCCTCCCCCTGGTTCCCGCTGAGGTTCTGGCAACACTCAAAGTCCCAAATAATAACACATTATTATAACCGCTCCGAGGGGAGGGCTGGAGGGCGGGCAGACTGAAGGAGGAGGCTCCACTCGCTGCTATCCACCCTCGGCAACAACAAAACCCTGAACTTTTCCTTTGTTTTCTCCTTCTTACCCCCTCCCACCGACCGCCACCACCCAGCTCTGGTGCGCGGCGGCGGCGGCCGGGGGGGCACGGGGCGCACACCGCCGCCGGAGCGGGGCCGAGGCGTGGGGATGCACCGGGGGAAGGTGAAGTTTTGGCAAGCCCTCCTCGAGAGGGGCCACCGCCGCCCCCCTCGTAAGGAGGAGGCGACATCAGGTTTCCATTTTGCAAAGAACCAAAAAAAAAAAGAGAGAGAGAGAGAAAAGAAAAAGTAGGAGAGAGAGGAGAGGAAAAAAAAATGGAAGGAAAAAGTGACACCAAAACAAACTAATCAACACCAAATGGGGATGCTGGCGACTCCTCCGGTCCCAAAAGCATACGCACATTCCCCTGGAAGCCCCCTTCCCCTTTTCCCCGTAGACCCCCTTCCCGAAAAGTGGTGGCAGCGGCGTCGTCCCCCACTCCGGCGGGTCTCCCTCTCTCCCTCCCAGCGCATCCCCTCCTTACCTGCGGCTCGGAGGCGGAGGATGGCTGCGGCCGCCAGCAGGGTGAGGATGCGGCCCGCCGCCCCCCGCCCCCCGGCCGGTCCCACCGCGGGGACCATGCTGCTCCCTGCGGGCGGAGCGGTGCCGCCGCGCCGCGCTGCGCTGCCCTGCGCGGAGAGGTGCGGAGCGGAGCGGTGCGGTGCGGTGCGGAGCGGTGCGGTGCGGAGCAGGGAGGTGCGCAGCGGGTGTCCCCGGCACCGCCGCCCCGGCTCTGCGCTGCCGCTAGCGGACTGTCCCCGACTGGGGGCGGAGGGAGCCGCGCTCCTCTCCCCTCCTTCTCCTCCTCCTCCTCCTCCTCCTCCTCCTCCTCCTCCGCCTTCCCCAGCATCCCAACGTCACCGGGGACAAATCCGACACAGGGGAGGGGAGGGAGAGGCGCCGAGGGGCGGACGGTCCCTGCGCTCCGGCACCCTCTGCCGGGGGCTGCCCCCTCCTCCTGGCCGGCTCCGGCCGCCCCGAGCCCCCCGGGCAGGGGCAAAGCCCCGCGGCCCCTCTAAGGGGCGAGGGCCGCCTCTCCCGCTCCCCCCGGACGGCCGGAGTTAAGTTTTACTTTCCGTCCCGAGCAGGGAGGAGAGGGCTCTGCCCCCAGTAAGGCTTCAAGACATTTCAGAAAGTGATTTATTGCCGGAAATAAGGACGCCGTAAGCGCGATTTGAATATGCTTTCCTAAATCCTTTTTAGTTTATGTTTTCTGCAGTTCAAATAAACCAGTGCGCTAAGGTAACGCAGACTCGGGAGCAGGCATCTGTTAACTGCATCACGAGCGCCAAAAACAGGCGCGTCTTAATTTGACGTACTTTTAAAGTTATAACTCAACAGCAAATTTAGTCAGATGTCTTCTCCACAAATACGGTCTTCCCGTTGCTTTAGACTTTGATACTAAGGATGTGATTTCAAGTAACGCTGAATATACGCTCTTAATATATGTATAAATATGTACAAATCTCTTAACAACTTCCCCCCATCAAGCTTTAAATGTACGTTTCAGTGGTAGCAATTTTACATTACATTTCTTTATTGCAAACACAAGAAAATGCTCCAAACTACTATTTTCTTCTTGCTTTTGCATCTCGTTTCTCCCTCCTCCGCTCTCCAGTTCCATCTTGAAAATTCTTCTGGCACCTATGGGTGACAAAGGAAGGTCCTGATCCCTCTTTGCTAGGAATGTAGGACTGGCTGAATCTAGTCCCTTGCCATCACAACAACACTTTTTGTAATCCCTTTTATAAACAAATGAAACCAAATTTAAGAGTACTTTCTTTCTTAAGAGACTTTATTTCTTAAAAATGATTTCCACCCTTTTGATTAGAAGGCTGCTCTAGACCTTGCCTCTTCAATGTTTAGAAAGCTGTTTCCAATCTCCAGTCTAAATTTATTCATGATCAGTTTATATTCCTTGCCTCTCATGCCACTATTATCTGTTCATTTAAGTATCTTCCCACTTCCCCTTTCTATTGAAATAGAAAGAGAAATACCCCTCAACCTTTATTTTGCTGAACTAAAGCTTAAATTGTCAAATTTCTTCTGGAATGAGCAACTCTGCACTCCTTGATCACCTCGCCCCTACCTCCCCTTACCCCCCTTCTACTTTTTGTCTGCATTTTTGGAAATCCTATTGAATTTTTCTAAAGTTCTGTGTCTATTAGACATGCTTTCTCTTCCAAAGCACTTGCACTTTCCTTTCAGTGCTAAAAAGGCTAATACTTAATAATTGCCTCAGTCTATAGCAGCAAAACCAGTTGTTCTCTGGACACCCAGTACCCTGAGCTGGTGGAAGGGGATGAGGAGCAGAATGTGGCCCCCACAATCCATGAGGAAATGGTTGGCGACCTGCTACAGCATTTGGATGTAAGCAAGTCGACGGGGCCGGATGGGATCCACCCAAGGGTATTGAGAGAACTGGCAGAAGAGCTGGCCAAGCCGCTTTCCATCATTTATCGGCAGTCCTGGCAGCTAGCAAACATGACGCCCATTTACAAGAAGGGCCAGAGGGTAGACCCAGGGAACTATAAGCCTGTTAGTTTGACCTCAGTGCCAGGGAAGCTCATGGAGCAGATTATCTTGAGCGTCATCGTGTGGCACTTGCAGGGAAGCAGGCGATCAGGCCCAGTCAGCATGGGTTTATGAAGGGCAGGTCCTGCTTGACGAACCTCATCTCCTTCTATGACAAGGTGACACGCTTAGTGGATGAGGGAAAGGCTGTAGATGTGGTCTACCTTGACTTCAGTAAGGCTTTTGACACCGTTCCCCACAGCATTCTCCTCAGGAAACTGGTTGCTCATGGCTTGGACTGGCATATGCTTCATTGGGTTAAGAGCTGGCTGGATGGCCGGGCCCAGAGAGTTGTGGTGAATGGAATCAAATCCAGTTGGAGACCAGTCACTAGTGGAGTCCCCCAGGGCTCAGTACTGGGGCCAGTCCTCTTTAACATCTTTATCGATGATCTGGATGAGGGGATCGAGTGCACCCTCAGTAAGTTTGCAGATGACACCAAGTTAGGTGCGTGTGTCGATCTGCTTGGGGGTAGGAAGGCTCTGCAGGAGGATCTGGATAGGCTGCACCGGTGGGCTGAGGCCAACTGTATGGAGTTCAACAAGGCCAATTGTCGGGTCCTGTACCTGGGGCACAACAACCTGGGGCACAACAACCCCAAGCAGAGCTACAGGCTGGGAGGTGTGTGGTTAGAAAGCTGCCTGTCAGAGAAGGACCTGGGAGTTTTGGCTGATAGTCGGCTGAATATGAGCCAGCAGTGTGCTCAGGTGGCCAAGAAGGCCAACAGCATCCTGGCTTGTATAAGAAACAGTGTGGCCAGAAGGTCCATGGAAGTGATTGTCCCCCTGTACTCAGCTCTGGTGAGGCCACACCTCGAGTATTGTGTTCAGTTTTGGGCCCCTCACTACAAGAAGGACATGGAGGTGCTTGAGCATGCAGAGAAGGGCTACGAAGCTGGTGAAGGGTCTGAAGAACAAGTCTTATGAGGAGCGGCTGAGGGAGCTGGGACTATTTAGCCTGGAGAAGAGGAGGCTCAGGGGCGACCTTATCACACTCTACAGGTACCTTAAAGGAGGCTGTAGAGAGGTGGGTGTTGGTCTATTCTGCCACGTGCCTGGTGACAGGATGAGGGGGAATGGGCTAAAGTTGTGTCGGGGGAGGTTTAGGTTGGATATTAGGAAGAACTTCTTTACTGCAAGGGTTGTTAGTCACTGGAATGGGCTGCCCAGGGAAGTGGTTGAGTCACCATCCCTGGAGGTCTTTAAAAGTCGTTTAGATATAGAGCTTAGGGATATGGTTTAGTAAGGACTTGTTAGTATTAGGTCAGAGATTGGACTTGGTGATCTTGGAGGTCTCTTCCAACCTAGACTATTCTGTTATTCTGTGATTCTGTAATATGTCCTGATGATTACGGCACCTTTCCACTTAACAGATATGCTATGATGTGTTAGGAAATCTACATCCTCTGTCTTTATAGGTTCCAGTATATTCCTTAACAGCAGTGAACTAAATCATGTATCAGTCTGGCCTGGCACTCCCCTTTCACCCCTCCTTTTTTTTTCTCTTTGTATCTCAACTTGTCAAGATCAGTTCTTTTTGTAAGGTCATGGGAACTTTATGTTGGAAAAGTTATACTGCCCCATCTTTCATCATGAATGGCTCTGTGTCACCAAAACACTCTTGGCTGTATGTTGATAATCATAGAATCATTAAGGTTGGAGAGACCTCCGTCATCATCTACAGTCCAACCAACAAGGATGTTGCATTGGCCGGGAATCGAACCCGGGCCTCCCACATGGCAAGCGAGAATTCTACCACTGAACCACCAATGCAAGCTGAAACATATTCTAATGTGTCAAAAACAAAGCAAACAAATGAATAAAAAAGCACACAACAATATCTTCTATTTAATATGAGAGATAAATGATGAAGAGCATTCTTCCACCTAGTATTTTCAAATTCAAAATTTCTCCTTTCCCTCTCTTCTGCCAGATCCTCATCCAATTTACAGCCTATGAATCACTTTCATCTTAACCTATAACTCCCTTGTTGGAGGTATATGAGATGTTTAACTCAAGTCCAGATGAATGAGATCTAGTATAAACTTTTTGTTTTGAAAACCACTTTAAAGGAAGCTATTAGTTCAACTGACATGATATCTCTTCAGTAAATGCATTGTATGCTATATGCTTCCATGATATTAACTTATTTTTTCCTCCGAACTGTTCCAAAGCTTTGCAAATTCCTGAGGGCAGACTAATAGATCTGTAGGTATCTGGATGACTTTTTTCTTACTCGGCATAAATATCATCTATAGAGGCGAAGAGACCTGATCTCATGGGAAATGAGCAAGCCTGCACACCCACGTAAAATATGTGAAGCATATGCAGTGCACGAGATGACGATAACAAAAAGACTATACACTCTTCTGCTCCTCTCTAAAATGAAGCTGCATTTGCCACTGATGGTAAGTAGCCAGGGTGTTTCTTACTTCCTAGTTATACGATACTGCATTCCTTTTGGTAGGTTACATGGATGGGGGGCAAACAATAGTAACTAGACCTGCAGTTGAATGCATTCTCTCTCCTTTGCCTTATTCTTTATTCCTGCTCTCGTAAAAATAAATAAACAAACTCACAAAATAATTAGGATATTGATACAAATAATTTTTTGCACTTGGGAACAAATTAGCATTTGATAGAAACTTCATTTGTGAGTGATTGTTATGTTACAAAGGTCAAATTACAAGAACAAGTTAGATACTGAGAATTTGCCTCCTTCGCAGCCACAAATGATTTTGTCACTGACCACAAAAGCTATCATTTCATATTTCACATTTGCAGGGAGAATCACTTGGCAGAACTGAGATGAAGTCACTAGAGTGAAGAAACCACAGTATGAATTCTTGTTGTGTGCTGTAGAAAGACATGTACAGCAGGAAGAGAAAGATGGACAATTGCACATTTCTCCTGAGTTGGTTCACCCTACCCATGTAAGCCATTAGAGCACTCGCTTGTGTTCTATAGCATATGGTCCCAAACTGTTTTGTCACTATTTGACAAAGAAAAAGCTGTGCACGTATTTGTTTGCATGACCATATGGTACATGCCTGATAGGCGTAGCTGAGAGCAACAGGGAGAGCTGGAGTTTGGCCTGAGCTTGCCTGGAAATCCCTGATAGAGTTTGGATGAATTCCATTTGCCATGTGTGTCTGCTTTCGTAATAAACATAATGAAAACACTTTAAAGAAAATGTAAGTTCTCACGTAGTTTGAGCTTCAAGGACATACTGTTCCTACAACCATTTTAAAAGCTTAAATAAGTTTTAAGTGGTGCACTATCTTTATTCAAAAAACTAATTCCACAACTGATCTTTCTATTCCTATGATGTAAGCAGCAAAGAAAACATTATTGCAAACATTACTTATATGTTCCGTGTTTGCAGGATCAGCTTTTGGCTTTTCTTCTACAACAGTTATTACAACAGTGGAGAAGTATATCCCATAGTATCCAGTTAAAAGTCATAAGAAGAAGTGCAGCTAAGACATTGAGCAAGGTACAGGAAGTCCATGAGACTGGTCACACTGATAAACGTTAGAGAATCACTTAATAAAAATAATTTTGGAGAAGTCACTCAGAGAACAGTGCTACATACACTATACACATTATTCTCACATTCATACCTGTACATTTCTGATATTTTTAATGAATCAGCAACTATTAAAATTAAATCAAAAAATAAGTTAAACACTCAACAGAAAACTTTTTCTTCTTACAGGAACAAAGTGGTATAATTTTTGAACCATGCTTTTAGATCACTATTTATGATGATTTAGATATATGTTATACCGAGATACATATATGTGTACTAATAGTAAGCCTCAATACATATTTTGAAGAAAATATTTCACCTCTTTTTTTTAAAACAAACAAACAAACAAACATACAGGCACAGAATTCTTCTCCCTTCTTGCTGTTGTTTGCACCTCAACACATACAAATGTATCAAACAGTATTGCTACAGAAGCTGCCCCACCCCCACAATAAGCAGATCTGACAAGCATTCATGTAATCATCACTCTCAATAAATGGAGATCATCAAGGACATTTCTCATCCCTGTAAGAAACATTAACTCAGCTTTTCATTTATTTCACGAGGTAGGATGCAGACAACACTCACAAAAATAGAGCTGATTTTCCTGACTAGTAAAATCATGCCCTCCTGAGGGTATGAGCAACATGTGGTGTCTTTAGACTGATGCCTTCTCAATCCTCTCAGTCATAAAAACAAACTCAAAGGAGCAGGAAGTTTCATCTCTCTTCTCTACTGGGTAAAACAATTAGAGATGTTTAACTCAAGTCTAAGCTTATTAAAGCTTAGAATGTGAATAAGGAACAGAATTTAATTTCTTTTATATGAATTAAGCAATAGCTTGAATGCCCAAATCAATCGATTTAATTTAGAGCTAAACTAATCCTTGAAGTTATTATGATTACACTAAAGAGTGAACTTGGCATTTGGCCTTTCATACCCCCAAAATAAAACAGAGGTTCTTTTTTCATGAAATTGTCATTAGCATTTGATGTAAGCTGTACTGAAATACTTCTTTCTATTTATTTTAGTAGTTAATGTCAGCCATCATCCTGGCACTAGAGTGCCAGTCCTGTAAATAACATGCAAACAATTAAAATCATAACTATTTAACTTAGATAAATCTCAAAACAACATTCTTCTTGTTCTGGCTGTCAAGCTGGAACACCAACAATCAGAAATTTTGGCAGATTTCAAAGTAAAAAGAAGTTGTCTAAATGTCCTTAATCACCTAAGTTACTTGTTGAATTCATACAGAACTAGAAGTTCATTACCCAAAACCTCAGCAATAGGATATTAAGTGCATGTACATGCAAAACAACACTGAAAATGCATTACTCTAGTCAAGAAGATATGAAAACTGTCAGTGGATGTAAACACCACAGAATGGTACATAAGACAGGATAAAGTACAGTTCAATTTGAAAATAAATCAAAGGCTTCCAAGTTACCACAAAACTATATATTGTTTTATTTTGAAAGGTCAGTATCTAGACATCAAAATGTCCAAAACTGAACAGAAATGGGAGTTTAAAAATCATCAACCAAAGGGTATCAACTACAAAAAAAGAGTCTCTTTTTGGTGGGTGGGGGTAGGGAGTGGGGGAGGCAGTGCTTGGTGGGAGAGGCAGGGTTTTTTTTTAGTTGGTTGGTGTTGTTGTCTTTTCTAAAACTAGCTAGAGAAGATGCTGTCTTCAAATTTGGCACACTGGGTTCAGGGCCACATCAAAGGGGGATCAGAATTTGTATGCTGTGTTCCCAACTGCACTTAAGAGTTCTCCAGATGGGAGGCAACTCATTACAAGCTTGTCAAAAGTGCATCAAAGTCTGTCTTGGCTTTGAAAAAAAATAGATGGATATACTCAAGAAAGAGGTAAAATCTGGCAAAAACTAGAAGCAGGCAGCTCTTATTGCTTAGGCCACAAGCATGAATTTTCTTGCAATTCCTGTGCCTTTGCAGTCACAAAGCAGCCCTGAAATGGACAACAAACTTAGTCAAGAGAGGCAAGCTAAATACTCTTCAGTCCTGCACTAGGGATTGATCCATCATGTGGTAAAGTGAGATTCCTCTCCTTCATTCTTCTCTCCCCACACTCAGAGGCACATATGGCATACACGCATAAGGGAGCAAGAGCTACCATGGGAAGAACTTCGATGGTAATACACAAACAGTAATGGGAACATGTATACAAGTGAAATTCATTCGGTGTTGCTGTGTTCGATGGCACAGAGTAGATGAGTGCTGCTGGCTTTCAGTATATGAGCCCAACTGTTTTTCCTTTGGTCTATAACACTTTGAGGAAGACAGTCTGCCCCATTTTTCCCTTCTCTCAACTACATTCTGAACTTCATGCTTGTAGAAGGTAAATTCAGCGTACTAAGAAATTTTCAAATGTCTGTGCCTGAGCAAATAGTTTATTCTGTAGCATTCACAGACCATTGTACTTACCTGAGAGTGACATGAACTTGAACATAAGCATTAATACAATTGCTTAGCAGATATATACACAAAATTAATGGGCAGCATAGATAGAGACTTGGGACTAAAATACACCAAGGAAGATATGATTACAAAGAAATCTACATTTAAAACATTTTAAAGACTACATAAATCCTTTTCTCCCTGGAGAGATATGTAAAGCCAGTCAGATGGAATGAAAACATCACCTGGGTTCCAAAGTCCCACATGGGCCATTAAAGCTCTCTTCTATTAAAAAAGCAAGTAAAATTATTTTAAAATAGATTTTTTGTTATATATAATTTCAAGTTTGCATTTTGTCTGGTTCAGCTGGTTTTGATTTGCAACACTGCTACCCATTGTCCTTTTGTTTCACTTTCTCTTGGTCTATGTACCAGTCCCATAAACAAAAAACAACAACAACAACAACAAATTTGAACAATGGAATATTTCTGATGACTTAAAGACAATTTCTACCTCTTCTTGTTCCCTTTTACTAGAATCAGAACAATTTGAACAGCTGTTCACTACACAACAATAAAAAGCAGTCTACATTTTTCTTGTCCCTCTTACATAACATCTTTGTTACTAGAGTGGATTTTTAAATAAGTAATTACCGTGTCTCATCTATACAGTTATGGTCTTCAAATTCTACAAATAGAAAGAAGTTATCTAAGCATATTTTTCCCTTCATTATCACCCCTTTGACATTCTGTGCCTTTCATTCACAAAAGAGACATGACAGGATTGGAGATTAACAATAATTAGGGAAAAAAATATATTCCTGCTTAGTCTACTTAGTCTTAGGTGTAAATTGCAAGTTCAGTCTGATTCGCCAATGAAGACAGGAAATTGCATCAGCCTGGGGGTACTTTAAATAGTTCTCCTGAATAAAAAGTCTTATCTCCCTATATTTCACAGATGGAAAATAGGGGACAGTGTTGTTTCTCCTTTTAGGGAAACAGACTTTTTGTACCTGGTCAGCTACTTTGGTGGCATCATGCCAATTTCACTTCAGGGATTCTAAGAACATGCATCCTGGTTTGAGTTCCATTTATGCAACCAAATTTTGACATACTGGAGTCAAAACCTCTGATCTGGGATCAGTCTGCTTTCTTCACTTTCAGCAAAGAGTCAAGGATGGATTATTAGATCAGTCATTACTGTTTTCCCATAACAGCCATAACATCGCCAATATATAGGAACAAAAGTAGGTTTTCTATCCTGTTTTATTGTTCAGAAACTGCTGAGCCTAAGGTTTTGATGGAGGTTTACCTGACTTGTGTAATATCAGCTGCAGTGCTACGCAAGTGTTTACCTGCCTCTCATGAGAGCCTCTTAAATGAACGTTCCTTGACATCTTTCTTTCCCAAGCTACCATAACATCAGCAGCAGTCAACTTCTCACAACAAATCTGTAATTAAATTAAATAGCACAGTTAAATTAGACTCAGATGCTTTGAGCTATTGCACAGAGTTGATGATATCTCTGAGGCACCAGTACCATTTTAGTGGAGAAGAGTTCACCTAAAAGGCCTCAGCATATGCCAGTTGTTGCCTTGTGCAACAGCTAACATTAAGCAACACTGGGCAGACAAAAGTCATACTCTGAGCAAAATTGTCCTTTGTCAGGTTCTTAGCAAGCACAGGCCCAGCGTGTGGTGCCAGGAATCAACCCAACTAAGGAAAATAGGAAGCAGAGAAACAGAACAGGTCATTTCCAACTCGGAGTGGAAGCCTTCTGGGAACATCAAGGATAACTGGGGAAAGTCTGAATAGCACTTTTACTGTCTTTAAAGTTATGGATAATAGGAAAAATAAAGACAATGGAAGATAATGTTATTTCTGTGTGTGGTTGGTTCTGAAGTACTCAATATTTATAGCAGTTAAGTCAGATGAGAAGGCATAGACTGATTAAGCAGAAAAGCCCCTGTGTTAGTTTGTAATGTAAAACATATGAAGGTGGTCTATTTAAACTTCACATTTCTACACTTGTATAGCTTTTAATTCTACAGGAAGAGGGGAGAGACAGCATAGAAAATTGTACTTTTGAAAGGGTATAAAAGGAACCGGCAGACTTTTGTAATATAGTGACTTACAGTGCACAGGGCTGCTCACATGAAAAAGAACGTGAATAGAGCAAATAGTTTCTGAGACACACATGGCACTCCAAATAAAACTAACTAAACAAATGTATATGGGAGGAATGACAAACATAAGAAATAATTTATTCCATTGTAAAGTGGGGGGGAATAGATTTTCTTTTAATGTATATTGTGTATGCATACATTTTAATACTGATGTACCACACACATAATTTTATACCGATGTGTGTATATTATTGAAGTGTTGGAAGAACATTACAAGATTTTCTATTGCAACCTACCACCCGTAATAAATTTAAAATTTTGCAACACCCTGACCCCCGAAGCCCGTCCCCCCCCCCCCCCCTTTTTTTAATATATATATTCTTTGGAAGCAATGCAAAAATTCATTAAAGTAAAATAAAGAAAACAATAATGCAGTAAGGAGAAGAAGACTTTAAACTGAGTTCTGCACACATCCATTATATTTCCAGTTTCTGTTTATATTTGGAATTTCACAAAGTTTTCTATTTGTGTATTTACAACAATAAAAATCCAACAATTTAGGCTATATACAAATATATTGCTCAGATACAACATGACTGAGTTGATGCTACTCTTGGAAATGCAATATTTGCTCTTTGTTTTTAGTTTTTACCTTTAGCATGTTAAACAGCAGAAAAGAAACAACTGTTGGTAAGAATCCCAGGCCAAAGACTATTTAAAAAACCTTTATCTCTTTAGCATGGATAGTAATAACAGCAAGACTATGATGTTTAAGACTTTAAAGTCAGCCTTCCTACCACCTACAATAAACTCCATGGGTGTTGTTTTGTTTACTTAGTTGTATAAAAGGTCAAGCTGACTTCTAGGACTACTGGAAACCATAGCATTTTCAACTTTCATTAGCATTAGTGGGAATTACATACCTGTATGGTGGTAGGATAGACTCCAAAAGATTCCATTTTTAAAATCAAAAAGTAGATTTAAAGACAGATTTCGATCAGTGCATTTTACATGACTAGGCAAGGATTTTGATTTGATCCACACTCAACAGGGGAGCCTGTTATTGAAACCATGTGCTATCTGCTTGGTATGTAGGGTATATAATACTGCTGTTGTCAGCATTTGCTTTAAAATCTGATGCAATATATTATAAAGAAGATTTGAACAATCATAACTAAAATTTGTTGGGAAGACTTGAAACAAAGGACTGAATAAAGTTGAAAACTTATGGAAACAATAAAATCTGAAATGTTATAAAAAGAAACTTAGTATCCACATGGGAACTATTCTACAACCTTCTTGGCAAATTTTAATCAGACATGCCTAACAAAAGTAATGTAACTAACTTCTATATAAACAAAAACATGCATACCTTCCAACAAAGGGACTAAACATTACAGTTAACATTTTTTAGGACTACCATATATAGGAAAACTTGGTGCAATTGATGGCACTGAGCTTTTAGAAAAATGCATAGCCAATTAGCAGAATAATTTCCAATACATATCTGTTTATTGGGTCATCTTTCACAATTTTCCAACATGAAAACTATATTTACATTAGCACTCATGACATAATACTATCAGTTTTATTCCATCTAGATTTGTCTTATTAAACCATGCTTTAAACTTTTCTGTCTAACACACATACACAGAAAATCACAACATCCAGAACAGCCTGCAATATTTAAACATACCTAAACATATTTGCTATCAACGAACATGTATGTTACAACAATTTGGTACTTAGACAGGTCTGCCAGAAGTTATGGAGGAGTTCAAATC
The DNA here is from genome assembly GCA_011074415.1 of Stictonetta naevosa. NCBI lineage: Eukaryota > Metazoa > Chordata > Aves > Anseriformes > Anatidae > Stictonetta > Stictonetta naevosa. The sequence continues at coordinate 40,438,462 of CM021729.1, forward strand.
AAACAATGGTTTCCCAAAGTGATCTAAAGCTTTACTGTAAATTACATAGCACACATTTTGAGGAAATAAGACTTGAAAGTGGAGATTTGCTTTATAATAAATATTTTGTACTACATAACCTACAGCTTAAGAGGTTTTCAAACTCTTCTGGAAACAAACATGTGCAACCTTAAGTTAAAAAAACCTGTGTTAGCTACTTTTAGAGATGAAGAAACTAAACCCATGGGGAGATTGACCAAAGTTTTACAGAAACTGTGAGAGTATAAGAAATAAAACCTGCATCTCAGATCAGGATAAAAAAAATCAGAAAACTTTTTCTTCAGTCTGTGCTTCCAGAACACTAGCTTCATCTTTATGAAAACTCTTCGTTCTCTAAGCAGTGAAACCTTCTCTGCTAAACTTGATCTGCATTAATTCTAACATCCTGAGAGCTACAGTAACTATTGAATGCATGGGAAAAGAATTTAAAAAAAGAAAATAATCAGCTAAATATTTGGCTCTGCACAATTTCAATTTGTGCTTTCAGTTCATGTTTCTAACCCTACAACTTGTAACAATAGTTACCCACTACAGAGTAATGGAGTTATTGCAAAACACTTAAGCAAAGACAACTTGGAAAAATTCTTATTCTGCTTTCAAGAGATGGAAGGGACTTTGTCTTGCACTGAGATTTATCATATGCAGTGGCCTCCTGGATGGCAGCACTGAATACAGGCCTTACATTGCATATAAAATTTTATTCCTTTGTACTATCAGCACAGAGCAACACCACCTCTGCCACAGCCATGAGAAAGTTTTTGGAAAGCATTGTGTACCACTAAGATGACCTTGTGATTCTCCTGTTGAAACTCAGTCTTTTAGGAACCACTGATGTAATTGTCTCTCAGCAACAAAGGAGATCCTTTGGATCCTTTGAAGATCCTTTGAAGGTAAAGGCCTTGTTTCTCTGCTGATAAATTAAAAATAATATAAATTAAAATCTATTAGTGAGTATGTTTACCAGGTGCAAAGAGATTTAAAGAGTGATATGGAAGCGTGAAAGTGCATCTTACTAGAGAGCATATGTAATTTCCAAACATAGAAAGAACTACAAAAAATTATATTTTGGATAGTAAAATGTATTCTGAATTATTTACTGTGACAATAAGTAAAGAAATTACACTAACACTACAGGATTTGACCATTAAGGTAGTCTGGTATCTATTGATTCCTTTTCCATGTTCAAGACCATCAAGATCATAAGAAACAGAATGAATGGTCTTAATGGATGTAAAGCCCTCTTTCTTAAATCTTTTCAATAACCTGCTGTAGGCAGCAATCTAAGAACAAGTTCCTGGCCCAGACAGACCCCAGTCTGATCCAGTATTGTTAGTCTTTTATTAATTGTATTCAGTGGAATTTTTCTAGTATTCTTCTGGTAGTATTAAAATTAGATTCTACCACAAGCAATTGAGATGTACTTGATTTTGCTTCATAGAATCATAGAACGCTTTGGATTTGACCTTAAAGATCACCTAATTCCAACCCCCCTGCTATGAGCAGGGACACCCCCCCTAGACCAGGTTGCTCAAAGCCCCATCCAACCTAGCCTTGAACACTTCCAGGAATGACCTTTCGAAATGCTTCCCAAAATCATCTTTCTTTAAACAGCAAGCATTGGTACAATTATTAATACATAGAGAAAAATATGAAAGAATCCAGGACTACTACGAAATGTCATATTCTACCATGATAGACAAATGTTCTTCACTGTCACAAGCAAGAAATGAAGCATCCATATTTGATTATGAATACAACAGAGTTCAGACTGAACTGAGCATGTAGAAATTACATTTATTATTATTATTTTCTGTTATAAGTTATGTTCAGTATTACTTTTCAGAATATAGATTTCACTGTGAATCATGAAAAACAGACTTGTTTTTTTGAAGGGACATGTTAGTATCAACCAAAAGTGAAGGTTCTGGTGACGGTATGTTGAACTGTTCTGCTGGCAGAAGAAAAAATGCATCCAAATTGTACTTGTGTCACCCTATCTATCCTACTGATTGGCATGCACTTATTTCCTCTTCTATTTGGGTTCAATGTAGCTATGTGTAATTGTCAAAACTTCTATATAATCATACAGAAATGTACAAAAAATTGATAAATCGAAGTAGAAAAGTCAAATATTTTGCTCAATTTTATCTATGACCGAACTCAATTTCAGTTTTTAACTCTCTTCCTTCCATCTTTATAGAATACTGATTAATTTTATGAGAAAAAGTTTTATTAAAATGAGGAAGCAACAGTACAAAATAATCACTGTGTTGATAACAAACTGAAATGTGTTTTATTCAATGCCTCATTCTTAGCCTAAAAAGCCAGCTTCCAACACAAGAAAGGAACAAAAAGTTGGGGGGATTTTGGACTTTCTCCTAATAAATGTTTCTCCCATCTACTGTATATCTATGCCACTTATGTAATATAGTGGATATTTATTTTTATGTTAGATAGATAAATGTCAACATAGAGCACAAGGTTTATTAAAAAGAGATGTTGTAGGGGCTATATTTATCACAAAGCTCAGAACCATCAGACATCGTACGAGAACGCATGGGTCATGTAGAGTATAGCAGTAACTTTCTGGTCTTACTGAAAACTGCACAACACACCACTATGCAGTCGTATAGCTGTCCAAATTGCTCTTGATGCAAGACAACACACGGAAAAGTAGTCACTGAATTTAAAGATACAGCTTTCGTAAGTAGCCATTACTATCCAGAACCACAACTCAGTCAAACACCACAAAGAAAATTTGTACTATGTGAACAAAATATTCCTAAAAGATTGAAAACTTACCTCATCTCAGTTGTCAGTTCTGCACCAGTAGCACATTTTTCATTTGTTTGCTATGAGGGACCTACGCATTCAATTTTAACTCTAACACAAAACATGTACTGTTTCAATACATTATTCCCCATATCCCAGCTCTCAGTATTCCTTTGTCATTTCTGTTGACCACAATAAGTCACTTAGGGATAAGTATTCTACCTGTGGGAGGACAAAATTAAAAAAAAAAAAAAAAAAAAAAAAAGAGATCCAAATTCAGAGTCTATCAGGTATTTCAGAATACTAGTTTGATGAGTCTGAGCAAAGAGTCCAGACAGAAGAGAGAAATTCAGATGGATTCTGTGAGTGCAGTGAACTGGTCAAGTCTTAAACTTCCATATACTCCTGGTACCCCACACTCACAGGTACCGTACATTCCCAAACACTACAACCAAATACAATCCCTAAGTGTAGAAGTTAGTATTAGGCATGCATCATCTACCAATATGATCTGTACAAATCTCAGTGCTGCCTTAATTTCATTTTTATCATTACAGATCATCTTTCAACGCAGGGACTTCAGAAGTTTGGGTGGTGGTGGTTCTTTGTTTTGTTGTTGGTGGTTTATTTTTATTTTTTTTAAATCACAAGCTTTGGGAAGAAACTACAATTGAAGCCATAGTTTGAGTATAAATAATGACTCAGACAACTGTTTTTTATTTTCATTTTTGTTTTCACTGACTGAGAATGTAAATTGAACTTTAGTGCTATTGTGCTTTGTTCTCCCTCTCTGTGAAAATGTGTTCTGCATTAAAGTGCATGGATAAACTAGAACAGCTCCAAATATCAACCTTCAGCTTTTGTATAACACAAGAGCCAAGAAAAGATAGAGAATGTGGTTTTATGACCAACAGATGGTGTAATTGGTATCATAGATGTTTTTATGTCAGGGGGTCGTAGGTTCATTCTCCATCTGGAGCCTTCTCAGATCTGCTGTGTAGCTAAATGATTAAAGAAGCCATATTGGGTCAAAAACACAATCACCTGCCTGAGGGTAAATGTATTGCTTTCTTGATCTTGCTGTTATACTACAGTTGCCTTCCATAATACCATTCTCAAGTCAATCAATGCAGCAGTTAGTATGAACAGGATTCAACAAAATACTTAATATCAACTTGTTCATACCCTTCAAGACTCCAAATTACGTTTGACAAACACCACAAAAATCTAGTTTTGCCTACTTGTGTGAAAAGCTATTTAACTTTGACTGTTAAATAATAGTTACAGGCCAAAACCCAGGGAAAAGTATAAAAGTTTGCTGGACAGACCTTTAGAAATTCAGTTCTGGTCAGTAGGCCAAGCTAGCTCACATGTTCCAGTCAGAATTAGAGACTTTTGTATTCTGATGCTAAAAAGCACCATTAATACTCAATACAGTTATTTTAGCTACAGTTTCTGAATTAGGATCAGAATATCCACAAAAATGCTCTAACCATGTGGTAAAAGGGTCATATACAGTTTACTTGTCTAAAAGGGTGTCAGACAAAAAACATTAATTGGTACACACGATGAAGTCACCAGTTTACTTTTCTTATAGGGGTATTAGCAGCAGTATGCGCATAAAATGAGTGAAACCACAACTTCAACAAAAACCAATACACTTGATTCCCTGAGATATTATTTCTATATCTTAGTTTTATCCTTATGTAGTGCACCAAACTTGACTGGGATACCTCATGATTTAGCCACACTCTACAGTAGTACCGATGCCAGGAACCTTACCTGACTAACATTGGAAATAAGTAAAATGTCTGTCTAACACTCATGCAAATTACCATATTTTCTTGCCATTCCACTGCAAAACATGCCGTTACACTTCACAAACTCTGGAGAAAAGCAATCCTATGCCAGACAGAAACAGTGGTAGAGCATATGAACATTAAAGATAACAATATTTGTACAAATCATAAGTTTTTCTCTATTGAGTTTCATATACTCATACATAAATAAACAGTAAATTCAAAATCTCTTCCTGAGTTCAAAACACTCCCATGAACCGTTTTAAGGATTTCCCTGTGGTAATGAGACATTGGTATTTATTAGTACTGTAATATAAGCTTTAACAAAATTTAAAAACTGATGTTAAACACATTAATAACGAACTGGTTTATTTTCAAAATTTAAACAAACCCTACAGTTTTAAGTGAACACAAATATGAGGACATATTGTCATCTAACTTCATAACTGACTTTGAAGTTTCTCTTTGCCTATATGACTGAACCAACAGCCTGCTAGACTTCTGCAATCACTTGTTGAAAATTTCCCTAATAAACACAAATTCCTGTGTCAGGCAAAATTCCAAAATCAGAAAGTTAAGGTACAGATAACGTGACATTATTTGTTCCTTTTTGCAGATCCCTAAACAATATATGTACAGCAAACACACATACATTATATATAATGCATTATAGACACTGTATATACACATACATTTATATAGTATCCATATTAATAAGCAACTTCTTTCTGAAGACAAATACAAAAGTCATCAGAAAGCAGTTGCTTATTAACGGCATGTGAAGTTTTAACTGCATATTCTTTAAAACATGTTCTTGCATAGATGGTGTTCGCATTACATGTGTTTATTGGCATAAGAAAAAAATGACATACATTAAAGGAACAACAAAAAAGTGTATTTTCTCTGTCACATACACAAAAAAGACCCACATATTTCTATTTATTTTCACTTATCAGAAAGAGAGAAATATTTTCCTTTAACAATGAAAGCATTTTGTCTGCTGCAAAGATAACAAATGAAAGCATTTTGTCTGCTGCAAAGATAACAAATACCACAACAATGTAATAACAAATTTACATTAATTTCTGTATAGTTGAGATATTTCAAGTGGATGCAGCATTTATGAACATAAATAACTGCAGCTGACCACACGTATTTACACTGGCCACCAAGAATGTTGCCTAGACATTGTAATGCCTCTCAGAGGGAAACATCATCAACATAATTAGTCAACAGCCAAGAAAACAGTTTATTTTCTTGTTAAGTAAGGTGTTTTGCATGACTTCTTGTAGCCTCTCATATACTGTGTTGCTTGATTACTGCTCAGGAATACCGCACAGCTTCACGTAGGTCTTGGAGAGCTCCCATATTGAAAACTCTACAAACAGGCAGAAAACTGCAAATAACATGAATACATTGTAGGACTGTTGTGAAATGCAGCCAAATACTCCTTCGTTGAGAAGCCTAGAGCTTCCTCTTGTGAGATCTACAGTAATTATCTCATAACGTCATGGTACTTTCACAAGAAAAGTGGTAACAAGAGTACAGGACTCAGGCCTGAATATTTAGAGGAAATCTTAATCCCCTTTAACTTTTGGATTCTTTGGTAAATACATGAGCATATGAAATAATCCATTGGTCTGCAAGTTGCTGTTCTAGCATCACCTGTAATGTAGATGTTTCAAAGTTCTCTTTGCTATTAATGCCTGGCAAATGCAATAATGCTTTAAAAGAGTAAACATATATTGCAATAAATGTAAAGAGTAAACAAGCAGGATTAAATCAATGGCTTTTACAGTTTATGTTCTATTGAAGCGGCTATTGACAGAACAGCTAGAACAGAGAGTCTGTCTGCACAGTGAGATTGTACTGCTCTACTTGTCTCCTCAAATCCATCACTACTGCCTTAATGGATGATAAACACACCAAGGTGTATACTAACAGCCTAAGACTTCTGAGGCTACTCCTGTTTTCAGGAAGTAAAGGATAATGCCAGTCCCTTCATTCACTGAGTAAGATGTTAAATGATTTGGATAGCATGAAACTTGTACAACACCCATCAACAGTCCCATAATGAACTATCCCAAAGGCAAATTTTGCTCTTATTTTTTCTGTGACAACAAAAACTCTTTCAACAATGGGTTAACTACATATCTCTTGCCCCATTGGCTGCATAAAGAATATCTGTAGACAAAGCAGTACAATACGCTGAACCCTTTCTTTTTTAATGCTAAAGGTTGAAATAGCACAAACTTATTTGAACCTTGCCATTTAATACCAATTCTTAGCTCTGCTGTTTAGAGGTTCATTTTCATTTTAACCTAGCCATTTTCAACACTTTTAGACCAGTATAGCAAATGTATTCACTGAAAGATGTATAGATACATAATATATTCCCTTTGTTATCACACATCGTACTCTGCTTCCACGTTGCCAACAATATATGTAACTTTATTCGTTTTCTAGTTTCTGTAAAATTTCATGGTTGCACCTAATTTTGCTGTGAGGTCAGCCACTACCTGACACTAGATCAGACACAATAAGCCACTATCACACACTTAGAATTCTTTCCTTATGAACGCAATTTCTGAAATACAGCAATTCCCAGTATTCAGAATCAAGCACATAATCACTAAAACATGGTCCATTGTACACCAAACACCTCACTGCTTAAGTAATTTTTAAACAACTAACAATGCATTTATTTTTGGTGGCCATCCTGAAAAATGAGAAATTGGGAAGATGACTGGAAAACAAAGGTACCTGAAATGATGGAAGACTTGAGAAACAGCACAGCAAATTTTTAACATGTTTAAGGTTTTACAAAGATCAAGCCTTTTTAACATCCATATTCTCAAGGTAGCAATTTAGGTATAAACAAGGTCTTAAAAATGTGCTTATTAATAATAAGAAAAATAAGTACATCTCAATAAAACTATCCTCATATTATCTATTGGCTTAACTTTTTCCTTTTTATACATGCATAACTCAGTAGATATTGCCAACACTGGTTACTATTTACTAGTAGTTCTTGATCAGGCATTGTAGCCTATATCTATTTTGTATCTGAAGTTCATACTCACCATTTGCACAGAGGCAAAATTTCACTCAGTACTAACATGTTAAAGACAAATGAAGTCAGATTATAAAAACATTATCCTGAACAAAATTAAAACAAAAAAGTTAATATGCAAACTTACAGCAGTTGACTTTACAGAACAGCCATTTCATAATTTTATGTGAAAGAAAATACTAAATCCAAGCCAGTGAAAAATGATCACAGAAAGTCAAAGCAACTTCTCAGACTAATATGAAGTGCTGGTGTTACTTCACCTGTGTTATTCTTTCATTAGCATCATTAACATGTACTTACCGTAGTGCACTGAATTTAAATCATTTATCTCCCCCCCCCCAACATCTACCGATGTATTATTGAGTACCATCAAAATACTTACTCCAATAGAAACCAGATTTTGAATTATGCAGGCGTCAAGAATGATTGCCATTTACTGTGGTAATGGTTGAGTTAGGCTAATACTTCAGAGCATCATTACTTGTTCCTGCTAGAGTATCTTTAAATGAAGTCAATTTTGATGCAGCACCGCTCCTAATTATTGGACATCATTCTCATCATCTCCCATCTATTTATTATTTATACAGCAGTTACATTACAGTGGCACTAAGATCTGGTCCATACGAGAGATGCATACATATAGAGAACAAGCTTAAGAGTTTGTAGTCCAAGAGATAAAAGTATGTACTTCATCTAGCACTTACATAATAAGTAGATCTCCTGAAGAGTTTATTTTACATGCCTTAAGTGTTCTTTCCTCCCAAGTCTGCACAGGTATACTGTTTTCACTTCAAATGTATAATCCACTTGTTAACTGTATTTCCAATATTAATTAATGTTTTACTTCTGACTTCAGTACTTACTCACTGTTGCCAACGCTGGCTCGCTCCCCTATTGGAAAATACAGCTCAGTTACCCCAAGAATATCCAAAGTGAGGTGATAATTCCTTTAATATCAGGGGTAAAGACAAATATTATCCATGTAACACAACAGGCAAAGCTTCAGTATTCTCTTGTGTAAAGGTCCTTCAGCGCTGGACATATTTCAGCTGGACTTAAGGATTTATCAGATACTTCATACTGTGTCACAACTAAACTGTATCTGGGCCAGTGTCTAGTTTCCCTAAGTACCTGCTACCTAAGAACTAGAAAGTGGTTGTGTATAGATCAGTTCTTCCCTGATAGGTACTTTCACCTTCCAGCAATCTGCAGCTCAGCTGATTTATCGTGTATGTGACTTTTATTACGCTTACTCTGGAATGACCTAACACACATGGGACAGGAAACGAACATCTGAACAATCCATCACCAGCAAGACAGACTAAGTCCATTATCTTATTAGCATGGAAACTGCCAAAGAACATAAAAACACAACAAGAAACATTATCCAGACACTTCCTTTTATTGGGACACTGAAACAGTTTAATGCACAAACGCTTTGTGTTAGTTGTAAATATTTCCTCTGTTTAAGCAGCATTTACAGCTCATCTACAGTTCTCAAGTCATCTCAAGATGCAAGACACTTTTGCGGTAGCAACTTCATAGATCAGTGAATGCCAACACTCCACAATCCTGTTTAAAATAATAAAGTCCAGATGGAGTGACAGAAAGGAGACAGTACACCATTCTGTGCAGTGACTGGGATTATATTTCAAAAGTGAAAAAAAAATCAAAATTATCCAGCCATACCTCTACTTCTTTCTTAATACTTTCCTTATGCATTTCACCTCCTATCCAAAAATTATGATTACTGTAATAAACAGAAAAGGCATCTGTAGGTTTTCCTATAAAAACAATGAACCTATACAAATAACAATCAACTATTTTTAAATATGCATGAAAAACAAATCACTTGGTTTAAAAAAATAATCACAGATATGTTTCCTCAAGCAAAAATACCTTCAAAGTATAAATTCTTTCCAGCCTATCCCAGTCCCTATATATTGCAAACAACTGCTTTCAACAGAACAATTTCAATAAATGACCACCTTATTACAGTTATAATGCATTCCTTCTCAACTACTACCTACTTGTCTTTAGTAAAAAAAAAAAAAAAAAGATATATAATATGATCCCCATTTATCATCCTGACGCTTCCACTCAGCTTAAACTCTGTTCCAAATACTTAGCAGGGTTGAATTAAAATTAAGAATCCAGATTTTTTTTTTTCCAATAGAAATGTTGATGTTCAGGATCGGGCCCTTATGCTTTCGATTCACTTCACAGTATCCTGCTGAACAGGTTTCCAGCTAGTTTCTAAGACCCCAACCTCACTCCAGTGTCTGAAGAAATGGGTGAAAAAATCCCACTTCATCTAAGCAAAACCACAAAGCAACTATAACAGGCTTGTTCATACATTTATCAGCCTAGATCACTGAGAATTTAAGCACCTTAGCAGGTTTCCACTCTGATTTTCTAATGTCAAAAGTTTAACCACAATCACCTGCTGTCTCCTTAACCCAACCAACTTTTTTCCCCAGTCATTGCTCCCCTCATCTGTTTGCCATATCAAACAGGGACATTTATCAGAAGAGTGAAAACAAAGAGGGCCAGACTTGCATAAACTGACAAGGGATATCTCTCTCCACCAGCTACATTGCTTAAGCCTGTTAATTTCTCCCAGAGACCACGTATCTAACCTGTCAGTAAAAAGCACATTAATAACAATACTTCAACTGCTATTAACAATAAGGAATTCACTTTAGTGCAGTCTAAGTGCCGATTTCCTATATAATTATCAAAAACAAACTGTCAAAGCCAGTTTAACCAACGTTTTAATGCTATGTGTTTGCTAAATGAATCAGTGGTATCTTTTATCAATATACTTCAGCTTTTGCCTCATCAGAACAACTTAGTTACAGCTTTGAAATTGCCAGAAGTTCCACTCTGCTTCCTGCCAATTTAAGTGTTATCACTTTATTTTAAAATAACAACAACAACAACAAAAAAACAGTAATAAAACCCATCATACATCTACAGCTTATTGCTAGTTCTCAAGAGAAAAACAAACAAAAAAATTTCCCTATTTCCAGAAAACCTAATAGAAAATGAAAGCAGTACAGATTCTGGAATCTCGTATTTTAATGCTAATCATTTACATATTTACCTTTATAGGTTTACCTTAAACTCCAAAACAATTATGCTGCACTAGAATACAAGCACCTCATTTGTTCCCAGCCTGTAAGTCACAGGCTTGAGTTTATTTGAAAATTAAGTTTTGTATTATTAAACCAAAAATGGCTCACAAGCTCAAAGTATAGTGGTAAGTTTTAATTTCCATCTCTCAAAATCTCTGAAGGCCCTGAGAAGGGTGATTGTTCTTGAGAAGGCACTTCAGATCCAGCCTGTAAAACACAAACCAGCTTCCATTCTCACATTTTGTTCTTTTAAGTTTTAGGTTTCTCACAGGCTTTTACTCACCATTGAGAGAAAAACATAAATGTCAATGTAATAATAATATTTTTTCATGTTGAAATGAACATTCCTCTACATTACATAGATAATGATTTGAATATTTCTAGTGCCAGCAGCACCAGTGACAAAAGTGCCCAAACAACTTTAGCAGTTGTAAATGTAGAGAGTTCAGAAAACCACTGCAAAGATGGAGTCACTATCAACTGAAAGAGACAACATAGATTATAACTATCTGATGGAGAATATTCAACAAAATACAGTTGAATCATGCTAATTATGTGATACATGAAAATTTGAATTAAACATACAGTGTTTTGTTTAAACAATGATCTTTCTTTTAAAATAGTACTGTAGTCCTTGTAGCAGCAACCAAAAAGGCACCTAAGTACAAAACAACCCAAACGCAGATCAGGCAGAATACAAAATTGTCTTTTTTAAACAGGCATTCTTAAAAAAATGCTGAAATACATAGCTATAGTTTTATTTTATAAAAAGATACAGCTTACTGTCATCCTTCCTTACCACTTTCCTCTGCTTCATGTTATGTTTCTATCCATTTGTGCTCACTGAAAATCCCAACAGCATAAACGCCCAAATAGTACTATCAAATTACATGGGGATTTTATGTGCACATATTGATTGTATTTCAGTAGTACTTGTACCATCTCTTCTCTTACTAGCTGTCAGAGTGTTCCCTTCTAAACACATAGCAGCTGTTTAGAGATATAACTTAGCACACAGCATTTCTGTGCTTCAAAGTTGTTTGAATAAGCTAGAATTCAGTTGCCATTTCAAAACTTTGATTCATACTCCTTGTTGTTTATGCCGCCTCTTCAAGACTGGTGCAAAGGTCCCCTGACTGAACATACTGTAATTGAATTATTATCAGTTTCACAACTTAGAAGTTTCAGTTTAGGTGTTGAAGTTAATAACAAGAAAAATCTCACCCATAATATCAACAATGCATATATTTATATATGAAATACAGTAAGGTAACAGTGTTTAATATGAATTTACCATTTAGATAACTGAATATCTGGTCAGGCGTTTTGAAAAACTGCTTCCAGAAATGGTTAGACAAAGATAAAAACAAATAAAAATTGAAGTTCCCTCTACAATTCAATATAAATGACTTAATACAGCACAAAATTATGTCTTGATATGTTATTCTCTCACTTTCAGCAGGATTAGGAACTTCCATTTTGAAAAAAGTAAATTTATTTGGAATTTATTTGAAGCTCGTACATTCTGAGAATACTCTGAGAAAAATATACCTTTTAAATGTTTTGGGGAAAAACTGAATGATCTCTCTGTCTGAAAACATTTAAGGGTTTGAAGGAATAAATTTAAGACTTTTTAAGATGAAACTTTGAAAAAGGCCTGCATCTAACAGTCACATTCCATTTTAAGAAATTTTACTAAATGGTAATTTTTGAGTTGTAAGGACATAGTGTCATTCACCATTTCTGAAATTCAGCATTCTACACCTCACTGCATTTTTAGCGTTCTGGAACAATCTTGTTAGTCAGGTTTCAGCGTCATCAGCAGATGAAATTGAGTATCTAAAGTGGAATTCACTATACAGTGTAAAACATTTATCCTTATAATCTGAGGAAAGATGAATTCAAAACCACAGGTTAATTCAGTACAGACTGCGCAGCTTCTTTAATAAGTGATGCAGCTTTGTCCAGTTCTTGTTCTGTTTGTTCCACAGTTATCACTACTCGAATACTAGAAAAAGAATACCAAAATATACACAGTATACTTTAATCCTTGTCTTCAGTTTTAGGCATTTCTTTTACTTATTTTAACTTATTAAAATTACTATCCCCAGGGAAAATATTATGAATTCAAATTCAAACAGACACAAGACACAAGACTAAATGAAAATACATTACTTTCCACCCTGTCCTCCATACACACAAGCAACACAATAATTCTACTATCTTTTTACCTGCAGATGTGCAGTTCATGGAAATCCTGTCTGGTAAACAGGCAAAGATAGTGCTATGCTGATTGCTAAGATTCATGTAGTTTTGATATAGTTATTTCAGGGTATTAGCATCCTGTAGCAGTCACTCAAAATTCCTCCTCCCCCATTCTTTACACAAGCAACTATTCTATCCAGACTATTAAACAACCCCCCCCAATATGATATGAAAAGACACAAAGCATCATATTGCACAAAATGAAATATGTTGACTTTCTACTAACCTGGGTGAAGGAAGACATTTTTCTTCTTTCTCCAGATAGCGGGCCTGAGTTAATGCAATACCACTATTCATGCACTTCAGATGAAGGTACAGAAAGAAACAGGAGAAAACACAGAAGGTTGATTGTACATAACAAAATATAGCAATCTGGGAACTTCTGATGGTGTATACCCTTTTGATCACTGACTACATATAACTAACATTTAGAAGTTGGATGTCAGGATAACTAACCTTTTCCAAAGGAATTTTTGAAGATTGTGCAAAAAGCATCTTTAATTTTAGTACAGGATACACATATAAAACAGGAGAGGTTAGGCATAGCTTTTTTAGCCTTCCTCTACAATTAGATAAAATTGCTGCACTAAATAGGCTCTCCTAACAAATTTAAATGTATTATCAAGCAAAATCAACTTCAGAGTTTGTCTGTTGTATAGTCTTGTTTATATGCCTTCTGAAATCTAGAATACCTTTATCAACCTCAATCTCTTTATACTGGAGAAAGCCAATGTGAAGATAGAAAAAAAATACTATATAAAAAACATGGGATTCTTCACACACACAGAAAAAAAAGGATGTTCACTGACTCAAACAAGCAAAACTACGGAATGCTAGGTTAAAATAAATCAGCAGAACAAATGATAACATGGATTCCTTTGAGTATCATAGATGTTACCTAAGCAACTGTTTCATATGAAAAATTTCATTTCTGAAGTTAAAAAGAAATATACCTTTTTATCAAATGTTACAAACCTGAATATCTGAAGTGAGAAATGATTAGTAGATGGTATTTACTAGGCCTATAGTCAGTGAAGAAACTGGTTTTTTTGCAGCTTTCCTGCAAGGCATTCCAACAAAAGTTACCCAACAAGCCACTGTACCTATTTGCATTTCATTCGTTATTCCCATTGAAAAGCAATGATATATTTTAATTGCTATGGTGACACTTACATAATCCACAACTCTCTTCAGTAACTTCACATCATTTTCTCGAGATCCACTGCTGTCTTCCAACTGTAAGTGCAATGCTGGAGAAAATGATTCTCCTACTACTTTTAAGCCGGAAATCCTAAAATAAATAATGAAACTTTTAACGCACATACTAGACGAACACAAGTTCAAAAGTTCTAGGTAGTATGTGTTTCTCTTCTCCAGGTGGAGAGCGAAAAGAAAGGGATATTTCATAAAAATAATACTACATTGTTTTGCATAAGGAGTAGCTGTTCATTAGCAAAAGTAGCATTCTCTGTACCAGTATACGCAGAACAAAAATTAAATTGTATAAGGACATGCTTCCTCTTAACGTTCTTCAAAAAAGTTATGCAATTCTGAAAACACTAGCTAGTGTTTGAGTAAGATTACTTAAATTATAGTACTGAAACACTTTTTTTCTGATGCATCCATTTACTTTCCTCTAGCTGTTCTTATTTCTTTAAGGGTTTCTGCTTATTTTCTTAGCTTGGACTATGCATCATAAATTCATAATACTAAAACAGGAAAAACATATGTGCATTTCAGCTTGCAAGAAGTAAAAGCAACAAAGCTTACCAAGTGAGTATACTCCCTAAGGAGTTTACTAAATGTAGTTGTAGCAAATTTGTGTAACAATAGCTAGTTCCTCCATTCCCAAAGGATTTAAAAACTGTGAAAGAATCCTTCCAAAGATGTAGGACTGTTAGGGTTAGGGCATGTATTTTAGTAATATCAACACGCTAGTGAACTCAAGTTTTTGAGTTTGTTATTAAAATAAACAACAGCAAACCTTGCTACTCACTTATGTGAGACAAGATGAAACAAGTTTAATTTTTGGCACAGCATTTGATCTTTATTTATTTCCTGTAGAAAAGCTTTAAAACATCTTCTGCTACTTAGTCAGAAGCTCCTTTAAAAAGTAGTTATTCTAACAGAATTGCTCCCATGTCTGTATATGGGGACAGCTGTTAATTAGTATCTTAGACTTTGACTGCTACAGTCCTGACATACATAACCATCCACAGAACTGAGTTACTTCCCTTCAAGAAACTATCCAGTTTAAGAGAAACACAGTATTAGCTTCTAATTATATACTAGACATCATTCACCAATTGAAATAAATAAACTGTCCCCCCAAAGGTAAGAAAAGATCAGGAGGAAGCAGGTTTTTATCACTTCCATTCAAACTCTGTGCATTTGCCCATACAACATGCTTTGTATTAGCTCTACGTTTACTCATAGGGGCTTGCTTACAAGTTTCAAACTTTAATTTAATCTGAAAACTACTTCTATCAGTTACAGCTGTAGAAAACTGAACAATTCAATTGATCCTATCCAATTTTTGAAGAAATCCAAGAGTTTAGCATCAGGTCTTCCAATTAAGGTACTTTAACATTCATGTGATGTATTAACTATTTTTTTTCTGAATCTATGCCAAATTAAATTTAAACAAATATTTGAGAATCTAATTGCATGCACACCATAACTTTTCTGAAATCAGAATTCAATTTTCCATAAAAATATTGGAAAAGTAGAGATTTCAAAAAAGAACAATTTCCATACACAAAAAAGAAAGTCTCGGTTTGAAGTAACAAAGGAACAAAAGTAGTCTCCTGAACTCCAACACTCCTTTTAAGGCTAGTTCTGTATTAGTAAATTAACTATGTCTTGGACCATTTGCTGTCCCTGAGGCCAATGGGTAGGGAATGACTCACATAACTACTTTTAAAAGTCTGAGACTCCAGCTCAGGGTGGCCACATCCCAACTGCCTATTGGAAATGTTTCCTGGCTCATACTAACTCCTGAACCACATCCAGGAGTCATTTCAAAGAGTGCTGTTCAGCCTGGGCCAAATCCATGCCACAGACCATTCTGACAATGTAACGGAAAAGACAAGCATGTTCCAGTGACCAGGGATGCCTCCTGACATTAATGCGCTGGTATGTATGTAACCTCAGCGAGCTCTCTCTGAGTGCGTACCTCAAGGCTCTCTGCACCTCAGCCACTAGGCTGACCTGCAGAACTGAATGGCAAGTCCAAGCTCTGAGCTGTAGGGAACTTTCCATGAAAAGTCTGACCTAGAGCTGAAGGCCAAACATTTCTGTCAGTTTTGCTAACAGAAAACTTAAATGGGGTCTTGATTAAAAAAAATAAAATAAAAAATCAAGTGTCTCCAGAAGAGGAAATCTGAAAAAGAAAACCTGCTTCTCCCCAGTGAAAATTTGCTTCACTGAAAAATTCTCAGCCAGCTCTAAGATAGAAGTATACAAGTACATAAGTAATGAAGTATTTAAGGGATACTA
>CM021729.1:40455444-40506592 GCA_011074415.1 Stictonetta naevosa
ATAAACCACTATAGACAGTAAGAAAGTAATTCAAAGAGGGATTCAGAAGAATTTTTACACTTCTTCCACAAACGAGCACTTGGCTTATACCCACAAGAAGCAAAAACCAAATTATTTTGGCTTACTACACTAATGATTTTCCTCCCCTTGTTCATTCAAAGACCAACATTTTTTGGAACATTAACCATGCACTGGTCCTTATACAAGGAGTCCTAAATTTTAAAGGCTAGTTACACTTTGGCTAAAAAAAGTTTGTTTTTAATTTACTATTATCATTGTAGTTGTTTTGTTATGAGAAAGAAGAGTTACACATTCTTTTTCTCTTCCTCTGTGTACAATTCTACTGTCCCTCTGTTAAACCAACAGTTAGCTCCACTCTGTCACAGGAAGAACATGGTTATTAAAAAAAATACACAAGATCCTGCAAATATTAGTTCAGGTCTTCCCTCTGATATTATTTTACACACTTATTGTTACCTGCTAAAGGGCTGTCCAATTACCTAGTATTAAGTCTTGCAAGTTCTTTCCTACTATGACTGAGAACTAACTTCCTTAGCTGTTTTTTTTCTGAACCTCTCGATTACCCCACTATTTTTCATAATACAAAAGTCTTATTAGCAGACACTTAGACATTTTGCCTATTTATTATTTTTGACTATATGGTCACTTACAGAATTTAAGTGAAAAAGTAGAGTAAACCACAGGATAAAAAAGTGTCAGCCATGTCTTAACTGCCACTGTTTTGCAGCAGATATTCACATGTAAAAGGCTGATAAATGCTACTGTGTGTCTTTTCTTCCTGTATTTTAAACATATTTATAATTACCACCTCAGAATAACAGGTAGAGAAAAACATTACAGTTACTCTCCTTTTAACTAAGTCACAACATTCAATTACTAGCAAAGAAGAGACACCAATAGTTCTCAAGTGCCTGCAAAATATTTCAAGCATAAGAGCATCTGGGTATCTTTGACTTCAAAGGCTAAGTATTTTACACCCATGTTAAAACAAAACACAGCAAAAAGACTACAAGGATTATTTTATTGTAGGATTATTCGAAAGAAGTTGAACATAAGTGAAGTTCTAACATAAAACATGGGGTGGTCAGGAAACTGCTATCAGAACAGAGATGCACTACAGGCAAATTGTACAGAATAAATGACCAAACCCAAAAATAAATGAATAAAACTAGGTAGTATAATTAATAACAGATTTTTTTTACTGCATTTTTCTTCATTTCTGTAATACGTAAAATAGAACTTTAAGGAAATTAATGTTAAACTACTAAATAAAACAATGACTCAGTACATCTCTTAAAACAGATCAGTCTTAAAGAGAATTTTAAAGAGAATCCTTATTTTTCAGATAAATTCTAGCAGTTTCCTGCATCCCTCCAGAATAATGAATACTTGACTACTGTTTAACGTTCAAGTCTTATATGTAAGAACAATATTGTATTGAAGTTGATTGCAAGGCACTTTGAGTCATCTGAAAGTGTATCCGCTAAGCTACAACACAAACTACCATCATGACAAATTCTTTCACTTAGCTTGTTCCTTCAGTATGCTTCAAAACTTTGTACCATTGAGAGCTATCTCCTAAAGACTGAAATGTCTTAGGGCTTGTAATCATCTCTACAAGAAATAAAGTATAATTGCTTTTCAATACTTGTAAATGTATTTTAAGAACTTAGAATCTTGATTTTTGTTGCCTAACAGAGAGAGCTGGAAAAGGAAGACTTTCTTCCTTTAATGGACATATAATTTAAGTGTAATAATCCCAGTCTAAGCATCTGTAAAATCAGAAACTGTTTTGGGCAAAGAAAGATCTTTAAAGTTGGCATTAAAAAGGCACATTCAAATCAACAACAACACTGCTCCCTCTCACTATATCGCTACTCCAACCAAACAGAAAATACACTTACCCCTGTAAAGCCTTGTGCATATGTTCACATTTAGCCCGGAGAGTCTGAAAAATGTCTGGACAAAAAAAAAATAAAAAATCTTTTTTCTATTTTCATTTCTATGAGTCAAATATTAAAAAATAGGGAAAGAAAATTGAAATATGATTTTTATTCTATATATATACACACACACTATGTATATATAAGGTATATATGCATGCATAAAAAGTACTAATTCTCTTCACTGCTCTTCATAACATTCTTTATTCCCATTTCTGCAAGGAAATGGCAGGCTTTTAAGACCTGACAAATGCATCACTTTCCATTACCTCATTAATTCAGATGTACTGGTTCGTGATCATATGAAAAGCGTGACACAAAGACTTGGTAAATGGGACTGAAACTGCAGATCTAAATTATTTATAAATTTATCTATAAAATACCTACAGCCATGAAGACTCTAGTCCTTGATCCTTTCATTGTAGACGCTTATACAGGAAATTCTGGCTCATGGATCTATAAACCTTGTTTCTTTTCCTTGCAAGAGGCTGATCCTCTACTACAGCTAACTTACTCTTTTTCTTGTTTTGTTTAACTTGGAAAGATTAGGTGTGGACTACAAAGACTACCCAGTGGTATTTATTTGGAACAAAATAAATACTACATCTCTCTGCACAACTCCTCCAGCCTATGAGTGGTAACAAAGGTTAAAAACAAACACAACTTGACCAATTTTGTCCTTATGATAAGTCTCTCACCCCCAAAAAAATAATTCTTAGCTTCTAGGTACAAGGGAAATTCTCTGACTCATACAGCAGGAGCTACTGCCTGACAACTTTATTCAAATACCCCATACTTGGTGCTGCCACAATCACAGGCGTTCACAACAGGTTCCGGCTGGAAATATTGCTTGGATGCTCACTTGGAGGAGAAAAGAAATTATGGAGTAGAAATGGAAAGGAATGGGTTATTCCATCCTGAGGAAATACATTCCCATTCCTTTCTCTGCAACATTCCCTTTCTCCATTTGTGCACAAGGCATTTACGTACAAGGAAGAAGCCTATTACAAGTCTATAAGGCAGAAAACAAACTTCTTATTTGGTCATCAGTGATTACGATCTCTTTCTCTTCTGACCACAAAAACTCACTCATTTTTATCTGGAAGAAGGAAAGAGGAGGAAACACCAAAGATGTCAAACAGAAAAGTAGGATGGGAAATAATATAGAGTAAAAACTATTAATGCAAAATGAATTATTTGTAAAGTTGAGAGGACATATAAGAGCAAAAGGGTGAGAAATCAAACTAGGAAGTATGAGTTGTGAGTTTTGGGTGAAGAAAGATTCAAGAAAAAGATCTTCTTGAATTAAATACCTGGATTATCTTCCATAATATTCAGAGCCTCAATAGCAGCAGCAGCTAACAAAGGAGGTAGAGATGCAGAAAAGCAATAGCCTTGACCAGACAATCGCTGTGGAAAAAAAAAAAAAAAAAAAAAAAACTAACTAACAAATACTTTTTTGTTTACAAAGTATAGACAATGTTTTAAAAGTTAGTTTACTCATATTTAAACAACCTGCTCTCTACATATATAGGTTCACGGAAGTATTGAAACATACATCTTCCATGCATCTACAATGTTTCATGGAACTACAAAGTTCCTACATGGAATCAAATGTTGCATATCATAATACTCCCTGCAAATAGATACTAACTAGTAACTCATTTTTATGAAACTGATCTTGCCACATCATATAAAAACAAGACCTGACTTACCTGATGGTCAATAATAAAAGATCTTCCACAGCAAAATCCTCCAATAGAAGCCAGTGAATTTTCCATGTTTGCACTAATAAGATCTATATCATCAATCTGCAAGTTAAATTAACAAGTTATTAAGAGATGCCTTTGATTACATCAAGACTATATGTATGATAAAACTATTGAGTATGTATCTTGTTTTGTATGATCATGAATACTAGAAAAGATCCATCACACATAAAAATGAAGCTTCAATTGAAATAGTGTTAAAGAATGATAGAATGGTTTGGGTTGGAAGGAACCTGAAAGATCGCCTAGTTCCAACCCCCCTGCCATGGGACTCTTGAAATTAAGATTTATATTTCTATATTTAACTTACAAAGGCTTATTCTTTTCTAGGCATGTGCAAAACATGAACAGGAAAACAGAAAACAAATTATACAAAAAACAGTGACAATTCCTCAAAGCATTCAGTGTGAGATTGTCCTTTAATAATGTTAAGTAGACCCACTGCAGTGAGTAAGAGTTAAAAATCAATTGAAAAAAAATCCTAGTTAAATCAGAGTTTAAATATTCAAAGGTGTATGCATGATATTTTTAAGTGTATGGGGCTGGAAAATAGTGCAACCATTATCTGACCATCCAAAAAAATGATAAAATTTGTTTTTACAATGTTCCTCACTAAATAAAGTATTAAAAAAATTACTTCAGGTAAGCAGGAGCAGGGAAAAGAAAAGTGCAGAGACCTGAATGCTTTAAGACTGTTAACTTGAAAAACACAAAAGTATGTTGAAGATTTTGTCATCCACTAGAAAATATTTTAAAGGAATCACTTGTGCAATTTGTTTCTGCGCAAATCTTTTTCATAACAAGAACAGCAGACAAAAAGATGGCACTTACATTTATTCCAAAGTGTTCAGTAATTCCTCTCCCATGTTCTCCAAGGACTCCAAAGGAAAGGCTCTCTTCCAAAAATATTCTAACTTTGTATTTATACTTCAATTTTATCTAAAACAGTGCAAAATAAAGTTCACCCCAATCAGAATTTGGTCACAAAATGGGTGAGGGGACAAGTACAATAGCTTGGATACTGCAAAAATGTCAGCTCTCAAGTTCTGTTCTCTCATTGAAAACATTTAAAGAAGGATCAAAATTGTTTCAACATTTAATACGAGTAACGTTCATCAATTTCAAAGGCTACAGACTATTAAAAAACATATTTTTTTGTACATCAAATACTTCTAATATGACAAATTTTCAAAGCATATCTTATGTTACCTACCACACCACTGCCTGCACAAAAAACAACATGCTGAACAGCAAACATTTTCCTTAGAGCCACTGTTTGACAGCTATGTGAAGGTTTCTTTTCAATTTATTTGCAAAAAAAATATTTTTAATTTCATTTTAGCTTAATGATTTAGTATCATACAGCTTGGCTGCAAATACAGTAATATTGTACAGAGTAAAAATTAAGATCTTAACTTGATATTCATTTGCAAGTCTCTTTACATAAAACTTCAGATTCCTAATCCTGATCAGACATTTCAAAGAACATACGATTTGTAATCCACATTTCACAAACATTTCAGAAAGCAAGAAGGTAAAAAAAAAAAAACAACATATGCTGGGGTCGTCAACGTTGGCATAACTATTACTATTTAATTAGTCACAGATACTAATATCCAGAGTTTAAAAGACAAACTGAAGCCACTTACTAATTCTGGAAGAGGGCAGACGTCTCCTGTATTCATATACAATCCTTCCACCACAATAAACCTTCGAGTTACACGGGCCTTGCGAGGATTCTTCAGAGAAAGATATGGTTTCAGTTCATATCAATAGTTACTAACAAGGGAAAATCTGAATTTTTTTTGGTAGGAAAGGAAGGTAATGGAAAGGAAAGGAAGATAAGGTCGTCTTTTCAAGTAACCTAATACTTCAGTTTAAACTTAGCATTTATCATTTGCAACAAAAGCTGAAATGCCTCATTGGACTAGTTTTTATTTATTTTGAAAAATTTTTGAAGCTTCTAACTTATACACAAGATTTCTAAATGCCCTGTTTTATAGCAAACCATAATCAATCCATTATGCATAAAATCAAATCTTCATGCATAAAATGCAAACCATACAACTACAGAACTAGTTCTGCAAATCTTGGTCTCTATTATACTCAGGCCAGATAGATATGTTCCCTCGTTAGTGTATTTAGAAGGTTTTTCAGCAACTGGTTTGTGCACCCAGATTCTCAAGGCAAGCACAATCCTCTTGTGTCTTTACAGAACGCAATCCAGAAACATTCGTAACATTCAAGTCACAGAGTCCTAGCTTGATCTCTGGATGATGTAGGTAGGCTGTAAGAACATCTTGCACTGGTTAGCTTAAACTTCAATCACTTGAGTTTTGTTGTTTTAAAATACCATTTGCCTGTTATTTGTCTTAATAGCCTTGATCAGAAGATATCATTAAGATTTAAGTCATACTTTTTCTGTTCTAGTAAAAAGATTCAGAGAACAATCTATTCAACTTTTCTGAGTTGTAGGCACCAAAATGAGGCACAGTTCACTCAAAAAGTTGGACTAGCTCTAGTGGTAAGATCTACTCCTTCCTTGTCAGTATGTCTTGACTAAACACATATGGTCTACATTAAACTCTTGGCCACCAACTTTATATTCACATTCAGCTAACTACATTAAGAAACTTTAACCATGTAGCTAAATCAAAGCACTCCGTTCTAACAAACCAAATGTGTTACACAAACATATTACATCATTACTTCGTCAACCACAGCCATAAACTCATCTAAAGATTATCTGACAAAATACATTTTCCATAAAGATAAGGGAAAAAGTTGCCTAGAATATTATCTACAAATTTGCTATTCATCAGATCGATTGCTGACTTAAGACTGATGTTAAATTGATTGGCTTATAATCAGTTTATCTACTTGACTTTTTCTAAGTAGCACAAAATCAGATTTATTCCAATTGTAACTTCCCAGCATTCTGTGAATGAGGTACATGATGTTGATAACTCTTCATCTAATTCTTTTAAGTAGATCATCTGCACTTGCTGATCCTGATTTCAGTAGCTGCTTTTGTACATCCTGTTGTACTACTGTCAGAATGAGAAGCAAGCCACCAAGCTGACCCACATTTTTCAAGAGAGGTTATCCTACGAACCGATTAAGAATTGAGTGCGAGATAGGGGAGATATCTAAGAAAAGAAAAAAAAAAACAATCATGTTGCTTCTGTAAATTAAAGGGTTAGGACTGGCCACTTTTGCGTTGACTTTATGGTATGGCATTCAAGTTGATTATTAACTGGCATGATTTATTAATTAAAGATAGTTGCATAAGTTTCTAAAAGATAAAATAGAAGCTATGTAGAAAAAGAATTCCACACTTCAGTCACATGCTCAAAGAGATATTCCTCCACCACCAATGCCTGTGAGCTCACTTCCAAGAATTACATTGAAAAATGCCATAATAAAGTCAGTCTTAATTATACAAGCAAGATTAAATGCTCAATCAAGATTTACAGAAAATAATGGCCTGTAAGTATTGGGCCCATTCAGTTACAGAATAGAGTAAAAAAAAATGTTGGCATGGACACAAAAAAAGTACAAGTGTTTTTTCAAGGAACTGTACCTTTTGATCTTCAGTCTCTTGCTCCTTCAAGAGTCGTTCAAGGTCAGCCATATCATTATGCTTAAATAACTTGATGTTACTACGAGATGCTTGTAATCCCTTCTGAATAGCAAAGCAGGCAGCTTCATCTCTGTAAATATAGCAAGCCCTTCTAAGTTTACACTTGGTTTAACTTTTATTCAAAGAAGAAAGTGACAATTAGGACTGTTCTGCTCTGGGCAGATACCTGTACTTAGGTATATTAAAACCAGATTTATCACAGAATCATAAATATTATTTACACTTTGAAAACTCATTTCTAAAGTTTTGCAACTTATTGTACAGACTACAATAATTAAAAGCAAGCCAACAGTTTTTATTTTAATTGTACACTGGTTCTTTTGTCTGTACATGACAGCAATTCATTTGAGCACTGCATTCCATGCATGAGGTACAGTACCCCAGTAATCATCCCTGAAGCACACATTCCATTTGCTCTGAATCTTAGAAGAAAAACATGAAGATGTGCCTATAACATTCATAGTGGTGTTCTGAGGATCTAAAACCAACTTTTTAATATATATTGGAAATTCCTGTCTTAGTGGCTGAAGAGCTATTCACCATTTATAAGTGCTGGAAAAGCAAATCTCTGGGTATGATGGAGTATGTAATTTCACAGCTGAATAAATCCAGTAATCTTTCAAAAGTGGCAACTAAATCAAACCTTCTGCACACCATTAAACCAGTAGCTTCAAGCACGTTGCTTTTAAACAAGGCAAGAAGAACTTTGGTTGCTAAGAAGCTGAAACAGTACAAATAACCAAACTCCAAGATATACCAACACTTTGAATAGTGCCTGATTCTGGTCATTCATCTCAAAAACAGCTGACCCAGAAAACCAAAAATAAAGCACTTAACTGAAGTGTAAGAACTTCTATAAAAGAAGGCATATAGGCTATAAGCCTTACACTTTGAAAAGAAGTGACTGAAGAAGAATTACAGACAAATCCAAAAGTATATCAACAGTACAGAGAAGTGTCTGCTTGCTCCCTAAAAATCAAATGCATCAATTGAAACTACTAGGTGTTATACTTAAATACAGTTATTCATAAAATGTTCAATTTAAACCATGAAATTAGATGTAATAGGAGTACTTTTACTATTACAGATTTAGACAGGTACAAAAAGAATAGGAAAAAACAAACAAAAACACATCAACTACTTCTGAATCCAAATCCTTCTCTTTGGTTCAGGAAATTTTGAGTATTGCTATATTCTTTCTTCTGTTTCTTTACTCTTTCAGATGCAAATAATGACTGGCTACTCTCAGGGACCAGATACCGGCCTGGTGAATCTTTGGTTTGACCCTGTATAGATGTTCTTTCGTTACATTAATATATACATCAATCTTTAACCAACTAATCCACTGCAAATATGCATGGGGGGAACTTACTACCTTACTACCAACATAAAAAGCCAGCAGTAAATAGGAGAACAGCAAATATGACTGTCCATTTTCTTAGGAAAAAGTCTACATATCGGACTTAATCTTTGCATAAACAAGTACATCTTTGTTTGGATGGGATTTTTGTGTGTTAAGCTGAGTGTCCAAGTCTGCTTTTCCTTTATAAAAAGGATAACTGATTTATCACGGAATATTTTGAGAAGAAAGAATATTTGAGATTTGTACAAGATAGTTGATCCAAAACAGCCTTATTTTCTAAATCATTAAATGAATTTGGCTTACAATAATAAAAGAAAAACTGAAAGGAAAATTCTTAAATCTGCAATTTTCCAAAGAGAAAACAGTACTTACACAAACACAATGTCCCCTCTTTTTGAATATGCAGGAATAGCACTGGCAATTGTTGCAAAACCATATGAATATATAATAGCTTCCTCTGTCCTCATGAATTTTGCTAGTCGGTCTTCTAATTCCAGGTGCACGTCTGTTTGAGAGAAAAATTATAAAGTTGAAAGCAGTTCAACGGCCTGAGATATCAGGAAGACTAACCAAACTAAGACTAACTTGCTAAGAGCAAACTAATTGAATTAAATAATTGTTCATTTTAGGAAGAGTGTTAAAACAGTAACTTCCTAAAAAAACAGCTACAATTAATATAGCCTTACTTAAACTGACAAGTAACCCAGTATTAATCAGAAACTTTAATCAATTAGAAAAATATTTAAGTAATGTTGTTCTCTTGTAATCTTATGCAATGGAAATTAAGATCTGCTTGTGTTTAGAACACAAGTAAATGATGCAGGGTTCCTGGTCTGTAACTAGGGAGCATCATTACTTCGATCACACAATACTTAGCAATGTAATTTATACCAATTAAAGAGATCCTTTTGGCAGACTGTCAGTTCTTTCAAGACGACATTTCCACTGCACATAGCACAGCCATCATTACAATGGAAAACTGTTCTTGTCAGGCTGCAATCACATACCACCTCCTGAATGCAATTCAGCCTATTTAAAAGGTCACCATCTCCATGCCACAGATTATTCATCCTTAAGACAAACTGACAGAACTCTACACACATGCATTTCCCAAACCAATTTGGTCAAAATGATCTGTGTTTGCAACAAAATACCACTAAACGAAGAGATTAAGAGCAATACAATACAGTCAGGGAATTGTTGCTTCAGAACCAGCCAGAAGGTACAAGGTGACCATAGCATTAAGTATTGTGCCTAACCAAAATAACCTGTATTGGGCAAACTGTTATTTTAATTGTGCAATACTCTTGTCACTACACACTTCTGCTAGCAAATGTCATTCAAAGAATTACATCCTTTATCAGCTGAAAATAACAGGATGGAAGGGCAAAGAGAGATCCTTAGGATGTGACTTGAAAGATCATCCTTTGCCAAAGGTTACCTTCTTGCAATTATTCAAAATTCATTGAAAGTAAATTCAAATGAACCAACATAAAAAAAATACACATCAACCAAGCCTAAAAGGCTATTGGAGATATCAACGTGGCCATTTCTGGCCAGATATTAACAGCAAAGGTATAGCTAGAAAGGGCTTTGTAATAAAACTTACTTTGCTATAGGAATAAATCTAGTCTAACCTTTCCTCAAAAGGACACATCCACCTGATTTGTATATGCATAGAGTAAAAGCAGAAAGTATGTCCTCAAAGATATCTGTGAGTTTTGGTCAACAGCAGGCTCAACATGAGACAGCAGTGTGCACTGGCAGCCAAAACTACATTTTGGGGTACATTAAACACAGCATAGCCATCCAGTTGAAAGAGCTCATTCTCTTCCTATATTTACCATTGGTGTGGCCTCACCTTGAATATTGCGTGCAGTGCTGGGGCTCTACAACTTAAGTTGTTAAGATACTCAAAAGCATCTAAATGAGGGCAACAAAGCTGGTAAAAGGGCTGGAAGACATGTCCCGTGAGGAGAGGCTGAGGATACCCTCGGGATGTCCAGTCTGGAGAAGAGGAGGCCAACAGGTGACCTCATCGCTCCCTGCAACTCCCTGGGGAGGGAAAGGGCAGACGGAGGTGCTGGCCTCTGATCCTTGGGAATCACTGACACGGCATGTGGGAATGTGAGAAAGCTGCACCAGGAGAGGTTCAGACTGAACAGTAGAAAAAATATCTTTACCATGAGGGTGGTCAAACACTGGAACAGGTTTCCTTCTAAGGTCATTGATGTCCTATGCCTTTCAGTGTTCAAAAGGCATTTGGATAATGTCCTTAATAAAATGCTTAAACTTTCAGTTAGCCCTGAAGTGGCCAGGCAGTTGGACTTAATAATCTGAGGGTGATAGGAGGGGCAGGTGCTGAGCTCTGCTCTCTGGGGACAGCGACAGGACCTGAGGAAACAGCATGGAGCTGGGACAGGGGAGAGTCAGGCTGGGTATTAGGGAAAGGTTCTGAATCCAGAGGGTGGTCAGGCATGGGGAAAGGATCCCCAGGGAAGCTGTCATGGCACTGAGCCTGCCAGTTCAAGAACCATTTGGACAATGCTCTCAGACATAAGGGTTGATTTTGGGGTGGTCCTGTGCACAACCAGGAGCTGGATTCGATGATCCTTGCAGGTCCCTTCCAACTGAAATATTCTGAATAACAGCCTCCCAGTTGTCAAGTACAATTTTATCTATAGAATGTAAACTATAAATCTTGAACAATCCTTTCCTAATGTTTACCTGAGCATGAGAAATGAAACAAAAGAAAAAGAATTTTTTTTCCAAATGCTTTTACTGAAAACAAAAAGTTTATTCACTTATTTGAAAGTTTTCTTTTGCTGTATTTCACTTTGATCCATCTGTATTAGACACAGAAAACATTTGTACAAGTCTAGAATAGCCTATCTTCTCCAAAGCATTCAGAAGGAAGTACTGGTTGCAGTTATCTAACCTACTTTCTTAACAGATATTTTAGGAAGCCTTTTCTTCAGAATCTTTGCATCTTTTTCTGTATTTTTACATGGACTTCAGAACAAATGAAACAATCTACAGTAAGGCTGCAAAACAGAATGAAGGAACCTTGCTTCAAGTATTGAAAAACAAGTCCAAGAACAATCTTCTTCTGGCCAACAAGCATCAAAAAAGGAGGCTGGCCTTGTGGCAAATAAACATGATATAAACAACATTCAGCCCAAAACGTTATTCTTTTTTTTTTGAAGCCTCATCAGTAGAAAATAAAGAATAAGGGGAAACAAGGACTGAACTACTACACTGAGTGCCCAGCTGTTGATATCCAACAGGGAAAAATGTTTTGCTTGAGCGTAAAAGACGACCTACTTTCTCTAACCAATAAATTGAAAGAGACGAAGAGGCCTCCACAGTTAAAAATGAAAACTTGCAAGCTTTTTATTGAGCTTTACTCAGCAAGAGCAAACATTACACTGAGGGAAGGCTTAGTAAAAACAGTGGGCAAAAGAAGTACTGTCAGCAATAATCAGACAGTGAATACAATCAGATTCACGTTAAGGAAAGAAAAATTTACAAGCCTAGTAAATTTTGCCAAGGGCAGAACATTTAAGTTTATAGAAAGCAAGACCCACAAGTCAGAGCAAGATATACCATACACAAAGTTGATTCATCATCAAGCTTACAGCTCTGTTAGTTAACATTTTACTAACATTCCACTGTAATAAAAAACAGAGTATTACTTGACCCTCCATTCTTCATTGCAATGATTTCCTTTACATCACTTGGATTAACCTACGTTAAATAAAATTTGCAAACACTACCTAGATTATATCTGCAGAGACAAATATATGACTGGAACATCTTCCTGCATACTTATGAAACCTTAAAAAAGCTACTACAGTCAAAAAGTGTTGTGAAGTACCAGTTTATAATCTAGCATGTGCTCACATGCAAGTCAAGAGCAGAAGAACTGAGATCCAAAACCCACATCTCCTTTTATATATTGTATCTGGTGGCCTTTCCTCCTCATCTTCCCAGTTCTGAAGGGTGCTGAAATTATGGCTGCCAGGCAATCAACAAGAGCCTTAAAAAAAAAAAAAAAAAAAAAAACACACCACTACCCCTCACACACTTGTATCTCACCTGTCTGAACATAATATTAGAATATTGACATATGCCATACAGGTTCAGTCCTGTGTGAATATAATAACATTTCAAGGTTATCACAGGATAAAGGCATGGCTGCATTTTTCCGTATATGCAGCACAAAACAGTAATTTCTTAATAGGGACTCACTAAATATATAAAAACCCTGCAAACATGCAGAGAGAATAAAGAGATGTCCAATACTGATACAAAATACCAACTCCTAGGAGGAGATAATTCTGAGTGAGAACAACTAGTAATCTATGTAGCAATCTATGTAAGCTATGTAGTTCTGGACACAACATAACTCATTTACCAACATCACAACACACAGAATATCCTGAGGCATACAACAGTACTCAGGTAAGAAGTGTTTCTAATCAGAATTTCAAAAGCCTACAATACTCAGAAATGTTTAAACTTAAGAGGAAATGGGAAGCCATTTGGGGATCCGAGAAGAATAGCAGCCATGTCTCAATTTCGAAGCCAATTCTGACCTTTTCTTTCACAGAAGAGGTAATGTAACGTAACATAATTTCTTCACTAGTGATGTCACGTGGCAATACCATGGATTACATGCCCTGTTTTGTGAAATGGGGCATTTACCAAAAGCTAATGACCAGTAATTCAGATAAACACTAATGGTGTACAGGTTGGATCTCAGGATTACACCTGTCAAGAGGGCAGGAAAAAAGCCAAATAATCTCTCAATTAACCAAGAAAATAAGCTTTTAACTAGTCTGTTCTGAAGATTTACTACAAAGAAGCACTAAATTAAAAATTTCACAACTCTTGATATTAACCTGAACTCAGAAATGAAAGAACATTAGCCCACAAGTTTCCTTGAGCTTTTCAGTGTTTTTTAAACCTTATATGAATTCTGACAGATCAATGCTTAGCTGTGGTTACTAAGAGAATCCAGCTTCCTAAAAGCTCACTGGTAATTAACAGGCTACTATCACCTTCTTTAGAAACGAATTATTGCTCTAGAATGCTGAAGATTGCTGTCAAAGACTCAACTTTGTTCTGATATATAAACATATAACAAATCAAAATAGGTACAGCAACTAAATGATCAATTAAAGGTCTAGCTTGATTAATGAAAAAGTGCAAGTTAGTCATGAATTCAAGTCAAGGCTAAAGGAAGCCAACTTCACAAAATCACTTGAGTACAAACACACTGTCAATTCCATCACCTCTGAGTAGAGACAAAAAAGTTCACAAGACAATAAGCTGATGTTTTCAGCCTGCAACTGCACAGGTATTCATTTATTACTCTTTGGTTTCCACACAGTATTTCATAATACGAATGCCCATTAAGAACTACTTCCAGAGGCTGATATTTAACAATTTGTTTCTTCTTACCAAGAATTAAGAAAACACTCAGTAACACCCTCTCACATCATAAAAACTCTCAATTACAACATTAAAATCACGAGTAAAGGAAAGCTTCATTCTCACTAAAGCACTAGATACACTTAACTAACGAAAAATGAGAAAACAGAAATCAGACTGCCCTCTTGCGGTCTACTTAAAAACATATTTGTAAACTACACTGAAATCCACCATGCTAGATAAATTTCTAATTTATTTATTTTCACTATCTATTGTTGTGACCAAAGCTAAAACAGACAATATTTAACTTTGTAACTCTCCTCCAACACCAGCATTAGAAAGTAAGAAAGAATAAGAAAATTTATAAAATGTGTAATAAATAAAACTTCCAACTGTAAGTGCTACTAATCCTTTCCAGTTACAGTAAAAACTGTGTGAAAGGGTCACTGTTCTTCACAGTAATAATTTGCTTCTTACATACAGGACTGTTTTGGTGAACTTACATCAGTCTCAAAACTATTAAAGGTAGATTAAGAAAAAAATACTGACCAAAAGTACCATAGAATCCTCTAGGTCCACAAGTACCAACTCCGTATTTCTTCAGAGATGCTTGGGCTGCGCTCTTTAACACAAAAGAATTATATGAAACATATATTCCTATAATAGCTCACTAATTCTATACAGTTCACACTGACAAGTCATGACACAACATGACCAGCTTTACAGAAAGTTTAATAATGTACTGACTTCTGTATTAAACAAGTGTTAAAAGTGACATTCATTGTATTCTACATTATATTCATTGTATCTACATTATATTCTACATTATACTCTAACTTGATAATTAGCTAGCCATAAGTAAGTGCACAGGTAAAATTTTAGTAAAACGGCAAACTTAATGAATCTTGTAATTTTGTGCAATTTATCTTCCTTTCTGCTTTAGCACCATATTTCCTTGGCAAAGCTTGTGCTTTCTGAAGTAATTCTTAATTTCAAGGTAACACATAAACTGAAAGAGGAATAGTCACACAATATATGGTAACTGAAAGAACTCACCTTAACCTTCTCATTATCCAAAAGTCCAAGAAAATTGAATGATGCAAAGTTTATACATTCTTTGCCATTAACAGTGATTTTATGGGTGGGAGGACTGAAAAATAAATTAGAGATATTCTTATGAACAAACATTTAGCATTTACATATAGTCAAACAGTAGATGAGTTTTGTTTTTTCCTATAATAAAAGACAGTCTGCATTTTCAAGATTCCCTCTTTCCGTTTCTTTACCAACTGATAAGTAAAAGTTTCGTGTCGAGGCACATTAATAATACCAATCTCAACAAATTCAGTATCCTCCTGGGAACTATGCTGAGGCACACAGAAAATAAGAAGGTGACTGGTGACAGCCAACATGGCTTCACCAAGGGCAGATCATGCCTCGTGGCCTTCTCCCATGGGATTACAGCGTTGGTGGATAAGGGAAGAGCAACTGACATCATCTACCTAGACTTGTGCAAAGCATTAGACACTATCCCACATGACAGTGCTCTCAAAACAACTTTGCCGTCAAGCATCTCCTCTTCTGTTTATCCAAATCTACCACATTAAAACCAACTTTGCATGAAGCACCAAGTACCTAGCCACAGTTTCTTTTTAAGTGTTTTAAATTGCTTACCTCCCTCTGCACCACTTAATCAAAAGTTGGTAAACATTACTATTGGGGAAAAATACAATACTACAAAAAAAATACAGACCCACAATGAAGACTAAGATAAAAGTATCCCCTCAATATTAAAAACAAGAATAAAACAAAATGAAAATCTTAGATTAAAACACTCAAAATGAAAAAGACTTTTTTAAATATAAAATAATCTTGATATGGTTGCAAAAGTTAAGACCACCTCTTCAGTGGTAAATCCTGTTCTGTCATCTAAAAATCAAATTATTTATATAAGCTTCTAGAATATGGAAATTCTTTGTTAGATACATGCTTAACAACATGGATATCGAGTATTTGAGTTGATATGAAGAAAAATTTATTTTGACTAGACTTACCCTGAAACTATGTTGTAGTTGAGAGCTGGATGATCTTTTGGTACAGGAGGAACAAGCGGCTCTGGCTGCCATTCTTCAATCAACTCTTCTTTTTCCTGAAGAACAGAAAAAAAAGTATTACTTAAAGATTTCCATTAGAAAAGTCATTGTACTCTAATAAGCAGTTGATAGTACTTATATGAGAAATTACATATCCTGCATATCAGCTTCCTGAGACAGTTGGGATTGGTATTGTCTCAGTGTGTTCAACTATGGGTTTCTGAATTCTTCAAGGAGAAGGGCATGTAAAGAAAGATACCCCAATTGTCTCTGCATATAAAAAAATCTCATGATATCATAATAAAAAGAACAAATACTAACTTGATGCCCTTGCCATATTTTAATTAATACTATTTCTCTCAATCTACTATTTATGAATATCTTCCTCTAGTGGGTAACTGAACACAAATTGTGTAATAATTGAATATAAATTGCCTCACTTCACATTCTCAAGTCTTCAACTAAACTGTTTAAACAACTGTTGCATTAAGATACTAAGCAAAATAATACAAACATGAGCAGGACACAATAGAGAATACAAACTGCCAAATGCTCAAGAAATGGCAGCAACAACTACTAAACCACATATCCCCCACCTAACCATAGAATATCCAATGCACGCTCATTTTCAAAGTGCTTTAAACAATACAGAAAACCTCAGTTAAGTGACTTTCTGAAGGACACACTCTGGACCAGCATGACAACTGCATAAGAATAGTTGGTCAAATCAGCAACTATTAAGGCAAAACACCAAAACTCTCCTTTGTACCAACAAAACAGAACTTTTCCAGAGGATTATTTACTAGTATAACAGCAGGTACCATACCTGTTAACAAATAAACTTTGACTACAACTGCGCTACATTTCCATTATTTCAAAATACAGTGGAATAAGGCTACTTATGTTAATACCTAAAATATGAGAGCTGTACTTGATTCTTAAAAAGCAATAGTATTATTTTCTAATTTTTTATCAAATACACATTTCCAAGTCTTTGAAGTAAAAGAAAAAAATTAAGATAGTAAAAATCAAAAGGAAACTATATGAAACGGTACATGTTTTACTCTCCTGCATTTTCATCACTTTCTTTTTAGTAAATTAATGATTAACTTTGTTTCTAGACATTACTAATTAATAATTTTGTTTATAGGTATTTCTAGAATATAAATGAATAACCCAAGAGATCTACAAAGGTCTCCTGCACAGCACAAATGGAGATTTCAATGGCCCTGTATTTCAGAATAGATACCTTTTTATTTGAGCATAGTCACCGGTATTTCTAATGTTTTGCAGATGTCCTTTAAATACCTTTTTATTTTACCTTTTCATGTTAGATTTCTTACTGGAATTTTACCCATGGGGCATATGCTTTGAAGGATGTAAAATGCCATTAACACATGTAACACAATTAAATATATTCAGTATTTTGATGTGGGTACACTTGTACCAGAAAAAGTGCTCTTTTTCTTTAGTGACTGCAGGAAAGATCACCATAGCCCTGCACACAGTTCCTGTACATCTACCAAAATGCTGCTTCATATATTAAGGAAAGAGCTAAGTGTTAATCCAGGGCTTACTCACCTACCTTGTACTAGTACAATTCATATGACAAAACAGCAGCTTTTAATGCTTCAACTAAAAAAAATCCAAACAAGCAAAGCAGCAGAGACAGACAATTAATAAATCAAGCTGTCCATCAATACTATTGATAACCATTTAGTAGCTCATTGTAAACCTCACATTCAACAAGATTCAGCAAATACCTTCAGAACCCTATGGCAGAAGATTACCAGATGATACACCCTATAAAGATCAACACATAGTACCAAATTGGTGGAAAAGTAGTACCTAAATTAAGGTTAACCTCTGAGTGAAACAACTGTCCTAACTCTGTACACTAAGCTCTGTTGATCCAAAACAGAGATTGGCATTCTGACCTTAGATCAAAACATAGTAATATGCATCTCTATACCATATTGCTATTAATCCAAAATGTAATTTAACACTAAATGTGCCAACCCACAGCACTGTAAGCCCACAGCTGGTTCAGTACATTCCTCTCCCAGACATACTCCCCCGTTCCTTTTTTTAGCAGAGGCAGTCTTGAAAGTGGACAATAGCATCCTTCAGAAAATGCTCCAGCATGAAAACTAGTTTAGCAAAAGCAACATGGATATAAAGCTAAGGTGAAGGTCACAACAAAGTAGTCCCAACCTAGCCTGGCTGATGCTACTGAAAAACCACACTGTATAAAACAAAGCAACATCAACTATATGACGTTAAAACTGTTACTGCTCATTCTGTCACCACACGCCCTGACAAAGAGTCCCTCCCCAGCTCTCCTGTAGGCCCCCTTGAAGTACTGGAAGGCCACTACAAGGTCTGCCCACAACCTTCCCTGCCCCAGGCTGGACAACCCCAACTCCATCAGCTTGTTGTCATAGGAGAGGTGCTCCAGCCATTTCATTATCTTCATGGCCCTCCTCTGGACTCATTCTAATAGGTCCATGAGCTTCTTCTGATTCTTATGACCTTCTGTATTCTTACACTGCCGCCTCATGTTCATTTTTTCATCTACCAACATCCTCAATTCCTACTCAGAACTGCTTGCAATCCTCTCATCACCCAGCCTGCACTTGTGCTTGGGATTGCCCCAGCCCAGAAGCAGGACCTTGCACTTGGCCTTGTTGAACCTCAAGAGGTTTGCACAGCCCCACCTCTCCAGCCTGTCCAAGTCCCTCTGGATGTTATCCCTTGACCACACCACGCAGCTCAGTGTCATCATCAAACATGCTGAGGGTGCACTCTATCCCACTGCCCATGTCACCAACAAAGAGGTTAAACAGCCCCAGTCCCAGTACCGACCCCCGAGGAACACCACTTTTCACTGATCTCCACCTGGACATTGAGCCGTTGGCCACAACTCTATGGGTGCGACCACCCAGATAATTCCTTACCCACCAAGTGGTCCATCCATCAAATCCACGTCTCTCCGATTTAGAGACAAGGATATTAGAGGGGACAGTAACAAGTGCTTTGCACAAGTCCAGGTACATGATGTCAGTTGCTCTTCCCCTACTCACCAATGCTGTAACCACATAGTAGAGAGCCACCAGATTTGTCAGGCACAACCTGCCCTTAGTGAAGCCATGTTGGCTGTCACCAATCACCTCCTTATTTTCCACGTGCCTTAGCCTAGTTTCCAGGAGAATCTGCTCCAATAACTTGCCAGGCACAGAGGTGAGACTGACTGGCCTGTAGTTCCCTGGGTATTCTTTTTTTCCCTTGCTAAAAATAGGGGTTATGTTCCCCCGCTTCCAGTCTGTGTTAGCTTTACCACACTGCCACAACTTCCCAACTATGATGGACAGCTGCTTAGCAACCTCATCTGCGAGTTCCCTTAGGGCCCTCAGATATACATACACAAGAGAAAACTAATCCTCATTCTCCACAACAGCACTTCGCTAATTCCAGCTCCCATTCCTTCTACTCACCCATTGCATTATGTCATTTTGCTTTCTGATAAAGACATAGGAACAAACATCTGTATCTTCCTATCTTATGTCTTTTGTTTTCACTTATGTTTAGCACGGGTATAAGTTTACCAAGAGTTTCTGTGGTAAAAGTTCCTTTACTATGGTCAGGGATTGGAGATGTCTGTGAGTGAAACAAGTACTAGTTTCAATGTAAAAAAGGGATCCATGCCACAGACAGGCCAGTCCATACCTCTTCCTTCTTCCATTCACCACTTATCTCAGTACACCAGCCTTTCCTGCTGACTTTTCATGAAACATGACCATTGCCTTCTGACCAAAAAGGCAGCAGAATGAGGCTTTCATACAGTGACCCCACAATCACTAAATTTCAGACCATTATAAACATTTATTTTCAAGCATATGGAGAAACCAAATTTTAATTCACACTGTAACTTCCTCAATATACACTTAAATCACTTATTTCTCTTCAGTTCAGTGTACTTGAAAATACTCATTTGATGAAAAAAAGAAAGCTTCCAATTTCTCCTCTTGGGATGTAACATTAGTGAACTCATCTCAGATCTTCCTCTTTCCCCTTTGTAGGTATTTTTGATTTATATAACTGTATACATTTTATGTTAAAATTTAAATGCTAAAATATTTTTTTATGAATATTGTATGGGGAAATATAAACATGTTTACATTTTATACTAAATACAATAATTAATATTTATATAAACATTTAAAATATTAGACAAATATGCATACTTATAAATATATAAAATGTTTTGGTTTGATTTGGTGGTGGTGTTGGTGGGTTTTAACTTTTAAACACCAGGTACCTTGGCTAAGAGAAATACTTCGGTGTAAACACATCCAACCCATATTATATTTAAACAAGTTATTTTTTTGACACTCATTTTCAAAAAAAAAAAAGAAGAGAGCTTCATGAAGATGTTTTGAAACAGCATAATTCATGTATCTGTGTCAATATGCAAAAATTAGTATTTTTTTTTATTTGCAGTCATACCAGCCCTCAAATAAGTCTTGAATTTGTTGGTATTTACAGAATCACTCCATAAATTGGTAAATGACTACAGAGGGAATCTTGGCTAAAAAGAGCTGGAAACCTTTACAAGAAGCTGCTGCATCTGCTCTTCTCCGTTCAACACCATCTGATCAATTCCTGAACTCTCTACGTGCAAGAGACAGCTTTCACAGCCTACAGTATTTCCCGGCCATGTATCCAACATTCTTCTCTGAAAGAAGCTTTCCAGTCTCCTGACTAATATTGCTATAATAAAACTGTTCTCATGCCGCTACTGTAATGAAAGTTCTTTAACTAGAGGAAAAAGGCTATTCCTCACATACACAAGTAGAAGACGTGGCTCTTAGCAGAGCTTCAGATTGAGAATCTCAGTATCATTTACTGTAGAGCGAAAGGCATGTGGAGGACTTCTTCCTTTTGCATAAATGGCTGCTGGCTGGAAAGCAAGCTGGTAGCTAGATGATGGAATGCAATCTCCCTCAGCCCACTGCAGTCCCTCAATGGCACTTTGCTGCTTTTCTGTACATTTTATTTTGGATGAAAAGTCCACAAGAATCTGTATGTCCAGCACCCTGTCTGGCCATAAATTTAATTTTTATCTCTTGAGACCCCAAATTATCTAGAAGTTACTGTCAGAAAATTTCTCCACCTCTTTAGTTGATGATTCGGGAGTTTCATTATTGTTGTAGGAACAGATATACCTGCAATGGGAATACCTGCAAGCACTGTTATGAAAGGCTGGCAGACAGTCAGTCTGAAAGCTGATTCCTTTACTAGGTTTCGGAGTACTATTGCTACACACCTGCCTAAACCCTGAAGACACCTTTGGATGGATTTCTTCACTGTTTTAGAAGCATGACTCCTAAGTTCACTATGTTGCAAAATATATCATCTACTTCTGGTTCCCCAGGACAGACTGGTCCTGACAGATCATGCTAGATGGCTGCGCAATAGTGGTATTCTTTGGTAATATTTATTATGTGGAGCCAGTTCTCCTCTGGCAGCATCCCCAGAAGTAAGCCACAGTGAAGCACCAAGAATCATTACATAACTGGTTGACATATAGGTAGCTCAGCTCATGCAGTGGAGCTCAGGTTATCTCCAGTGCCTTCACCCAAACAGCTGAGACATTCTACCTGGTGTGGCAGAAGCTGGACATTGCTGCATGAATAAAACCACAGGGCAAATCAGCACTTGCCTTGCTGCGCAGCTGGCATGTTACTACATGTAGTGCAACACGCACACAGAAACCTGCTCATCCCTCACTGTATGAAACAAAGCAACGTCAACTATATGGGGATTTTTAGTGAAGATTAAGGTTTTTCTTTCTTCCTTCTCCCAGCTATTCCCCTGCTTAAAATAAGAGCTATTTTCACAGCTACATTATACAATCTGAACTTACCATCAGACCAAAAAGCACTCCCCTATACCATTCCTTTTGCCATGAAAATCACAGAAGGGTTAAGACTGGAAGGGACCTCTGGAGGTCACCTGGTCCAATCCCTTGCTTAATCAGACACACCCAGTGCAGGTTGCCCAGGAAATACCAGATACAGGTGTCAAAAATCTAGAAGTGTTAATCTCTAACATCACGTCAAACCCTTTCCTGTAAGGCAGCTCTGAAGACTGCAAATCTTCTTCTAGGCTCAAAGGCCTTGCAACTTTGAGGTAACATATCCAGCAGTACAGTACAATGCAATTTTTGAAGATTTTAGCGGTTTGTTTCCCTACCATTTACATTCCTTTCTACCTCTCAAGATCAGGGAAGTTTGTATGAATCTCTTGAGAAGCACCACAAGAACTTATTAGCATGCTTCTGTTCTTCAGAAAACCCACTACTGCTGGCCAGCGACCATCACTCCTTTTGTCCTTCAGAAGCAGGATTGTTACTAAGTATGAGCCATACCCTGTTTGACTCCCTCCTCAATCCCTGCTCCTACTAATTTACAGCAGACAAACTGCAATGTGCCATCTCCCAGTTACTCGCTGCTCTCATTTAAAAAGATATAGCATAATTTTTCCCCACTGCATACTACTGTTCCAGATTTATCTGAGCACTTTCTTAACACCTCAGCTTCAGCAAAATGGCCTGTCAGTGAATGAAGGAGATGACCTGTGACTGGTTGATAACATTCAACATGCACACACAAGTACCAATGTGTAATTCCTACACTATTAAGGAGAAGATGAAACTTTTTTCACGTCACCAATTGTGCAAGAGTTGCAAAGAGCCTCTACCCACCATCAACTGAAGGGAGAATGAATCATCTAAAAAAAAGTTACTCTCTAAAATACCAAAGATCAAAACCACCTAATGCAGAAAAACTCTACTGAATGAACAGCGTCTGAATGGACGATTAGAAACTACTTTAAAGGCGCAGCATGTCTTCCTACATGATCTGAGCACTCAATACTCGACCATGCTGCACTCCCCTTCATATTCACTCCTCCTCTTTAGTCTTAACACTTAAAGCAAACAACGAAAATCAGTTCAAATCCTCCCATGCACAGAACCGATCTGGCCTTTCTTGATTCCTACTCAATTCATTTCTCACTTCCAGTATTATTTATAAATACACACTGAAGTGTTCCTTAGAATACTCTAAGCTTAATAAGCACCCCCATAAAGCAGACACTTCCTGCAGTTTTGTTCATGTCTACAGTCCTTGCATCCTGTTCTCTTGATCCTCAAGGACACTACACTTCAAAGCTCACATGTAACATAAAACCTTAAGATCAAAAACCCTGCAAGCACATGATACAGACAGCAGTGAGGAGGAAAAACACCCAAGAATCAGTTTCATAAACTTTATTCTCTACCACTAGGGAATTTCCATCATCTGTACTACTCATGAAGAATACCAGTCTAAGCTTGCTGGTTATACAGGACTTAAGACCATTAAGATCAACCCCTCACACACACAAGCTGGTTTTAACACTGGCGATACATTGCCATAAAGCATCTTTAACAGAGAAAAACAAATGAGTCCTTATCCACCTCAGTGTTTTCACATTCAGAGAGCTCATCCGGTCATCCTTTGAATATAACCAGAAAGCCCAACTGCAGACCATGCATTGGACAAACTAGTCCAGGGATATCTCCAAAACAAATTCCTCTCATTCCTGACCAACTCCACCTCCAAGCCAGGAAGAAATTCCTGCCTATACAAAGAATTATGGTTTTGTTTGAGAAAAACACAATGTAAAGGAATAAATCGCCACTAAACTACAAAGTTCTCTGGAACTCACTTAACACATTCAACTCTAAGAGTTATGACTCACAAATGCCACATGTACAGACTGTTATACTAATCTTTGCACTCTTAGTGTTTTAATATAGCATCCATTAAAGAAAAAAATAGCCATCCATAGAGTAGAGATAATGCCATCTTTTCCTAGCTCATCAGTCTTCCTATGGTCGCATCAATCTGTTTTGTTTGATTTTTAGTATTTCTTAGACTATCAGACTATATGATGTTTACTTTAAAATACTTTAAAATACT
The DNA here is from genome assembly GCA_011074415.1 of Stictonetta naevosa. NCBI lineage: Eukaryota > Metazoa > Chordata > Aves > Anseriformes > Anatidae > Stictonetta > Stictonetta naevosa. The sequence goes on from CM021729.1 coordinate 40,479,740, forward strand.
TACTTTAAAAACAAGAACTGAAGTTTTTAAGCAATTTATTGCTCAAAAGTAAGCTTATCCTTTGAAATCCTAAGAAAAACTTGGATTATTTGTGATTTCGCAGCAAGTGGTTCACAGCCAAATGCATCAATAGCCGTCAACTGTTTCTCTAAAGAAAAATATTTTTCCGCCATACCTTAGGTGTTAGATCAGATCGCTCTTGAAGTTTATATGTCTTGGAGAAAATAAGTCTGATTATCCACAAAATTAGAATTCCTTCCAAGATGAGATGGTAAGCAGGAGCCTGAAAATAAAGCACAAAAATAAGTCTAAGCAGAGTTCTGTTTGAATCAGTTTGACATTTTGCCAATTTAGACTCCACCAGTTACACTCTTAGAAAATCAAAGCTGATCATCAGCTGATAACATATTTTCACTAAAACTTAGGTTTATATGAAAGTGTACTGCTTCACAACTACTAAATGTAGCTGTTAACTCCACTACGAATGGACTTATTCTACTCTTTATGGCACAGTCTAAACTGGTAAGCAGTTTCAGTTCCACACATGCACATCAACTGAATACTGAGAGTAAAGGCACTGCAGATAAGCCCTAAGGGTTGCACTACTGTTTGTGAGGGCAGAATATTTTCACGATAGACAGTTTCCAAGAGATCTGTTTCATCTATACATGCTGACTTCAACCCTAGGTTCTTATAACTCAAAGCCTACCAGCAGCAACAGCTACTACTATTTACAAAAAGAGACCTAATCGGGTGCACAGCACCCATTTTAGAGTTAGCTTCTTTGGATGCTGGGAGGGAGGAAGGTCAGTTGTCTCTAGCAGCCAAGGCAGTTTAAGGTCCTTGTGGAATTACGGCATCACTACTTGACATCTAGTTTAAATGATAGGTTTGATTACTCCATTTCAGCAAGGCCACAGTCTACACGGTGGATGCCCACTATTTTTATAAGACTCAAAGTGCACACACATTACTGCACACCATCTTAATCTAGTGTAAAAGCTCCCACCCATCAACAACTTCTGGTGGGCTCTGACATGCAAATAAAGCGAAATAACACACCAAACACCTACAAACGAAAGGAAATTAAACACAAGGACGAAGCTCTACGTCATGTCCAAGAGAAAAAAAAATAAACTACCATTTGTAGAGTACTTCTCAGTACATAGACTTTAAGAACACATCTGCACACCTTGATAGCTGAAGAGTACAGGGTATAGAAAAAATAAAGGTCCACACAAACTATGTTTTCCAGTGGCTATGGTTAACCTCAATTCGGGGCACTAGGCTAGCTTCAGCAGATAAGCACACACACACACGTACCACACACCAGCACACACACACACACATATATATTAAATATTTTTCTAACAGAGACGGAGGCGGATCACATACACAGCCGAGGCGGATCCCGCCGCATCCCTCCCAGCCCAGCCGGGGCCGGGGGCTGTCCCCAGCCCCCTCGCCCCCCGTCCCCCCGTGCCGCTTACCTCGTAGAAGGCCTGCACCATCTCCACCAGCACCCACTGCTGCCCCACGCCCACCTCCGCCGACATGGCCGCCGCCGCCCGATCGCTTCCGCCCCGTCCGCCCTACGCCGCGGCGTGAGGGGCGGGGACGCGGCGCAGGGGCGGGGTTAAGGCGCGAGGGGGCGGGGTTAACTCGCGAGGGGGCGGGGTTAAGGCGTGAGGGGCGGTTAATGGCTGGGCGCGTGGCGGTTTAACCGCCGTTAACTGCCCCTCTCAGTGCGCAGAGCCCTTACTTCGATATGTGTGGCTAGGTCGTAAAAGTTTGTTGTTGAGGTGAGTGGCAGCAGCAAAGCCGGGCTGCAGTGGAAGTAGCCTTATGGGTGAATTCAAATAATCGCAGCTGCTAAGAGCCGTGCTGAAGCGAGCAGCTGTAAAAGCTGGGCGTTGCTGCGTGTAGATGGACACTCTGAAGAAAAGCAGTAACTGTGATGGGTTTGGTTGAGAGCAGCCAGGCAAGTGGAGGTGGATGAGTACAGAGTGTCTAAAAGGCAGGGGAGAGGAGTGGGAGCTGCAGAGAGGTTTGCTTTGCAAGTGAGTTAGCCCTCGATGAAAAGGCAACAGGTGTTGTTGTTAAAGGCAGTGTTTGGGAGCTGCTTCTCTGAAGCTGCTGTGGCTTCTTGGGGCTTCTAATGAGGGCACTGTGCAACTGCCTTCCATGGGGCTTCACTCAGTAGGTTTCATGGTGGTTACAAACGAAAAAGCTGAGGTGGCTGTTGATTAAAAAGAAAGTGAAACCTGGGTGGTGTGGGCTAATGACAAGCAAGCACTAATTTAAGAGGTTTTAGAACAGGAGTGTTAAAATCATCAGACTTCATTGTAATTGCCACTTAATAGTTTTTCTTATCCCCCAGTTTCTGAACTTAATGATACACTTCTGAAGCTCCAGGCTTTACACAGTCTAGAGAAAAATGTGGTTTGAGGCTGTCTCCAGAGTCAATACAGAGACAATAAATGTCCCTTTATTATTTTAGCTGCATGAAGATTATTCTGTTCGCTGTTCAGTGCTTCTGTGGCCATTGCAACATGCTGGAGAGGAGTCTTGGACTCTTGGGAGACGGCTGCTACTACCAGCCTGAAAGAAAGTGTCTGGTATGCATCCCAGTCCCAAGCTGCCCCCCAAAGAGCGGGCCACATTAATCCTCTTGGTGGGCTGCAGATTAAGTTACCACCCTGCTCTCAACATCAGGTTCTGACTTTCAAAATGTTTGACAGATATGCGTATGATTGGGAGACTTAAAAAATATATATATCATTTTGTGAGACACTGGAAGAGTAGTTTCCAGCTTGAAATACAGTGAAGTTAACTACATACCAACCAGTAATTCTTCTGGCAGTGAATTCTGAGTTCCTGGTCTGGATTATCCTAAGGCTGGGCCTGTTGTAATAATGAGCCTATTCCTATTGTTCAGTATTTTCATTGTTCCAACACAAGGCAACTGCTACTAATTGCTTAAGGCTGCTATACTGAGAGCAAAAAAAGAGGGGGAGGTGAATGAAGAAGTCCTCTGCAGTGGCAGTTTATGGCCTGAAAGGAAGGGAAGAGGGAAGAAGACTTGAGTCTGTCTCTGAATTTGTAGTCCCAACAAAACCTATTGATAGTGCCTGTTTGGAAATTCCTGCTCCTGAAGAGTCAAGTTTTGTCCTCCCCCATATCCTTCAGTTGCACAGTATTCCTAAACCGCTCTTCTCCTAGACCTTCCTCTCCACTCATTTCCAACACCGTGCTCTGAACTCCTAGCTCAAGTTCCCCAAGTCAGCACTTGTTCCGGTTACTGTCAGTTCTTTTCAGGTCACTCCAGAGGCAGAAAAATGGGACTTAACATGGCTATCAGGAATTTTATTTTTCATAAATATCACTCAGGTGGACAGTGCAAGTTATCTTCTACCTTCTTTGCCACATTCATTCTTCTTCTGGCTCCTCCATTCTTATTGTGTCAAATCTGAGACAGAGAGTAGGGGATGGAAGTGGAAGTGAGGGAATGATGACCGCTGTCTTTCTACACTCTTGGGTCTCACTCCTGGCTCCTATTGACCTTGTACATTATCAACAAGGAACAGGAGATAATGGCAGTAGGAAGTGTTACATAACTGTGTAGAGGATGGCAGTGCTTGCTGGCACCTACTTGTGTTGCTGCTGTCTTGGAGATGTGAACGTGGAGGGGATGGTGGGAAGAGTGATGTCGGAAACTTGTAGGAGTCAGTCCTGAGTACATTTCACTTCCTCCCTGCCTCCTCCAAACAAACGCACACAGAGGATGATGACAGGAGATCAGGGGCATAAGGGAGGCTTTGCAACCATTCTTATACATTCTGTGTGACAAAACATTAGCTTATATTATTGTGTCCTTAGTGTGCCTAGTTGTAACTTCCTGATTCTGTGGCTACCCTCAAAAAATAGTCACAGAGACTTTTTTTACAGCACTGGGAAAGCAATCCTGTATTGGGAAGGAGAATAGCAGGATAGCACTAGTTAGTTTTTTGTTATTGTCTTGAAACCTGATCTCAACCAAGATGATGTTGGCAGCAAACAGAAAATATCCCAAGTCAGATTGGTGCTTAGTCTTAAACCCCCCAAATATGTCCCAACTCCTAGTGGGAAGGAGAAAGATGTTGCAAGAGAGTTCTGTGCAAGTGCCAAGAAGAACTTGCATATCAAGTTCCATAATTTACCTGATATGCAAGGAAAGAATTGTTCACAAGGCAAGTGGAGCTCAAGATAAATTTAGTATTATCTCAAGCCATGCGCCACTGCATGTTGGAAATGTGCTTAATCCTAGTTCTACAGCAAATTAGCTTTGGATTAACTTCACCAGCAGAAAGCTGTTTTAGATCTGCCTGGGAAACATCTGGAGACCACAAGCTTTGACACACTTTGTGTGGGAGTAAGGGCATCTCCTGGTGCATTCTAGCTGTCCTAAACTATCACAGCACCCTGAACAAATGCAGTGACAAAAGCGACAGAAAGTGGAAATGCCACACAATGAGGACCAAATGTGACCTCAACTGCTAGGAGCTAATAACTACTGTAATTATCCAGAGTGACCACAGTTTTCATTTTAAAGCATTTTCAGGCACTTGTAGACCTTTGGAGCAAAAAGCTAACTTCTCACAAAGGTGGATGTAGGCACGGCACTATGCGTCGTGCTTATGCTTCTTTTCAGTGTCCAGGTGGGCTTGGCAGCACCAGGCTTAACACTTGTTTCCTATAAATGGCAGAGTTAAGTGTTAGAAAGGAATTGACAGCAGGTAGGCCCAACCCTGTGATGACTGAAGAAAACTTGTATGAGGAACTTCTAAGAGCATCTTAGCCAGGCTGCTAGGATCACTAACAGCATAGACAGTTCAAATGGGAATATTTGCCTTACAGAGAGCCAGCTACCCATATGCAGTATTGCAATGTTGCTGTTGCTAAGCCAGATTTTCTATCTCGTGTGGTTAAATCCCACACCTCTCTGATTCAAGGCTTCAGATATATTCAGGTTTGCGATTTGCAAGCCAGAACTTCCTCATGGACTGATCACCTATACTGCAGAGGGAAAGAGATGGATGTCTCACCTGTTCCTCTACCCCACGTCAATATGCAGCTGATGTCCACCTTTTACTAAAAAAGATTAGTCCAAGCAACATTCTATGTACTTCTTTTAGAAACAAAAGTACTATACTAAATAGGACAACCTGGAATTTGTGCTTTTCGCTTCTTTTTTCGCACCTTTTTCTCACAGCGAATTGTCTGTCTGCTGTTTCTCATAGTATATTTGGATGAGAAACATGGCAGACATGATGGGCAAACTTGTACCTAAAGTCTTTCTAATGACCCCAGGGGTTGATACTGGGTCCAGTCCTGTTTATCATCTTCATTAAAGATGATAATGTAGAGTGATGATAGGGTAGAGTGCACCCTCAGTAAATCACAGATGACGCAAAACTGGGTGAGAGTGGCTGACTCACCAGAGGGTTGCGCTACCATCCAGAGGGACCTTGACAGGCTGGAGAGGTAGGCCAGCAAGAATCTCATTAAGTTCAACAAGGAGAAGTGTGGAGTTCTGCAACTAGGGAGTAATAGCTCCAGGCACCAGGACATGCTGGAGGCCACCCAGCTGGAAGGCTGGTCTGCAGAAAAGGACATAAGGGTCCTGGTAGACATCAAGTTAAACAGGAATCAACAATATGCCCTTGTGGCTAGGAAGTTTAATGGTATTCTTGGCTACACTAGACAAAGTATCACCAACAGGTCAAGAGAGGTGATCCTTCCCATCTGCGCAGCATTGGTGACACCGCAACTGGAGTACTGGGGCCAGTTCTAGGCTCCCCAGTACAAGAGGGACATGAAACTACTGGAGCAAGTTCAGAGGAGGGGTACTGAGTTGATTAGAGGACTGGAGCACCTGTCATACAAGTAATGGGTGAGAGAGATGGGCCTGTTTAGCTTGGAAAAGAGAAGACTGAGGGGAGATCTCATCAGTACATATAAATACCTGAAGGGAGGTTGTCAAAGGATGGAACCAGATTCTTTCCAGTTGTGCCCAGCAACAGGATGAGAGGCAATGGGCACCAACTGAAGCCCAGGATGTTCAATCTGAGTATGAGAGGGCATTGCTTTACTGTGAGGGTGACAGAGCACTGGGACAGATTGCCCAGAGACGTGGAGTCTCATTCTCTGGAGATGCTCAAAACCCACCTGGATGCCATCTTGTGCAATGTGTTCTAGGTGATTGATCCTGCTTGGCAGGGGTGTTGGACTACATGATCTTCAGAGGTCCCTTCCAACCTCAAGCATTCTGTGATTCTGTGACATACTGGAAAGAGTCCCGTGGAGGGCCACCAGGATGACCAAGGTACTGGATCGCATCTCTTGAAAGGAGAGGTTGCAAGAGCTGGGACTGTTCAGCCTGGAGAAGAGAAGGCTCAGGCAGACGTTATCAATGCCTATTAATACCTGAAGGGAAGGTGCAAAGAGGATGGAGCGAGGCTCTTTTCAGTGGTGCCCAGTGACAGGACAAGAGGCAATGGGCACAAACTGGAATATAGGAAGTTCCATTTGAACATCAGGGAGCACTTCTTTACTTAGAGGGTTCATGGAGCACTGGCATGAGCTGCCCAGAGAGGTGATGGATTCTCCCTCCTTGAGGATCGTCAAAAGCCACCTGGTCGTGGTCCTGGGCAACCTGCTCTGTGTATTCCTGCTTGAGCGGGGGGGGGTTGACAACATGGCCTCCAGAGGTATCTTCCAGCATCAGCCATTTTGTGACTCTGTGATTCTGTAATGGAGTTAAAACAGGCTGATCCCATGAACTCTGAATCACTTTGTGAAGAATGTCAGTCAAGTCAGTATATTGTGACATACTATCATCTCTTCACATGCAAAGTGCTAAAAGTGACTAGATCCAAATGTATCTGTTCCAAGTGTTATATGTCATAAAGTTACATGCCTGTATCAGAATGAAAAAAACTTTTGGTTGATGGAGAAGTACATTTCATATGCTATTTTAAAATCAGGCCTAATGGACTATATCTGACCTTTCTTGCAGGTAGCAGGCCTAGCACGCATCATATGCAATGTGGAGCTCCTGATCTGCAAGAAGGCAGGAAATAAAAATACAATTGGCATAAGTTCAAGCCACTGATAGGGGAGACAAGAGAAACACAAGAGGTTTGGCTCTGAAGCCTCATGTTCCACACTTCCTTCAACTATCATCCTGTAGGCGTAATGTCTTGAGAATTAAACTGGAAGAGAAGCAAAGGGAAGTTAACCCTGTGGCAGTTCAGCTTATTTACCTGAAGATTTGGACTCCAGACTAAAATGTCTAAGAAACTTATTTGTCAGTAATGTTTTCCATACTTTCTGTCATGTAAGTTTTAAAGGAGGATTTTGTGTTCTGTTCTCTTCCTGGAACTGAATATTTGTAATGCCAGCTACATAAAAGGCTGTCTTCTAATGCAGCATGAATAGCCTTTAACCTCTGTGTGGTTAGAAAGAGGTCACACTGGTTTGTGCAAATGCCTCTGCTTTTACAGTACAGTTATCCAATGGCTGTTATCCATAAAAATGGGGCCTGTAATGAGCACTTTTACTGCAACAAGCAGTGAAACTCTGATTTACAGATTATTCTGATGCTCAGAACCCTAGATATGGCAATGCTCAGAAGCACAGAAATGTGATTTATGCAGCCTTCACTTTGCATAGTTGCAACTAGATGGCTCAAAGAAAGGACTCATTAAAAAGTATGTGAGCATAAATCTGCCAGTCTGAGGTTTTAAGAATATACGTATGCTTTGAGTACTAGGTGGAGGTAAGAATTTGTTTTTTGCTAGTCAGATATTAGGATATTTTAAGATAGCTCAATCCATTTAGTAAGATAGTTCAATCCATTTTAATAAAAATGTGTCAGCAAGTGCTGTGGATTTCATTTGCCTGCAAAGAATAGGCAGATAAGGAGACAATTACATGGTCAAGGGATCATAGGTAGGTATCTAACTTGAGTTTCAGTTTCCAAAAAGTTCTTCAGTAAAGTTTGTGAAAGCCTGTGCTGGATTGTGACTATAAGTGTTACCCAAAATTTGATGTTTAGAGTGTGGTCTAGATTCAGTGAAGCTTATGGGAATGATGCCTATGGGATGTGAAGACTTTTTGTTGTTGTTTTTGTTTAGAATAAAATGGCAATATTGTCCTTGTGGCACAAAGAAATGCAAAATGCAGCACCAGCCTTAATGAATTGGGTCTAGATCTAGTACCATAAATCTAGTTCCAGGTCTTAAATTTAAGTGCATGTTAAATCCATCCAGGTAGCAGATCATTTTCAAAGATTAACAACAGATTTATCCTTCTCCTTCTTCTGTAGTTAATTGTCAACAAAACTTTCAGATAAACAATAGAAAGGAACTGTTACATTTTTTCAGGCCTCCGATATTGCAGAACTCAGATCAAAACCAGGGTGAAGTTGTGCTCTGTGCAATAACTGTTTTTCTTGGCCTGGGGAAAAAAATGGAATGACAGCAATTAGTTGCAGATTTCAGTAAAGGCGTCTTGACTGTAGTGCACATCACTCAATTTCTGGTAGCTTCTTACATTCACTTAACATAATGGGGCATTAAAGTATATTTATTATCAAGTGCTGTCTTATCCTCAGGTTGATAGAACTGAATGTTTAATTCAAGTTTTAAACATGATAGAAATCTTCACAATTTCTAGGAGTTTCTGAGGGCAGATTGAGCTGTCTGTGAAAACATAATCTTTGTTTTTCCTCCTAACCGACTGTTTCCTTACTGATGTCTGCAGAACACTTAGTGCTCTCAGTAACTGCATTGTGCTGACTGTAGTAAGCATTGATTAGTAATGCACTTGTTGACTTTGTGACACCTTCTACAGATGGTTTGCTTTGCTTTGCTTTGGTTCAGCTTGTTTGGGTGTTTCTGCATTTTAATGATAATAGTGTGCTCTGCAGCGTGACTGTAAATCTTTTACTAGCATACTTGAATTTAGAAATTTCAGTTGGAGTTACCAGAGTAGAGAGAAACTTGAAAAGTGATGGGAACTTCAGCATGTTAATGCATGGTTTTCACCATTGGAGAAGTTTGCTTCCTTGAAGATATAGTTGTAAAATCACATGTGAAAGAAGCAACTCAATTTCAGCCAGAAAAATGCAAAGTAGTCATTTGCCAACTCGTGTTTCTTGCCAATGTACTGAAGTTCAGAAAGGCACTGTATTGTTTACAGATCCATGTAACACATACCAGCACATAAGCTGAAATTCTTTGCGGTTATAGGTAAAACGTGTGTGAATGTGTTGGCAGAGCTAGTCAAGTCCTACAGGCAACACCTTGCATATGTTTGCTACCCAGAGAGTTGCAACATAACTGCTCTGAATTCAGAACAGATGTGGTTAAAACATTTTTTGAATTGATACAACATTAGTCTTTCAAGCTCTGAAATTCTTATCTGGCTTTTAGCCCCTATGAGTTTACCTGAGTGAGGCCTGAGTGAAAACATAGTTCCCTCTTCAACTGCTGTTTCATAGCCAATTAGTGGAGTACAAACTGTGTGTTCTCCATTATTAAGCATCCATAGTCTCCCCAGATGTTTCACAAAACTAAGTAATTGTGAGCAGTTGACATCTGAAAGATAAAATAAACAGAATATAATGATAATCCCAAGTAATAAATTGAGTGAGAACCTCTCCACAGATCTTTCCCACACAGACTAAGTGTTGAAATGTATCTTTCAGAGGGCCCTAAATGGTAGGGTCAAGTAAGGAACTGAGAAAACAATTAAGTCCTTATTAATGGGGTCAATGTTGGCATTATAAAACAGATTCTGATCTTCCTCACACCTCTGAAAATCTGAAAGTCTGTAGGAATCAAAGATATGAGTAACTTGCTTCTGAAGCTTTTCAGAATTTCCCAGTGCACTATTCAGCATCTGAGGAATCACCAACTGCATGAAATATCATAAAAGCAAGGCCGGGTTCTGTACCTGGCACAGGGCAGCCCTGGCTATACATACAGACTGGGGTATGAGAATCTGGAGAATAGCCCAGTGGAAAAGGATGTGGGGCTTCTGGTTGAGGGCAAGTCACATATGAACCAGCAGTGTGCCCTGGCAGCCAGAAAGGCCAACCATTTCCTGGGGTGCATCAGGCACGGCACTGCTAGCCAGTCAAGGGAAGGGGTTGTCCTGCTCTGCTCTGCACTGGTGTGTCCTCACCTTGAGTGCCATGTGCAGTTTGGGGCAGTACAGTCTAATAAGGACATCAAACTATCAGAGACTGTCCAAAGGAGGACTACAAAGATGGTGAAGGGTCTATAGGGAATGATATCTGAGGAGCAGCTGAGGTCCCTGGGTTTGCTCAGCCCAGAGCAGAGCAGGCTGAGGGGAGGCCTCATGGCGGCCTGCAGCTCCCTCATGAGGGGAGCGGAGGGGCAGGCGCTGAGCTCTGCTCTCTGGGGACAGCGACAGGACCCGAGGGAACGGCATGGAGCTGGGACAGGGGAGGGTCAGGCTGGGGGTTAGGGAAAGGTTCTGCACCCAGAGGGTGGCCGGGCACTGGGACAGGCTGCCCAGGGACGTGGTCATGGCATCGAGCCTGACCAGAGTTCAAGAAGCATTTGAACAACACTCTCAGACATATGGTCTGATTTTTGGGTGGTCCTGTGTGGAGCCAGGAGTTGGACTTGGTAGTAGTAGTAGTAGTTTAACAGTAGCATAGCTTCTGTATGAGGTTTGCACTGGAAGACAAGCCTGCTGCACATGGTTGTGAATGTCAGATGAGGAATTCACTGCACAATTTCAAGTGAAAAAACTAGCACAACTTAGCTTGTGCTCCCTCTCAACGTTTTCTCTTAATTATTCCTGATTATTCTAATAGATTTTCCCTTCCGTAGAGAGAAAAGGAGATGACTGCAATTTTGCAGCTATAATGGTAGGATATATAAAATATAAATTCCCATTTATACCATTGTTTCACTTAGAATTCATATTAAAAATAGGACAGCTGATATCTTAGAATAGTCTTCCGAGAAATGCAGTATATTGATGTTTCTCTAGACTTTTTGTTGTTGTTCTTGTTTCAGAAAACAAGCAAACAAGCAACCAATTGCTTGTTTTTTGTAGTTCTTCCTGTTCTTCTTTCAATTGTTGTTTTTCTTAGTGACTTTTATTTCTATACACTTGTGTTACATCCTTACTAACTTACTAACACTTGTGTTACATTCTTACTAATTTAAAAATATGACACTAGCCTTAATTAACATGTAAGATGGTAAAACATCTTAAATCAATTGTTCTTTGCTTAAACAGCAAATGTAACAAATGTAACAACTCTTCAAATGTTCTCATTCATTTTTCCAGAAGACAGGAAAGAGAAAACATGTTCACTGTGTGTGTGGTTATCAAACAAAGAAGTGTGAGGTAAGAGCTTGCTTTCCCCTGATAGTACCATAACAGAGACCACTGATAGATGTAATTGCAAATGCTTGATTCTTGTGGGGGAGGGGCTTAGCTAGAGGAAAGTTTGACAAATGCTTAATTCTTGAAAAATAATTTTTGCTAAATTTCTGTGAGGGAAAAAAAAAAAAAAAAAGCTTTAACAGCTTTGATAATTGCTATCAAAACCAGTAAGTAAATGAATCCAGTCACTATCCTGGTAGGCTTGTTGTATTTTTCAGTTTTCAAATCTGAGTACCTTCTGTACCTGGGAGGTAAAAAGTCCTGATTCCTTGAGCCATGTCTGTATTTATGTAGAAAAGAAAATGAAATTGTTAGGTACATTCTGCTGCCTTTTCCTTCAGAAGTTCCTTGGATATCTGTGTTCATTTTCGGGATGCTGTAATGTTACCTGTGTTTCCTACTGGTCCAAGCACAGCTGGTGAAACAACACTCATACACTGTTAAATTGCCTAAGAGTCTTATCGTGAAAGCAGTGGTTTGTGCAGCAGGAGTCTTTACAGTCAATTCATATTTCAAGGCTTTTTGTGTATGGATCACATCAGGAAATGAGCGAGACAATAAGAATTTGGAATTGTGGTACCAGCATTCCCAGACACATTTCTTTATTCCATATGGAGAAACAAATGTGTAAAAACCATTTGCAAAACTATAATATATTTTCCAAGTGATTTTTCTGTTAAATATTTTAACCAAAATTGGACATGTGTGGCTAGCTACAAAAATAAGGCCTTTTTTCCCCTTTAACCACACTTCTCTTGCCTCATACAGTAACTTGTTCAAAACATCTGTACCAGATTGTTTTTCCTAGGAATCTGCAAAAGTACACTGCAGGGTCTGAAAGAACATCATTACTGGCTAAATCCTGAGCCCCCACCACCAAGGCAATTCTTGGTGAGTGGTGTAAGTCTTCCATAACTCCACTGAAGTAGCTGTGACAGCTAACAGTGGTAGTTTCCTGTAACTGACTTAGGTGGATTACTCCTGCTTCCCCTGACTTATAAAGAGCTGTACAGTTCTAATGCCTAAAGCTGTAAAATAGTGCATTTTTCTGAAATAGTGCAAGATTCAGAAATGAATTCAGCTACCCTAAGAAATGCTGGGTCATCAAATGAGACATCAAATTCAGAACCTCACAATATTTTACTGACTTTCTGGTCTGTATCTAACCTGTGAAAACCAGGGTCTGAGAATGGATATTTCGGTGCTCAATTAAGAAAAGTAATGTGTTAGAGAGGAAATGCATTTAAATGCCAGTCAATAAATACAATGGAATGTCTTTTGTAGGTTGGTTCATGACTTCTGTGGGACATTGACAAAGTTAACAAAAAGACTAATCCTAAATTTCTTTGTTTGAATGCATAAAATGAAAACGGAATTGAGATTCACAGGTTTTTTGACATTTCCTCTCAATCCTGTATTCTTGCATTTAAGTACACATAGAAGCAACATATTTTGCATTTTCATAGACCCTTGTGGAAAACAAAACATTATGCTGTTCAGCAGATGAAAACTGTTTGTGTAATTTTGCAAGTTAACGTTTATTTAAAAATGTAAAGTGAGACATCTGCTGCCAGTGAGAAGCAATGCACTGAAGCCATAGTGACAGAATTTAGGCAACAGTGTTGTAGGAAAGTAAAAATAACAGAGATTGTTATGTTTATCTTATAAATTTATGCCAGTGTCCCTGAAAGATTGGGGGTGGGGGTAGGGGGGAAGTTTTTTCCTCCCTTCCTCCCTTTCTCCTTTCCTCCCTTTCTCCTCCCTCCCTCCCTTCCTATCTTCCTCCCTTCCTCCCTTCCTCCGTTTTCAATTTCCCTTTTGTGTGTGTGATAGGGAAGACAAGCAAGAAGGCATGATAAGGTAGCTAGAAAACCAGATCTTATTTCTTGATTCATTTATCTCAGAGCTGTAAGAAGGGCTTGCTGAACCACATGCTTCAGCAACTGGCTGAAGTGACAGTTTTGTTTTTCAGTACAGCTGTTGTGGTTTCTAAAAATCCCGAAAGGTCCTTCATTCAGCCAAGCAAGGCTCAAGTCTAACACTGGATGAAGCGTACATGGAATAGCTGTGCCCTGCTCATCAGCAGGAGGATCACAAATTTTCCTGTTTGAGTCTGACAATATACTGGTCCTGTCACAACTGAATTTTTAAAATACGTATGAGTTACTAGCAGTCTTGAGCCAGTCCCAGCAAATATACCAATGGGTAAAATTAGCAATAATACTGGCAAACTTTTCTTACATCTATTCAGTGTGGAAATGAATAAATAAATCATTGGAGACATTTTAGACCAGGTGCACACTGATATTTCTCTGGAAAAGCTATCCACTGTTTATTCCTGGTACCTCCTCTGTAGTTACGTAACCTTCAGGTAACACAGTTGTGTTCATTTTACATGTGGAAAATCTGTACCGTGGTGTCTGTCATTAGGCAACTGCTGAAACATCTTTCAGAAATAATTTATCTTTTTTTTTTTTTTTTTTTTTTTAGGTATTTACTCATCATGGTTTCTAAAAAAGTCCATTTCCTATCAGTCAAAGTCGTCCTATTAATAAGGGCACTTAACCTAAAAGTCAAGAGGCAAACGAGATACTGTAAAGAGAAACGGAAGACATTAAAAATAATTGTGCTTCTCACATCTGCCCTAGGGATTTTTCAAATACCTTCCAGCTTCCTAATGTCAACAAATGCTCAGCATATTCACTATCACAATTGTAACATGATACCAGTGCTCCAAATTCCATGCAGCTGGCTGTTTGTTTATATATATATATATGTTTATTTGGGTTTTGTTTTGTTGTTGTTGTTGTTTTTAAAAAAGCAAAAATCAAACACACCCCTCCACTTCCCTCCAACCCCTAGTCAAAAAACATCAACAACAAAAATTGCAGAAGGTTCAGACCCACACCCCTTGCTAGATGATGATCTTAGATTGCTGCTGTGATTACACACATTTCCTGTAAAAGTATGGTGAGTTATTAGTGACAGAAAGAGGCTGCATATACCACAACATAAGCCTACCATAAACACTGTACATAGAGCTGAACCTTAATACTGTCTAATAATTGAATTGGATTCAGTTATTCATGCAGCTGTGCTCGAGCAGCAGCATGCTCTGACACCCACAGAGGGAACAGTACCAGCTATATGATGTTCGTCTGGCTAAGTCTGAATGAATTTAAAGAAGAGAAAAGGGGGAAAGGGAAGTGAAGGGGAGAGAAGGGGGGGGAGACTTTTTTTCCTTGGGGAGATGAGATTCCAAATAACATATGGCCAATGTCAGCCTCTGTTTTAAACCTAGAAGGAGCTCAAATACGGTGGGGATATGTAGTGAGTGACAACATGCAGGCAATGGCAAGGTAGTCTTCTCCAGGTGATTTCTGAGGGGTTGCAAGGTGCTGTAAAGGAAAGACCACTGCTTCAGAAAGCTTTCACACTTAGATTGTGGGGAAACAATGCGTTGAACTGGGAGTTTGATGTGTAAAGAATAATTCATTCATTGTCTATTTTATTATCCAAGTCATAGCAGTTGGCTCACAAACACTCATTAGCTGTTTAACACCTCAAAATATAATATAAACTAAAGGGATATCTTGGCCTTCATTGATATTTTTTCTTGTTTTTATTGCTTTTGTTTATTTCAGGAGCTTGGAGAAATTCTGTGATATTTTCCTCTTCTGCACTGTTGATCCACATTCTAGTCAAATAATCATTAAAAAAAAAAAAAAGGTGAGGAAAAGTGGGGAAAAAAAATCCAGTTGACAAATTTCAGTTTTGGTAATGAGTGGGGGCCACAATGAAAAGCATGCTGTTATTAAATTTCAGGCCCAGTTTTCAAAGTTTAACAGTCAAAGCAGTTCTCCATTCAGATAAAGTATGAAATGTGCTTTATATTTTCTTATGAGATGGTAAACATGAATGTCCTAAAGCCATTAATGTCCCAAAGCCATTGTCTTTTATCCTTGATCAAACTTCCAGCTATATTATACTGTCAAGAGCAATTTTTCAGTAATACTTCAGAAAGTAATAAGAACTTGCTGAGGGAAGAAGATCAAGCCAGAAAGGACTAAATGCTAACACTGTAATCTCACTGGAAAAATATCATTCCTGTATCTGACATACCACCCTACATTCTTCCTGTGGCTAGTAATTCATTCCTTACTGTCCTGCTGTGAGGCGTGTTTTCTTACCCACGAGACCTTCCCACCCTTTTCCAGTATGCACTCTGCTTTTTGATTATCACTCCTCACCCTCCATTCATATGCATCTCTTAAGACATCTTGCTCCCCGGATAAAAGCTTAGTTTGCATATCTATGTTCAAGCATGCCAATTACTTTTCTCTTTGACTGCTTGCAAAACGTTAGCTAAAGATGTTTTGAGCAACTTCTGCAATTAGTCATGCAGTGACATTGCTTTGCCTCTATTTTCTTTAGTCTTTTAGAGCTGCTGTAACTGTGTCTGATCCATCATTTCCCAAAAGCATTGGAGAGTATCCGTATTAATCTCACAGCTATTCAAAACTCTAACTGTGAAGCGGTGATTAAAAATATCTTAACTTTGGACTGGCTTAGTTAGGGCCAGGCTTCTGTGGTTATGCACATCTTTCAAGACTATGTAAATGCTTTTAAATAACATCATTCAAAAGGGACAGTGTGAAATAATCACATTATCAGAGGGTAGAAGTGCTTAAAAAGTGATACTGTGTAATTTGTGACTGAGCTAGATCATTGCCTTATGAGTGCAGAGTATGAGATATCCTTGTACACTTGCTGTATGTATGTACACAAATCAGCCAAGCTTAGGATGCAGTTGCACCTATTTTCTTACAATGTTGACTGTCCCAGGTTGTCCAATTGGAAAATTCAGTGGATTCATCTGAACTATCTATTTATTTTATAGTACTGTCTCCATAAGAAATAATCTTAATTTTTCCTTAAATAATATTGGTTGGATGGGACTCTGAGCAACCTGGTTTAGTGGACAGTGTCCCTGCCCATGGCAGAGATTTTGAAATTAGATGATCCTTAAGGTTTCTTCTAACCCAAACTGTTCTATGATTCTAATTAACCTAAAAATATTTAAGTTAAATGTCTCAGAAATTGGATTGATGATGCTTCCAGTCATTACATATTGTTTTTTAAAAAAATGTGTCTTGAATTTAACATCAGTCTTAATGAAAATATTTCTGGATTTAAGTTGAGTTGCAATCCTTTGACATTGCAGCATGATACTGAGCTGAACTAGATTTGAGTTTGGTACGTCAGATATTGTTTTAACGATATAGAATAAGATTATTAGTAGAAATATCAACAAAAGCTTGCATAGTATCTGTCTAATGTATACCTGGGACAGAACAACAGGGCATCCTGTTCTCACAGAAATGAATGTCTTGCTTTCTCATGGACTAGTTTCCCGTATCTACTTTTTTTTTTCTTTTTTTTTGTACTCAAAGTATTTTTGTCAGTACTTCTCACAGAACTTTGATGGACTTTGTACAACAACCTAACTGTAATAGGAATCTACAAGTACTGCAAAATGCATGGAGTAAGGAGCTTCGTATAAATTAAAGGGAGGGAAAAAAAATAAAAAATAAAAATAAAAAACACAACAACAAAAGACACCTACAAAAAACAACCACCATTGGCTCTTCTAAATGTCATAGTAGATCATCCTCTGCCCAGTGCCCACATAGAATATTTTTTTCTGGTTAGGCAGCTGCAGCGCTGTGACTCTTCATGTTTTGCAGACCAATCTGTCCATCTCCCACCCTGTCAATTATATTCAGCTGTTGTCACATTGCTCCCTTTTATTGCTAGCTGTTTGGGGCAAGGATCAGCTGTTTTTTAGAGAGGGATGTTGCCTAGTTACAGTGTAAGAAGAGTCAATGCAAAACCAGGAGCTCTTGTGTGCTACTGCAGTAGTAAAAACATAGCAAGGGGAAAGTGCCAAAGGATTAGGTATTTATAGGTATTTTGGCCACCCTGAAGGCACACAGGTTATGCAGCTGTGTGCGTTTGCACTTCTGAATTAGTATCTGGCTTGAAAATCCAATTTACCTTTCTCTGCAGTGATTGAAAAGAGAGCTTCCAAAAGCTTTATCTTCCCTTGTTTAATGGCTGGCCATTAATACAGCATATTCTAAGAAGGCGCTGTTTGTCATGAAGAGCAATCTCATTTTGTGTACTAGCCCAGTCCTTTTCCACTCTTTTTAACCTTTATTTTTCTAAACATCAAATAAGAAATCCACCAAATATCATACAAGTACATTGGTATAAGGAGAACTCTAAATGTTGTCCTCTAAGTCATAATTACTGTTCTAAAATGACGTTTTGTCCTACCAGTATGCTGGAAACTATAGCAGAACAGGTCATCATCACCTTCCTCTCTGCTTTCAGTTGAAAATGCACAGGCAGCTGCTGCTGAACTTCTGCATATTAGAATGGTCAGTTTTGGGTAGCCTTCATATTCTGGGCAGGAAGCAGCAGTTAGTTCCTCAACCCATGTATGTATTTTAACCAACAGTAGAGAGTCATAGTCAATTTAGCATTATGGTTTAATCTAGCAGTGTTTGTAAGTGAACATCCATTTATGTGTGAATTACTAAAATGAGGAATTACATAGCTGAAAAGCTAGAAAAGGTTGTGCTACTCACCCTAATCTAAACAGAAGTGTGATTTCAGGAGCTAATAATAAAATTTACAAGACTCTGAAGTGAAATCATTAGGCTCTGCAATTGTGTAATATTTCTTCCCAATTTTTCTTGATGTCTTTCTTGAAAACTTACGCAAGGAGAGATGTAACTGGAAAGTGATTAAAATGATCTTACGGCACTGCTATCTTCTATTTCTATAGTTACTTCCCAGCTTAAAGGGAAAGAAGTGTTGCTGACAAGTAACAACATGCATGTGCATTGAGAGTTGACATTCCAGTCTTACAAGCTTTCAAGCCTGCTGATTTGAACCTGATAGAACCCTGCACAGTTCACACCAGTAGTAAATTAGCTCATTTTTGTTAAGTCTATATTTGTGATTACCTGCCTTACCTCAAATATATATTAAGTCTATGTCACAAAGATAAATTATGTACCACCAGGGAAAGGAACCAGAACAATCAGATCTAAACAGAATTGCATACTCTCACTTCCAGGTGCACTTTTTTTTTTCAATAATTATTTTTCTCTAATTACCCACTCTTGCAAAACAGTGATGAATGGACTTCATTACATCGGGATTTACTAAGGCTTTTTTTTTCTGTATAATTGGAGTCGCAAGTTTTTGCCACTAGAGAGCAGATTTGCACTATAAAGTGTAGTGTGCTTACCGAGAAATGTCAAAGGACTGAGCATATAGCATCCTGTAAATAACAGCTTTCAAATGCAATCACCTGGTAATGTACATGTATGCCTGTTTTCTTTCTTGTCCACTAATGGTCTTTAAACTCTTCCCTGATTTTTATAAATTGCTTATTTTCGAGACTGTAATGGTTAAGTATTTTGCATGTTCCAAGACTCTGGTGGAGCTTTAAAATTCTCTTCATACTAATCTCAAATTCAGGAAAGAACTGGATATTCAATGGAGGGAAGCTTAATCCTGTTTTGAGTATACTACCCTGGTAAATGTTGTTTGAACAAACGGAGATTGATCAGCTCAAATTAGTTTATGTCTAACTCTTATTTTTTTCAGTCTATTAAATCAACCTTTCTTTACTTGAACATTACATTAAGCCAGATTTAGAAACAACATGAAAACCCCTCTTGGCTGTTGAGGCATTCTGATATCTGTATATGTAGGGTGTGATTTTATAATATTTTTTCAAGCTTGTGGGATATCTAAAAGGGCCAAAGAATTTGCAAATCCAGAAAAGGGAAGCTCAGAAACGCAGTTTGTTTTCTGAATACCCAACAAAATACAATATTTGGGGTTGAATCTTCTGTCTATTAGAATCAGTAGTTGGCATAATACTTTGATCAATACAGTGGTAAGTCCAAATGTTACTGTTGGGCAAATACGCTTTCACCTATTGCATCCCTTAATAGAGGAGAAATAATAGATATCAGAAGTGGCGTTCAGAGTGTTTTTGCTTCACTAGCTCATGGGTAGAAAAATGCTGCTGGTTCACAAGTTCACAAACCGACATGGTCAATGTAATAACCAAGCTTTATGACATCCCTTTCACTGTTTTAAACATGCAGTGCATACTCTTCCTTGTGCAGTTTGTTAAATGTGTTAGGAGCACATCAAACACTGATCAAACACTGCAGAATATTTTTTCATATGCTTAAAGAACTTCAACAGTGAAATTTTCTTCTATAACAGTCTCTTCATTGGGTTCTGTCAACTGAACACCTATACCTCTGAAAGAGACAGTATTATATCTTTGAAGATTTTTAAAAAAGATCTGTTTCAAAGGCACAGAATGTTTTAAATCTCTCGTCATCTCAGATAGCATTGCATTATGGATTCTAAGAAGCACACAGAGGGTCTAGCCCATACTGGAATTGTGTAGCTGTCTATGAGGTGTGGCTTGAATACTAAAAGCTATTAATTTTTCAAGTTTAAATTCTGTGAGTTACGCATGCAGCTGATTGAGAGAAAAACTCATATCACTTAATGTCTTTAAACTCAAAAAATGGATGAACATATTATTGTACATTCTCACTCATACTTTTTCTGTGTTTTGGCTGAAGATCTTGTGAGAAGCATCAAATTGTATTGGGGTGGTATGTGTAAAACATGACTGTGAAAAAGAATGGAAATGCACTTCCTAGGAAACCTTCAACTAGAAGAACTGATGTAACTCAAATATTCTGACATGCTGTTGCACCACATCTGTCTTCCCAACCATACTCTTGATATTTTTGCTTTTGTGGTATCCAGTTGCTAGTGGAGAACAAGATGACCAGGAACAGAAGGCATGTCTCTCTACTGCCAAGGAAGAGGCTGCTTGTTGGCTACTGTACAATAAATTGAAATTATATCAATGCTGTTTAAATATCATGGCTTACATGATGTTGTGATAGCATTTTAAGCAGGGTTGAAGGTAATGATGAGTAACAGAGCAGAGTGGAGTAATCCAATCCTCTTCAGCAGTTCAGAAAGAAAGTAAAAAAGAGTCATCAGATGTGGCTCAGTCTAGTCATATGGCATGCAGATGATGAGACGATGTGTCATTTGTTTTCTTCCTCAGCCACCAAACAATACGTCTGTCTGCTTTATCATTCCATGTGGTTTGTTTCCCTAGTTGTCCTTTGTAAAACGTCCGGTAAGTTTAAATAGGCTAGCTGGTGTCACTTTCCTTTATTTAGCGATTCCTCTGCCTGTGACTGGGACCTGATTGTTCTATAACCTGCGTTGGACTCCCACAGCAATTACCCTTTTTGATGTCAGCTGAGGCTCAGTGAGGTGAGAGCTGGCCTCCTCAAAAGCTTCCAACAGAACTAGTGCGGCAGCTCAGGTGACAGCTGGTCATATTCCTGTTAGGAAAAATTTTTATAAATATAAAATGAATATGGTTTGTGAATTATAAAATACATAAATATTATAAAATATATAAATATAAATGTATTATATAAAATATATTTGTATGGTGTATGTATAATACAAAAAATGTGAATACCATTTATGTTTGACATATATATGATTTATATTTTATATACACTTATATAAGAAGGAGCCTCAGCAAAATTCATGCCCATTTATGTCTAATTTGTCCATGTGAGGACTCTCAACTGAATTTAGATAGTGTGTTTTAAGATATTACTACTTTGGTTACTTGCCATGTGTCAGTCCTTACCACAAGGATGGTAGTATAAGTGTCTGATAGTTTGCATTAATTTTGTGCCAAATCTGATCGTAAGTGTAACCAACTCATCAGAAGTTAGTTGTTGCCCTGAAGTACTCATAGCAGTATAAAGTATGTTTAGTGTAAGCCAAAACGGTTCTTTAGTAAATTAACTGTTGTTTGTGCACCAATAAAATCGTATCTATGGTGCTGAGTAGGCAGTATGTAACCAGGCTTAATTATAGCTACTGCATGTGCATCTACCATTTCCTGCCCACTTTAACCTTAGTCAGAAGCAAGTGGGACTGAGAGGGAGAGCATTGTCTGTTTAGGGGGTTTATAACTGGAATTCTATTTATGGCCACCTACACAGTGGGAAATTCTGATTTCTCATATTACAACAGAAAAAAAGGAAGCAAAGCATAACTTCCTCCTGTCTTAAACTATCCATCTCAGTTTTTTAATGCTTGCTACATTACAGAAGCTAATATGCTAAGCTTTATGATTTATTTCTGGTAACACAATATAGCAAATTTGTTAAGGCTGCTAGAAGTCAGAACATATTTTTAACCATTTGATGAAGAAATGCCAGCCTAAATTAATTGACTGTATAAAGATATTAATTTACACAATTTGGACAAAGGTAGGTTTGTAATGCGCCGTGACACTAAGAGCTGAAATGTAGTGGTTCATGGGAAGTGAACTGACCTTTGTAGTCGACTCTGAAGGAAGGTGCAGCTCTTATTGCTTTTTCTTCTACACCATTTGCCATTTCTATCTGTCCTCCTTAGTCCAGCTTTTGTTCCAAGATGAGCTTAGAATGGAAATGCTGAATTCAGACACCCACAGATTTTGGAAAAATAGATTTGCAACTAGTCTGAAGCTTCTGCTCATTACTGGAAAGTGTGATATTTTTTTTTTTTTTTCCCTGTAGAGTCAACTCTTGGTATTCCAAAATGATCTCTGTGATTCATGGCAAAATAGTAGGGGATATTTTAAGCTTCTGAATGTTAATCAAGTGCTATCATTCAGTGACTTAGTTCCAGCTGAACAGCCTGGAAGAATTTCTGATTCTTTCTAACATCCTTGGTTTTGCTTGTGTGCTAGAAATTTCCAGGAATTTGTCATACATTGACTTCGCTCTTGTCTTTTAGGACATATGGTGGCAGAGTGTGAAACGGTATATTACAAGCCTCCAGATAAAAGCACTTAAAGAAAGGTAACTCTGATCTCCTTCATAGATTAATGGCCTTTAAGTGTATCTTCAAACTGTTACTGATATTTACATAAACCAAGACATCCTGCAGTGTCTCTACCCTTAAAATACCAAACAGCAAACATATATTGGCAATAAAATATATTAATATAAAATACATTGGAATATGTTATCCAGGGAAAAGAGATGACCAAATTTAAAAAGAATGGTTCAGCTTTAGTTGATATGACTTATCTGCATAAATCATAAATCATAAAGCAGAACCATTCACTGCAGGCTGTCAGCTGGATTTGTTTCTTAGAACAGGAAGGTGACCAGCCAAAACTTCAGTAAGGAGCCCAGCCTTTTTCCTCTAAGGCCTTTAGCCTTCAAACATAGTGAACATGGAAGACACAAGTTGTTGTACTTCTATCGCAAGTACTTTGTTATAGAACTTTCTGCATGTTGTTTTGTTTAAATTTATTTACTTTACCTTATGGTAAAGTTAAAGTTAAAAAAAAAAAAAAAAGTTAAAGTTGAATAGAAGAAGGTCTGCCATGCATGTGATGCTGCTTTTACTTCCTGTGCAGCAATTCGAGCAGGAGGCTGAGGTCTTGATTCCCAGCGCAGCTGTAGCCTTGTGTCACATTCTCATTTCCCTCTCAGAGATGTGGAGATAATTTTACTTCTCATGGAAAACATGTCATATGACTGTAAGGAACTCGTGCTAAAGCAGCAGCAAAGACAGTTAACACTGACTACACGATTTAAGTATCTGCACATAAGAGCTAGAGGAAGAAGAAAGATCGTAATTCTTGCTTTACTTCGTAGATGTTTAAGGACATTGAAATAAGTGTCCTATCTGAAACATGAGAACAAAATTCCCCACAGATGATATATTTTTGCAAACTTTCTTATAATTGAAAGCCTAAAAAAAAGAAAATTGTAGGTGAAACAATTTTATTTGAAATACCACTATATTTTTACACTGTTTATCAAAGATTAACAGTAGGCTTTCTAAACAGTATTTCTAAAACATTTCCTTTCCAGGACAAATTCAAGTAAAGCTCATGTCAAGCGAAGTAATGTTATCTGCCATTACTGGCAGTCATATTATTAGCACAATTATTTTTTTTGTTGTTTGTTTGTTTTACTAATGAAATGATTTACACTTATGTAACGTTAATGATTCATTATGATAATGAATTTGCACAACTCTGGGAAAAATGAGAGAAACCCTTATTTTCTTAGAATTGAACTCACTTGTATTAGACATCTCAATAGTTCCAATATCTCAGAGAATCCATGGCTAAATTCTTTAGACCTTTGGGTTTGTTTGTTTGTTTGTTTGTTTGTTTGTTTGTTTTGGGGTGGTGGTGGTTGTGGTTGTAAATGTCTGGTTCAAAATCAGGTTTTAATGTTAAATTGGGCTGTGAAACCCTTCTGAAGGACAGTGTGCTTGAAGACATTCTAGAGTCTTGATATGTATCAGATAAATTAAGAAATGTTTAGAGTTTTGCTTGTCATCCTGTTTTTTAGTAGATTATCAGCTATTACAGAAAAGAGAAAAACAGTAATATCATCCTTCTTTCCTCCCACTTATTCCTTGGAGAAACTACCAAAACTATGGGTATACTGCATTGTTAATCTGGAAGAATTGCTCCTTTCTGGGATGCCAAATACATGTGTTTTGCTTGGCAGCTTTCCGTCCTTTGTTGGTTTTGAAAGGATACTTGGCTGAAATTGAATCTTGTCTCGCAACAGCATTTAATTAGTCTCTGTCCCTTTGAGATTCGGATTAAAAACTGTGGATGTTGTCCATCTTCATTTTCACAAGCAATTGATACACAGAGCTGACAAAGTATTCTATCAGAATACTGCTGAATTCTGGCAGAAATCTGTGAGAAGCTCATAATTCCTAGTAAGTCTGCAAGGTCAACAGCTGGTAAAACAAATATAACCATCTCACTCTTGAACATCTTTTGTTCAGCTCGTACTGATGAGTCAAGCTCTTTTCCAGAATGAAGTCAGAATTATTAGCTAAACCACACATGTCCTTTCCCACCAAGAAATGCATGGTATTGTAACTACTGCTTAACACACAGTCCACAACCTAAAATACTGTAAAGAACAAGGCTGTATATCTATCCCTTATATATCGTAGCCAAACCACATGAAATGCTGGGTTAAATGCAACATAAAGTTATTCCCCAGAACTGTCACTATGATGTTATAGCCCTGGCTCAGCATTTTTAATGGTGAAATAATTTCTTAAATTGTAACTTAGCTATAGAAAGTGATATAGATGGCCTAGAAATTACAGTAGAAGGCAGGAGGAAAGAGGAGTGATGCAACTACTCGTCTTACCCAGGTTTCTCCTTTTTCGTTTGTTTGTTTTGCTTTGTCAATCTCCAGGATGTTTATGTTCAGCAGAACACTAGCCATTTTAGTGACCAGTGTGAAAACCTGACTCTGCTGACTTCAAGCTTCATCTTCTCCAAAAGCTCTGAGGAGCTATTATTAGAATATGATATAAGAAACTGTTGGTGCTCAACTTTACTGCTCACTTTTTATCTACATTCTGTACATGCATTGTTTGCATGTAGGATCACAGGAAAATATTGCATACAAATGGCAAATGCTGACATTTTCAATGTGACTACAGTCTAGAGGTACAAACTATATAACTATATTTGGAAGTTTTTTTTATTTGCTTGTTTGCTTTAAAGAGGCAACTATATAATTTCTTTGCAATATTACACAGCAATTCAAAGCATCTACAGGAAAGTTAAACACATAGTCCTATCTTTACTTCCATCCATGCATCATTTACTTACTAGGTTTGGGTTATTTTTTTCCCCACCCATCTGTTATAACAGAATTGTTATATTCATAGTCAATTTAGATATTTCAGATTGATTCACTCCTTTTTAAAAACTTAATATGCACAGCTTTTATGGGTTGAATATTTTCTTCATTACTCTTTCAACTTGTACCAAATACAAGCACTTGCAGCATTCTGTTTTCACATTGCTTTTGCTTTTTTTTTTTTTCTTTTTTGTCTAATTCTCACACAAGCATACAGAAGGTCTAGCTGCAAATTTTAAACCAATTTTTATATCTTTGATTCAAAACTTTTTCTAGTTTATTAGAACGTGTCCCATGGCTCCCCAAAATACTAGATAATAAATTCTTTCCATTGATGAACATTTCACAAGATGTAGTTCAATTATGTAAAAGGCTTGTGTTTTCCAATTTAATAACATGCTAACAAATAACTTCAGAATCTGTTTTCTGTAGTGGTGTCCCATATTCAGTCTTTCACATCAGTAAAAACAATGTGAGCTATGTGCTTCTACGCCTATGTCTTTATAGGTCTTGAAAATTTTCAGTATACATTCAGCATGGGACTCTAATATGCAGGAAATTATACATAAATATTGCAGAATGTCATGTCTTTGAACCTAGATCTGTAACATGGTGTGTAAGCACTGCAGCCATTTTACGGTGTACACATGGAATATTTTCTCCCCTATGTTAATAGTTTGAACAGTGAAGGAGTAGAGCCTCTCTTCCAACAGTATCTTAAGGCCTGCTCCTCAACACCCCAGTAAAACTGTTAATAAACTATTTATTTTTAGAAAACTATAATATTTTCATGCCAGATCACTATTTTCACAGAAGAGAAAGTAGTGATAATTTGGGTTGTCTTACCTGAAATTTTGAAATGTTTATGTCAGAAACTAGTTACATTTCCCGAAAGATATCTCAATTCATCTCTAAAATTACCAGTTAATTTATCTTAGAAAACATACTACATGGATTCCCAATGCCCTTCGTTACTCCACAAAAGATGCGACTAAACTTATCCTCCAGCTTGACAACACTTTCAGTTACCTGAGGATCTTTGCCTATGTTAGAACTACAAGAATTGAGTTATTTTCTCTATTATATAGCTATGCTAATTACAAGTTCTATTTAAATGAATATTAGCACTTATTTTGACCATCACACAAAACCATGAACAATCTTAAAAGTTGCTGTGACCTTGAAGAAAAATTTCTTGACATACAACTTACTGCTGCTGACTTGGAGTCAGACATCATGACTACTTCCTGCTTCTAGAGAGATATTTTTCTTAAATAATTAATAATTACTTTGTTTTAATTAATTGAATGATTAAATAAATAAGAATAAATAATAGAATGCATAATTAATAATTTAGAAAAATTAATACTAAGGTGGGAAGAAAAGAAAGAAAGAAAAAAAAAACACCAAACAAAAACAGAAATCCCACCAGAAAACAGCATACTGGATCACAGAAGAGGCAGATAAGATTCTACAGCAGCTTGTGGTGAATGTTGAGCTATTTGGATGCTAATCCAAACTCAATTATGCTACATTT
>CM021729.1:40506692-40548226 GCA_011074415.1 Stictonetta naevosa
AGCAGCTTGTGGTGAATGTTGAGCTATTTGGATGCTAATCCAAACTCAATTATGCTACATTTTCTCATGTTCCACCAATACTGGATTCTGTCCCTGCAATTCTTTGCTTCTTCAAGTGTGACATAAATATAACTTTGGTCCAAGGTAAAAATTCTGTCTTTGTCAATCCACTTGAAAAAAGAAGTCTTTAATCTATTTGTGAGTTATAGCATCTTTTGGAAAGCATATTAGCTCACTGTTCTGCTCTGAATAATTTTTTCTTTCTGCACTTTGACGCAGCAAAATAGTTAACTGCACACATAATTCTAAGTATAAATCCTTTTCTGTATCTGAAACCAGCTTCATGAAACAGTACCTTGCAAAATCTGTGAATGGTGAAATAATGAAATAATGCCTGCCTCTTATGCAACCTTGGAGCACAAAATTTGTCAATCTCCCAAAAAAATGGTTGCTTCTAATCTAATCTTATCTAAAGGAAAGTTTCATAGGGCAGAATAATATCCTTTATTCAACCAGCTATTGGTAGCTGACGGGAGGAAGACCCACAAGCTTTTAACTAGCATATTATTTTTTTTTTGCATGTTATGTATTTTCCTCCAGTACATAAAGTACAGCTGACAGTGGTCAAATTTCAACTTTTTTTTAGAGTCTGAGTGGTATTTTTTACACAAAATTACAAGGATTGCCAGAGAGACTTTTAAAACTAAACAGTGCAAAAAATCCTTGAATGAGGAAAGTCTTCCAACTTTTGTCATTACTAATCTTTTCTATGATTATGTACTTAGCTTTCTACAAAAAGAAAACATCATTTTTTAAACAATAATTGGTTAAGGGAATACTTTGTATGCTTAGTGTTCTGTAGGGACAGATATAGATCTCCTGTTATGTTATGGAAGTTTCAGTTTCCAGAAACTTGAGAGTTTATTTTGCTTTGTACGTGTGCCAGTGAAATGGAAGCCTTACCAAAGTTTCATAGTTAAATGTTTAAGACACGTACACCCATATGTGGTGTACCTCTTTTTAAAGAGGTACTACTAAGATGCTCAGCTTCATATTGATTTCAGCTCCCAACTGTCCTGAAGGGCAGGATTCATTCAGAATCTACCCAGGATCATGGTGTTTTGGTCATGAAGCTGCATATAACACTAAACGTGCTGCACTTGGAGCACCCAGGCAATCCTAATCACCCCACTTTTCCCTTCACAGGGCACATAAGGTACATAAGAAATCCCTCCTTCCTGAATTCATTTGTGGCGAGTGAGTTTTTGGCTGGAACTTGAGTCTCCTTTGTTCTGTTCTGCCTATGCACCATGCTGCTCGGGAAACAACTGTGGTGATCTTAGGAAGTATCAGCCTAAAAATCTCAAAGAGCATGCAACACCACTGATTTTCTGCGTACTGCTGTATGGGATGGGGATGATAAACCTTACACTGAAACTGGTGCAACCTGCAATTTTACTGGCAAGTATGAGCTAGTGATTTACATTAATGTGTCTCAATTTCTAATAAATAGAATGAAGTCTTTGTCCAATGCTTGTGAATTGTACTGGAATCTGTGTCACAGAAAATATATATATGTTATCTTATATATATATTATATACAAAATAATATATATATATATAACATGAATCACTACAGTCCAGTAGTATCTTTGGTATTTCTCCTCTGTTTTAGGGTGGGGTGTTAGTCCAACTTGTGAATCAGTAGAATACTGGTGACTGAATGGGATTTAAATTAGAAATATCCAATTAAGACTGTATATTTATAATAATAATAATAATAATAATAAATTGCAAAATATCTGAACAAAACTGGAGTTGCATTCCTAACCCAAAGGAATCCAAAGTTATCTTCTTAGTAACTGCTTCCAAAACACAAAGGGCTGATGAATTTGATTTTTGAGGAGTGCAGGGGTAGGTAAAGGAGAACCTTTTTATTGGCATACACCTTGCCATAGACCCAATATTGTAATTTGGCTATTCCCATGAAGGGTCCTTGTGGGGACTGTGGATGAAGAAAAGCAGCGTGTGACCAGGTCCTGGGCAGATAAAGATCAATGTATGCTACCATCTGAGTTGCCACAGAGTGTGAGGAAAACAAACAAACAAACAAACAAAAACACACCATAATTTTCAGTTTCTTTGTAATGACAAATCTCAAACCAGCTTTCCTTGTCTCTGGACCAAGTATCTCTGACTGCTTTGGTTCTGAGTTGTGTAACACAGTAAGCTAAGACTGTGCTAAATGAATTTTATCATAAAAGAAAGTAAACACCATTTAAAAAAAGCAAAACTTTTTTTATGACTGAAATGTTGGAAAGCCGGTTCTAGAGTGAAGTTATCAGCTAAGCAATAGAAAAGCCAAGTGTACTTCATGGTGGTTATTTCAAGAAATATTGCAGTTCATTTCTGACACAAGAGGCTGAAGACTAATAAATAACTTGAACCACATGAGAGGTCTAAGAAGCTGAGAGTAATCAGCGGCCTGGGGCGTTTTGCTGCCCCTTGTGGACAAGGGAGCTTTTACTAGAAAATTAGCTCCTGACTGCAATCTCCTCGAAGTGTGCTCAGACCTTGTGCTGATAGTGTTGAAGCTCAGGAGACAAGAGAGGGGTCAGTTAAGCTGTTTCTGGTTCTCTTTCTCATACAAGAATTTTTCATCAATTTTTTTTTTGTTGTTTGTGTGGGGATCTTTGTTTTTGTTTTTGTTTGCTTGCTTTGCTTTTGTATGAGAGAAATGTGGTTGAAATTTGACTTGAAGTCTTTCCCATCCTAGACGGTCACATGCACTTTCCTTTCCCAGGTGCATCTCTCCCTGTAAAAGCACACAGCAACCTCTTTTTTCCAACAGCTCACTATTCTCGCTGTCTTTGCGCATCCCCAGTGACAGTCTTACTGCCAATTACTGTTACTTGTTGCTGCCTGACTTCTTGCTGTGTGGTAACTGCTTCCATCTATTTGCTGCTTCCTAATGTAAGTGCTGTAAAAGTCACTTGGAATGAAGCAGCAAAGATAGACAGCTGGGATGGAAATTGGAAGGTGAATGTACATAAGGAAAGCAACTCCGGAATAGGTAATGGTTATAAAGCTCCTATTTGAAGGGGGTTTTGTTTCTTTGTTTGCATTTTTTTTCTTACTTCTATCATAAATATTTGATCTTTGGAGGAAACACATTTGTTTCATCAAGTTCATTCACTTCTCCCATCACGTGAATTCAAGAGAGCCCTGCCTTACCCTTTCTGCGTACTCTCTGACAACAGAGGCCCTGACTGAGGTAGGGTGTGAGTACAAGAAGCACAGTGAGTCTGTGATGTTTCCCAAAAATTTGACTAAGCCTTTATGTCACATAAAGAACCATAGTTCTCTTTTTAGTTCAGGCAAGTCACCTAGCCAGATATCCCATAACATATCCCTAACCTCTTTCTCAGTAGGACACCTGGGCAAAGGTTTCAATATGGATAGTAGTTGACTACCTGAATTACACAGCCATTTATATTTGTATACAGATTTCTGAAACCATCTAGTAACTGTATGTATACCAAATGCACTTGAATTTCAGTTTCTCAGGTTTAGTAATATGTACCTGTTAACATGACTCGTGTTATTCATTATCTTTGTAACAGTAGCAGTTGTCAGTCAAATGCTAAATATCAGGTAGTCACATTTTTAGAGGTTATTTTATTCTACTAAAATGCCACCCTATAAGTAAATTTTAAAATAATCCGTTCTATTTAGGAGCAACTTTCTCCAAGCACATGGTTTGTGTTATGTTAGGGAGTTCACTGTGGCTGCCAGATTTAATAAGATTCAGTGTAATATTATTTTAACCAACGGAGTTGAAAACCCCAAATTATAATGTCAGTTGGAAACTCTCATTGGAAAAAAGGAGGGGTAAAAAAGGAAAAAAAATGCTTTCCACAGGATTTAGATAAGCATAAGGGAGCTGCAAATCAACAGTATCCACAAATTTATATACGAGTTGTAAAGTTTGTTTGTTTCTTCATTTTCCCCTAAAGTACTACTGAAAAAACCTAAACTATGAAAGCTTCAAATGGCTCAGATTTAGAGACTCAGCCAACTGTGCTTTTTAAGCCTTGATTTGTTACTAGTGACCTTTCATTGCAGCTAGTAGTTGGCTGTTTACCAGTGGGCTCAAGGCTTGACATTCACTGATGAAAGTTGGCTTGCATTTCCCTACAGACCTCCCACTTCCTTTCTCCAAGTCATTTCTAAGCAGTGTGTGGGGAAACTCTGTCACTCTCTCATTGATAATATCCAGCATTTGAATTTTTCTATCCAAATCTATAGTGGTTTCAATATAGATTACTTTTTAAAGAAAAATAAAAAGTACAAAGAAACTTATCTGTGTATCTTAATATTACTTTTTTAAAATCAAAGGCCATATAACACTGAAATACACCTCTTCCTAACATCCCATTCAGTTGATTCAGCCTGTTGAATTTACACAAAGAAACATTATTTTCTACGTTACTTCCATTAGGTAAACTGTCATTATTAGAATTTTAGTAATGGACTTTATTTAACTCTGTTATAATTTGGAAGAGGTGATATATGTATTTTTTTCAGAAATTTTTTTTTAGAAAGTTGTATGTTTCCAGTTGTAAAAACAATTTATATATTTATATTCTGTTTTCAAGCAGTTTTATTATTGTTATTAATTATTTATTGTTATTGGATTAAATTAAAAAGCATGTCTAGAATTTGGGGGAGACAAAAGTAAGCTGTAGTTACTGTCATGGAGATAAGTCTGACCTGAGATATTTTTGTTTTGAGGAAACTGTTCTTTTTCATATGTCTGAAAAATGTGGTGTGCTAGTTCAAGCCCAGCTACTTTTAGAAATGAAACAAAATGATGCTTTAAATAAGCATGCTAAAACATGTTCTTCTTTCTGAATAATTTATAAGACTAACTAAAGAAAATTCAAGACATTTATCTTCCCACCTTGTTGTACCTGAATAGAATTTTGAGCGTGATCTTTTCTTGGAAACTTATTTGGAGAAGACCAGACAGGACAAGCCATGGTACTGATGGGTGTCTGTAGGTATCAATAGTGGGATGTCAACAAACAAAAAGGAAGCTTGTACTTTCCTCATAGTGTTTACCTTACAAGCAAACACATAAGGAACAGTTGTGAAAGCAGAAATCAGATTAGCAATCCTTGTAACCCTTTTCTTTCTCTCCTCCCAGCCCTGTGTCATTCAGTTCAGTATTCCCAGTGCCAACCAGAATGCCTGTCTCTCTTCCCCTTGAACAGATGGGCTTTGCAGCATGCCCAGGATGCTTTGGATTCCAACCACTTTGGCTGGAGCTGTGCTTGCCAAAATAAATAAAATAAGAAAGGGTCCAGGGGAGACATGCCCTGCAGGTAATGTGGCACACTCTTTATAACCAGCTGGGGCATAGCTTGATGTTAGCTCAGCTGTGTAGCAGCACAGTAAGAAAAGGTGGTCTGCAAGAGAAGATGAAACCCAACTGTTCAGATTTGATTTTAATAAGAATTTGGGATCTGTGAATGGTTTGAGGAGACAGAATCTGGAGCTCTGCAGAGCAAAATTCCAACTCCCTCTGCAAGAGATGTTTGGTAGGCAGTGTTACTGTGGGGATGAGTGCCACATGCTGATTAAAAGCTGCTGTGTTCTGGTACAATTCATCTAACATGGATGTAGACTTGCTGAGGAAAGGAAGGCCGATAGTGTATATTTCTTCCTTTCATGTTACTGAGAACTCTACTACATCATTATAAATTATTTATATGACTATAATAGGTGCAACACCATTTGCTGTTCTTCAGTTAAGTAATAACTCGTGTTGTTTCTCTTTCTCAAATGGATAAAAACCCTCCTAGCAAAACCACTTAATAGCAAGAAATCTGTGTTATAAATTTAGAAATTAATTTTACCAAATTTTGTCAACTGACCTTGATCGTCCCTACTTCCAGCGTCACCCCGCAATGCAGAAAATGGAAATGTGACTGCAATAAAACTTAACTAAACAACCCAGATACACTCAGGTTTATTCTGCCTTATACATCCAAGGGCAGGAAGAATGATTTTCTCCTTTTCAAATGGCAGAGTGCTTTCTAGAACATAAGGCAACAAAACAATGTACTTTTCAGTAGCTTTAAATAGGAGTCTGAGAGCAGGCATGGAGATGCAAGCACAACAGTCGCAGATTGCCACACTTCACCCTAACTGCTGGTGGCGTACCACAGCATTCCTGGGCAAGACGCAGGGCTGTGGATTACAGTGGAAACATTCTGGGACCTAATTGTTTTATATCAAACATCATAAAAATGACAGAACATAGGCTTTAAGGATACATGCAGAGCAAAAAAAAAATATGTCTGGAGTTTTATCCACAGTGTCAATTAAAGGCTTGTCAGCTAAATGTTGCTACAGAAAACCCGACCAAAGTCTTGTTGTCTTTGACTGAACTGAATGTTCTTCAGCCTTTAATTGTAGAATAAAATAGAATAATCTCTGAGTACATGCCACAGCACTTGGTAATGCTTTCAATTCTCTGCTTTCCAATCAGTTCTTTTGACAGGAAGATTACCACGATAGCTTTTTTCACATACTGCAGAAACATACTGTGACACTGCCATTGTGATTTTTGACAATGGACTGTAAAGTCCACCTATAAGTAAGGTAAAAGTAAACGTACCTGTAAATATTTAGCAGCAATATTACAACTTAAGGAGGAGTCCTAGATAAGGTGACCGTTTTATACCCAGAGCAAACTGTGTAGTGCCAATTCTGAGAATTTTGTGGGTGTGTCTGGCGGTAAAATACAATCCTTTATCAGAAACTGCTATGAACTCAGCTCAGGTGGATAGGTATTGACATTAGTTATCACTCTGTAACCAACTGAATACATTGAGCAAACTCTGTCCACCTGAACAAGATGTCCAAGCTGTAAACCCCCCAGAAGATCTGATGAGAATGACTAAAGATTGAATAACCCATGAAAGTTAATGTAACCTCAGCAATAGGAAGAAATTTGCTGTTGACCAGCTGTGTGTGACAGGGTAGTGAATCAGAGGTGGGAGTTTTGTTCGAACTAGTTTTGTTTTAGTTTTCACCCTTCTAGTTTTGTGAAAGTTGAATTCTCCCAGGCAGTTAAGAAGAATTAGAGTCTATATTAGATTGATCCAAAAATGAATCTGAGTATATAAAATGCATACATCAAAGAAGGGCAGGGGTACACTATATGGTATCTAATAGAAAGCATTAGCTGAAAATAGTGGTTTCTGTGTGCATTATATGTAGTATTATAGTTCTGCAACAGGCTGCAGTCCAAGGAAGAACAAGTAGATCCATATCCTGGAGTCAAACACAGCACGCTGTAAATGAGAGCTCTGTTACTTGTGTGAAGGCAACAGCAAGTCCATGGGAAAATTATACTAGTATGTAACTAAAGAAATGTTCTGTAATGTGATGATATCTGAGTCAAATTTGTACCTAGTTGTCCTAGCACAACACTGTTCATATGTATGAATATTAAAATAATCTCCAAGCAATGAAAATGCAGTCTGCATTCAGTAGAGCAGGACCATGGTGTAGACTGGGATCTGGACCTGCAGAGGAACTTTTTGGCTGGTGCCAGTGCAAGGTAGAGCCACAAATGCTGACCTCTTTGGAATAAGAATAGTATCAGTTTTCTTCCTGTTTTGTTTTGTTTTTTTTTTTCCTATAGAAAATGCAAGAGTAGGGGAAAAATTTTATCTCAAAAAGACTGCAAAGTAAGGGGAAGCAAAATATTATCTCTCATGAAAAACATGTAATTTAATATTTAACATAGCAACTTCCCAACTCATATCCAGAGCATAGCTATTTTTTTTTTCTAACATGGGAGCAATGAGTTTCCATATAGTTTTTCTAAAAGGGAGCTGTTAAATTGGCTTTGTTAAACTCTGCAAGCTACTTCTTCATCCACAGAGAGTTATATTCTCTAACATGTCATCCTTCAAGGCCATAGTGATTGAAAAAATTTGGAAGACTCCTGAGGCAGAATTCACTAACTACCCTGTTCTCCAACACAGCAAGCAAATGCATATCATGAGGATGAATACTGTGCCTTTTTACCCTGCTCTGTGTAGCTGCAGTGAGCTGAACAGCACCTAGCCTGTTCAATTTTTTCTGGCTCAGTCAATCCTTTGATGTGTAATGTTACCCTCTTGTAGTAGCAGTGAATTATTTTAACTGGAATGAAGGCCAGCGCTGCTGATTCCAGTTCTGCTGATATGAATGTGCATAAATAAGGAGGCCTTGAGAGCAAGTAGTTATCCTTGGGAGATCTGGAAATAGGGAAGACTGGAAGCTGTGGTCACGACAGTAAGGGATTAGTGTTGTACTGTGCAGCAGCTCAGGCTACACCTGTATGAAAACATAAAGCTAAAATTCCCGAAGAGATAGCTGCGTGGAGATGTCTCTCTCCACACCTTCTGCTATGTCTGCTCTTAGGCTCTAATCATCATGGGAGACTGAAGTGACCAAGGCCGCTTAAGCTGTCATCAAGGACACGAATGTCAT
Source organism: Stictonetta naevosa (assembly GCA_011074415.1). Lineage (NCBI taxonomy): Eukaryota > Metazoa > Chordata > Aves > Anseriformes > Anatidae > Stictonetta > Stictonetta naevosa. The sequence continues at coordinate 40,515,246 of CM021729.1, forward strand.
ATCTCATCAGTCTGATGCACAAGGAAGCTGTACTTTCTGCCAACATTTATAAACTTACATAACATATATTTATATATATATAAATAAAAATATATTTATATATAAACAGTGTTCCTTCCCTACAAAACTATTGCGAACAGATGGGGATGGTTTATTTCTGGTAAGCAATGTTACCATTTTCCCAGCAGAGGGAAATCTGGAGACATTGTCAAAGCAGGTTTAGTTCACAGAATTAAAAACAGCTTATTGTCATAAATGTACTGGAATTATTTAGTGAAGGACTTTCTTTTTAATTATATGGCTTCAGACAATGATTAACTGATGTCATTGCTTAGTATGCATTAAGAAAAGTTTGGTTTTGAGCTGTATTCCCAAGAATAAGATCTGAGGCGTTAAATACATTAGTGGTGTCACTAATTTTTCTATAAAAATTCAGTTAGCTTTGGCAAGTTAATAAAACTTTTACATTCTGGATAAAAGCAAGAGCTCTTATTTTGGGATTTCTTTCTTTTTCGTGTGTATTAAAAAAACAAACAAACAAAAAAAAAACAACAGGTATGCTCTAATATATTAAAAGCATCAGGCTGTACTAAAGGGTGTACATGCTACATGCTACTTAAAAAAAGCTTTTCTGGTGCTTAGCAGAAAGCTCTGTCTACACTGGGTGCCTTTTACAGTAACAAGAAAAAAAGTGCCGGGAAAATGATCACAGCATATGCCCAGCTATAGTGGCAATGCTATATTTGGTAATGATAATGTAAATTTTTATTTTTTAATCTATTTATTTTGCATTCCCCCTTTCCAGAAACCAGTCACACCAATGTAAGGGTGTCTCCATAAGGAGATTCTGCTGACGTGCCTATGTTGGTGACTGACAGTAACTTCAGGTGCCTGAGCAATGTTTAACTGACAGAAGTCTGTAAAAAAAAAAACACTAATTGTATGAAAATCTTAGAATGAGAGTCCTAATTATGAGAGTTAGGAAGAATAGTCACTTCATTATTGTTATTGAAAGTGTAAGTGTTAGAATAGAAATCACAAATACTGGGTGGCTTAAGATGAATTTGGTTTTGTGTTCAAAAGGGATGAAAACTCTGGTAAAAGCTACCCAGTACCAAATCAGAATTATTCTGACGAGATAGGAAATACAATTTGCAGAAGCAAACAACCACAGACTCCTACCCAATTTACTGAGCAAGTCTTCTTGGCTTGTTCCACAAACTTTTACCATGGAATTGCACTCCAGAATTTGATATTTAATTTTAATATTGATGTTTCTGAAAAGAACAAAAAAGTGAGAAATTGAATCAGAATCATACTGCTACTTAAAGCCCAGGGATGCTGATTCACCATCACAAGGAACTTCAGCTCTGGCGGTTGATTTCCTCCCTCCAGCATTTTTGTCTGTGGCTACTGTCCTCAGCACTGCAGGAGCAGCCAATGGGAGCATGTATCTGCTCCTTATTCTCCTCACTTCATGTTATAAGCTGAAGTCATCATCAATTTACGTGTTAGGCTGGAAGCAATGGTAGGACTGTAAAGAATGTGTTTTCAATTCAGCCATCTCCACTATGGAAGCTGTGAGCCCTTGGATGTTTGTCTCCAAACTAAAGCTGCTGCTTTTCTTTTTTTCTTTTCTTTCTTTATTTTTTTTTTTTAACATAGTTATTTTTAACCTTCATCAGTTCCTCGGTTTGGTTAACTTGTGGCTTTAGAAGCAGTTTCACAAACTTTGCAACTACCAGAACTGGGGGAGAAGATGACAGGGGGAGGAGGCCAGAGGACAAAGGAGACAAAGTGCTTGCATCAGTTCTGCCAGGAAGCATCTGCAGAGCCATAGCCAGCAGCACTGGAGGGGACAAGGTTGGTTGGGGGGGACAGGAGCTGCTTCTGTAACTGCAGCTGAGCCTACTGCAAGTATGGTTCAGCAGTGTCTCGCTAGGCAGTGTGCAAAGTCCATCTTCCATCTCAAGGATGAACTAGTTCAGCAGTCCATTGCAGTTTCCATGTGTAGTCAGCTGTTCTGCAGAATATCCTGTTCATCTTCCTAGCCCCATTCACAAACGCCTTCTTAGCTGTTAAATTGCTTCCATTTATATTGAACTCAGAAGCTGTGTGTCTTTTAACACCATCTTTAGGATTTCTATGTTAAAGTCCCAGTCATCAGCACATAAATCTAAACCAAGCTGAAAATATAGATGAAAAAAGACCACTGAAACAGATGGCATGATGGTATGCTTCATTTTTAAAAAATAAAGCAACTCCATTTTTCAAATTATCTGGATTTCTATCCTGTAATTCTGGGGTGACTTTGTATCTTCTTAAGCAATTTGACTTTACTCCTGAGACATTGAGCCCTGGTTAGGACAGCAAAACTTGAAGAGTCCTTTGCCAACCCAAATTTCTGCAACCTGTATATTTGGGAATTCTGGCTATCGTGGATGCCGAGGCACCTGTATGGGCCAGGATGCCCTTTTCCTGGGGCCTGTTATTCACCCCCCACAGCGGAGCATGCTGCATTGTGTGTATATACTGCCCTTGTTTAACACAACTCCGGGCCTTGCATATGTGTCAGGTAGACACATTGCCCTTTTTTAATTGCTGCTCCAAACTGTATTGGTGATGAAGGTGTCAAGTTCTGTGCAACCACTCAAAAAAAAAAAAAAAAAAAAAAAAAAAGTCCTGTTTCTGCATCACCTGGGAAGATCTAACTATTAAATAATCCCAAAGAGGGGAGCTATAGGTAATTCAGAGGATGAGGAAGATTTTACACTTACTGAGGAAACCTTTGTCAGGGTAAGCCAGTAACATTGTTACTTGCTTTTGTTGGCATTTGAATCTTTGCAGTACAATAGTGCTTACCCCTCACTGCTGGCAGAAGACAAGATACCTTGTTGTGTGGCAGTACCACAAAAAGTATCCAGAATGCTCATGGTTAGTTATAGATAATAGATAACAAGCATTCCTATCTCACAGTGCTGCCCAGAGCTGTGATTTATCCGTACAAGGAATGAGTGCCGTATTAGCACTAACACTTGCATGTGGTCCCACAAGGTAACTCCTGTCTGTCCCAGACAAAGCCTTTATCAGCAAATCAATCCTATCTGCAAGCGCTAGGTCAACAGGTTAATTGGAAATTTGTGACTGGTTTGACAATCCAGGAAAACTAGAGTGATGTCTCACAGGTTTGTATTTGTAAGACAGAAGTATGCTGAGGTCAGTAAGTCAAAGGGCTCAGAGAAGCATCACCAAATTGTTTCAATTCCTGTGTCAGCAGAGTGCTGTTACTATTTAGTATTTTGAGATTTACTGCCAACAGGAAACTTCTAAAGCAAAGACCCCTGGGGCTTGTGATTGTATAATTCTGAACAGCATAACAATACTTTTTGTAACTTTTATCACTCTTCTGCCTGGAGCCAGCAAACTGCAGTTTGGGGAGGTTTGCTTTCCTCTGAATGATTTAGGACACAGCATTTGATTTACAGAGGGGCTCAGATGCTATGGACAGAGTGCTCTCTATCGAAAGAGAGAACCAAAAGGAAAGGATTTTGCTTGGACAGACATCTCATTCTGTTGTTTCCTTGTGCTGAAGCCACTGTTATTCCCTGCAAACCAACAGGTTCCTTCTGCACAGTGACTCGCTGCTCCTGGGGCTGTCGCAGTATGGCACTTCTTGTTTTTGGAACATCTTCTCCAGCTGTTCATGGCAAGAGTCTTCCTCTAGTGCTGCTGCTGGTTCAGTCTTTGTTGGAATGACTGAAATGTGTATGCTCTTGGAAAAACATGTGTAGTGATGGTCCAGTAAGTCCCTTGGTGGCTGCTTGAGGAAAAAAAAAGAAAAAGAAGACAGTAAGTGACTAATATCCATACCACATTCTGTGATCTTGCTACACCACAGAACACAGAAAAGCTTTCAAATTTTAGTCCCTCTTCCATTAAAGAAAGTATTTTAATTGTTTTTGCAAGCTTCTAGGATCTTCTTTTTCAAAACCTTAAAATATAGTTTAAGTCCTTTTCTATAAATATATCTTCCCCATTCTCTATGGGTTATTAACTTTGGTTGCCTTTACCACTGTGAGACAGATGCCATAAAATTTGTGGGGACTAAACACATCCATGTTGAGTAGCACAGTTCTGCTTTCTGCTGCCGAACTTCCTGCTTCATGCTAGGCCAAACTCTTTAATCAAGAAGTACAAAGAGGGAAAAAAAAAAAAAAAAAAAAAAAAAACCTATAGTGCATGCTTAAACAAACTTTAAGTCAGATGCTTTTAAAATCTACCTTTACACTTGCTTTAAAGCTTTACCCAATTTTCTGTCTGCAATGCTTCTGTGCTTCAGAGCAGTAAACACATGGGAAAATGCTTCCAGTGCATGTCTCATGCCGTTACATACCTTATTTTTCAATAACAGAACATGGGAGAAGATGTAATTCTTGCTAACTGTGGAGCTTGCTCTGTAGCTTTCAGCTGTTTCCCCCACGCCTCCTTAATGTTTCATGACATCAGCAGTTTCTGCTAATTCTTTGATGGTGTGTCATATTTGATTAGCAACAGGGAAAGCAGATTTAGATCTGTTGAGTGAGATTTTCTCTGATAAGTTCTGTGTACAGAAAAACGATCTGCTGCCTTCACTGTCAGAAGCCTCTGTTCAGGGCTACTCAAATAATTTACAGTCAAAACTCATCTCTCAGTTCTAGGAAGGCAGTGTATGCTGCGCTGGGTGACAAGAGTGAATTGCCATGGGGGAAAAACATATTTAATACCCCTACTTTTGTCTTTCACGTTGAAGATAAATGCTCAAATTTTTACAGTGTTGTGCAGATTCATGGTAAGAAAATATCACTGCTCCTTCATCTATTGTGCATGATTTTAACCCAGAAAGTTGATATCTTCATCTATCAGGATACAATAACCTCACATCACTTGGTTTCTCTGGTCCCTATCCTTTTTATTGTGCTGTTACCACATAGAAGACAGATGCCTGGATGGCTGATACCTGGGGAACTCTGTCTTCATTAAATACCAAAAAATCATTTATTGCTAATAGTGAAGGTATTCCAGTAACTTACTTTAACTCAAGACTTACAGAAGCTTTCTGGACTTTGGTAAACTGCAAATTTTGCAATAGTTTCTGAATTATTTAAAATAAAACTAGGGAAAGCTTTTTATTGTTGTTTTAGTTTTATCTTTTATTTTTAGATATTATTTATTTTCTTTTTAATCTTGGAGGTTCAAAATAAAACTGGTATGCCAAATACACAACACATTGCAAATAACCTCACCTGATGTGCTGGAATAAGCTGTAATGGCTCTCATGATCTCGTCCCTCCCTGTTCAAATTAAAAATTTCCTTGACAAATTTGAAATGTGTACATATTCATTTGCATTCATGTACACTTGGACACATCTTTGAACACACAGGGAAGCTTGTGTTTCAGCAGCCTACTACATGTACTGTCATCAAGCATTTTCTACGAGCACGGGAGCTGTCTACCTGCCCATGTGGGAGTAGTTAAATGTGCTGTCTGCCGCAGCTTTGTCTGGCTGAATGAGAGGTTCAGCATTAGACAAGCTTTCTCCAGCCAGTGACAAACCTGCCAGTCAACCAGACACTTGACTAAAGGCGCTGAATAATTAAAACCATTATTAAGTGAATGTTTTCCTGCCTCTCTGTACATATGCTCCATTTTTTTCGAGTAAATCTACACATGAATGTAGAAGGAAAAGCCTTTCTTCAGCCCCAGGACTTGACTCATGGCAAGCTGCAGATATCCTCGTCTGGTCTCCTGGGAGCAAGGATTCCTCACTGGGACCATTTCCACGTGGATGGCCATATCTGAGCCGGGCACTTTTCGCTCTAACAGAGTGGTACCAGAAGGAGAAAACTGCTCTGGTGCCTCTGATTTATGGGAAGGCGAGGTACTGGAACTCTTTGTATAGTAAGGGGACAGGAAAAGGAAGATAAAGCAGATCTGGTTTATTTACCAGGAAGATAGTCCAACACAGTCATGTAGGAAAGGGAATTGAAGGAAATAATGTGTAGAGGGAATGCATGAAGTATCTTTTGTACTTCATGTCTACAAGATAGAAGCAGATGATATTCATCTGAAAAAGGCAAATTATTTTAGTTCAAGAAAGCACTTTGGAATAGAGATTCTTTCACCTAATTCCTACTTCTTTTTTTTTTTTTTTTTTTTTTTTTTAAAGTAGCTATCCTGTGGTAAATATTTTTTCATTTGAAAATTTCCCCAAGAAATATTTTAAGGCGGAATGACAGAAACAATTTTGGTTTTTGGTTAAACTAGCTTTTTAATTATATCAGATGCCACCCACAATGTACTAAATCCTCTGGCTTGTTTTGCTGTTGTTGTTGTTGTTGTGTTTAGTTACTGTAAATTAGTTAATGGAAAGAAAAGGACAAGATTAATGCCAATTTAAAGCTTGGACTGGCACACCTCTCTCCTAGAGAAAACCTTACAGTGGTGTAAAATTTATTCATCTGATAGTTCTTCTGCAGTGTGGGCCTCAGTTATATTTGCAATAGAATGGAAAGGGAGTATGAAGCCTGCAAATGTAACATGCTTTCAGAACTGATGAAAGGAAATTACAAGCTATTTCTGCAGAAATAATTCTTAGTTTGGCCTGTTGCCTCCTTAAAATGAGATTCTACTGCAACCTGAAGGAAGGCATCAAGATTTTTTTTTTTGTAAAAAAAAAAAAAAAAAAACAACTTTCTTTTTCTTTATCTCTCGCTCGCTCTTTTTTTTTTTTTTTTTTTTAATCTGGCACCAAGAAGTAATATTTTATGTCTTGCATTGTTAGTTCAGGTCAGCTCAGTCTCAGCTGGAGCCTCTTAGACATAATCACAATGCAAAAAATAGTCTGAGGAGCTACATGAGTGATTTTGTAGACATCCTAAAGCCCTTGAGAGGCATTTTTAAGCATATTTATTTAACAAGCATGATATTACAGATGTAGTCTGAGAATTGCTGTGAACACACTTCTCTATTCCATGACCTTCAGCAAATGCATGGCCTGTGCAAGCTTTTAAGTCAAGACTGCAGCCTACTCTTCTGGCAGTGTTTGAAAGTTCAGTTGACTTTCACAGTTAGGGAAGATTTACAGAGCAGAGTCTTCAGAAAAGTACCAAAGCCATTATTAGCTTTTGACACTAAGCTCTTGTATTTGGGACCTGATTTTAAAAGGAAAGGAAGAGTAAAAATAAAAATAAAAAAACAGAAAAGGTTAGAATGACCTGACCTGGCTCAGAGCTGTGCTCAGTTGGCCAGACACAGACTCTGTTCCTCTCTCGGTCTTTGCCCTGCTCTTCTTCCTCCTCAGTCTCTGGAACTGTCAACAAGAAGCAAGCTCCAAGTTTCACTTCAAAATAACTGTCCCTTCTCAATCTGCTCTGATTTTGGAGCCAACACTATAGTGATTGTGCTTGTACGGCAATGATTTTCTTAATTCTGCAAGACTGATAATAAGCTCTATAGATATTCATTAGCATGGGTGATAGAAAGTGAAAATAAAGAAGAGGGAAAAAAAAAAAAAAAGAAAGAAAGAAGAAAGAAAACAAAACCAAAACTACACTTCTCTCATCTATAGGAGGCATTTATTTTTCTGGCCCCGTGGCTCCTCGATTGCCACTGTTAAGCATGTACATGTCAACATATTCTTGACACTCTGAGAAGGACACTGAAGGTGTGCAGCACTTCCAGCACTTCCAGCAGTGGCTATAATTAGGATTATCTGGTATATGGCAGCACTGGCAGCTTTCTGCCTCAGGCTGTATGAGGATCACACTCATCTGTTTCTTACCACATCTACTGCCGTGAGTCATGGGAAAGAAATGAATGGGTGCTCCAGCATGTTGTTCAAACTGCAACATCCTAGTTCCTGTTGGCAGTAATTGCCTGCTTGCATACACATACAGAATATATTGGCAGACTCATTCTCATCTAATATATTTGGTGAATGTCTCATATGAAAGACAGACAGCCCTTAGTGGAGGAACAATCCCAAATGGAGGAGCACCAAACACAGGCATGTGGAATCTGATGTGTCTCGTCAGCTACTGGACGATGAGCTGTATGCTTTTCACCAAAGTGCTCAGTCCTGGCTCAGTTTAGCACAACTATTTGATTCATCTGAGCCATTCACCTGTATATGAACTACAGAAAGGGAATGCAAGAAGCCTTACTATCCTTCGTGGCAAGAGGAAAAAAGAAACATGAGGATATTTCCCTTGGTTATTACCTGTCTCTGAGTCCACGTACATTTGCACTGTGAGCACTGAAGCTACAGATGTGTTATGGTGTTAGGAGCTGCATTCAGGCTGCATTCAGACCCAGTCTCCTCTTAGCTGCCATCAGGCTGAGTGCTCCACACAACCCCAGCCTCATGGTGGAGTTCCCTTCTGCTGTGAGACCTGCCTCCCTTGTTTGCTTTTATGAGATACGCTGCTCCCGCGCTGCTTCCTCATCCTTATTAAAACTCTCACCTAAAGAGTGAAAACCACAAAAAGAAAATAAAGGAAAAGAATTGACGGTATGCTCAGCAGTTTGTTTTGCAACAGGCATGTTCCCACCACTGCTGCCTGAGGAAAGAGGTCTCCAGAGCTTGAGGAAAAAACATGTATCCTGCACAAATGCTTAAAGTTCAGGAGTAAAAGTAGTATCTGCAGTGCAATTGCCTGGTCAGTCTCTGTGCTCAGTCTTGGACTCTGGAGCTCCTAGCTCTGAACTGTGATTTTCCTTGCATCTTTCCTCAAGTGTCTAACCACTTGTCAAGCACTGAAGAAAAACATATTTAGTATGGGTGATCAAGTCACACATAAATTTCCACTCTTTATGTGTACTAGGTCCTGAGAGGTTCCAGCACAGCAGATGGGACCAAAGAGAAGCTGACCTAAATGAGGCAATGAACTATGGAAATACCTCTAACATTTGAGGTCAGGACCTTAGTAGCTAAAATATTTCTCTTCCATACCTCTGCAGAACAGCTTTTGCCAAATATGTCATTACCACCATGAAAAGCCTGAATTTTACAAGCAAGAGTCACGGGACATCTCTTCTAGAGAAGATTAGTATCAAACCGTAGAGGATATAGTTGCTGATAGCTGTGGTGTGAATCTGTACATTCCAGTAATCACACTTATGGGACAGCTTACCAGTAACTATAGTTCCAGGTGCATTGTCCGTATGCTCATTCATTACCCAGCCCTACCACCACTATTTTTTTTCTGTGTCAGAGGTTGAGGAGACAGAACGCGTGCTCCCCCCACCCTCGGGTCACGCAGACGGGAGCAGGAAAGGCACACACGCCACAGGGTGCTGAAGCAACACAAGGACGTGCCAAAAACTGTGAAGGAAAAAGCCACCGTGAGCAGCAAACAGTGGAGAAAAGTCATGGGGCAAGTGGAGTGGGAAGGCAAGGCACAAGGAGGGCAAGGCTGCAGCAGGAGCACCCTGGACGGGGCTTTGGCTGCAGGGCCAGGCGCTCGGGCAGCAGCCTTGCACAGGGCTTGGGGGAGCAGGGATGGGGGGATAACTCCATGCTGTCTCACGTAACCTCAAACAAAACACCTCAGAGCCAGTGAACTTTTAAAAACCAGTGCCAGGCTGGAGCATGAAAACTGGGCATGCTTGTGCATGTGCTGTTTTGTCCTGCGCACAGTGTTCCTGAACAGCGTACTTCAAAAACGGTGCATTTCCCATCTACTTCAGAAGTGCCTTTTCTTCCACCTAGCCCAAGCAAAGGTGGTTGCATACTGAGAGCTCTTGGAATTTATTTATAGGGAAGTAGCAGAGATGGAAGGTGTCCAAAAACACCAACTCTTCTCAACAGTGGGGAGTCAGCTGCTGCCAGGTGTAAGAGGAGGCAGGAGAAGATCCAGAATTTAGCCAGACTTGTTGATGACAGAAGATAGCATAATAGTCTGAGATACCCATTTTCTTCTTCCTCCCTCATATTTTTATGCTAACTAGTGCTTATTTCTGAGTGCCAAAAGCGGCAGAAAACACGTAGCTTTTTCTTGGATCATGTATTTGTTAGGACTTGTTACTGCCTTGATCTGCGGGAAGGAGGAAAAAAGCACATTCTCTAGTTTCTTCCCTGCTTTGGTCTTCAGAGATTTGGGGCAGTCTTAAGGGACACACAGAAGAGCCTTTGTGCTTTTGAGGTGGTAATTAACCACCGGGCAGAAACGTGATGCTGCTCATGGTGTCTGGTGGGAAGCGGGCAGGTCACAGATCCTGGCTGGAGGCCGTGATGAAAGCCTAGGGGCAGGGCTCACAGCTGGACACGAGGACACACTGCAGCTGGTGGTGGGACTGCCAGCAGAGAAGCATGGGATTCACCAATAGTGCTCTCTGTTAAAGCTGTGGCAAACAAGTCCAGCAGACAGTAATATGGCACATGCTGCACGTATGGCAGTGTGTCAACCACCAGCTCCATTTTAAGCTTTAGAGGTGCTGTTGTTTTCTGATGCCTTTTGTGCCTCTCTTGCGAGCTGAGGGCTCCAAGAGCATCATCACTGCACCAGACGTGGCGTGTTGCAAAAGCTGGCAGCTGACTGCTCAGCAGAACCTGGGGAAAGAGAGGCCAATGCTGCAGGTGGGAGCCACGGGGCAGTCCCTGGTTCGCTCAGCTCAGCTGAGCCAACCACTTTCAGTTGATCAATAAGAGAAAGAAATTTTACTACTTATTCAGGGTCTATTGGGTAGGCAATTTTATGCCTTTTTTTTTTCTTCATGTATGTGCTTTTTCAGGATTTTAAACTTTTCAAAGACAAACAGCAAAATGCTCAGTGGAAAACAAAGTTGCTTTACATTTGACATCTACAATACCCCTCAATGAAGCTGCAGTGCTCTGCAATGGCAAGAAAGCAAAGCCAAGGGGGAAGAACAAGCACAAGGTGTTTTGTTGTTTTCATCTAGATTCTTGTGTTTCTATTTTATTTCCCTTGGGAGGAGAAACCTACCCCTCACATGCCACCATGCCTTTCGCTTGCTCTCGATGCCTACACCCAGGGCCATGCGTGGAGGGGCGCAGGCAGCACCACAACGCCAAGGCTCCCGTGGTGCCTGGTGTGTAAACCCCAGCACAGTGGGAGACCTCCAGGGGCCTGCACACCACTCTGCCACCTGAAGCCAGCAGCAAACCCTCAGAGGGAAGCCAGCTGTTAGCCAGCAGCAAAGCGGACAGTGAACATCTCAAGCACCGGTTCCGTGCAGTGTCTTGATGAAAGTAAGGCTTTGCTCTCACCAGCGCGCCTGGTATGAATGAGGACAGTGCCTACCCACCATGTTTTCCAAAAAAGCCATCAGACTTAAGGGAGGGATTAGCACTGGGGAATTACTGCCAAATTGGCACAGGGGTCTCACGCAGCGGGAGTGAAGCAGGATGAGAAAGCAGCTCTCTGGGGTAATGAATTCTCAGACTATGTCGCAAGATGAGGGGCAAACTGATGACGAAATCTGTGGGTTGCTCACTGGCTCCTGCAATGGATTAAATCTCACAGTTCATCAGCAGGCATTGCTGTGTCATTCAGTTTAGTCACTTCAGCACCAAAACCCAAACCTTCACCTCATCTGCAGGACGCTGCTGCAGAGTTCGAAGCCTGTCCAGTTTTACATGAGCTACCACAAGCTCACATCTCTCAGCCTACCACCTTGAGTCATGGTGGCAGAGGCTTTCCACACTGCTGTGCTTTCATCAGCCTGTTTCCTTCATGGACCAGCCATTGGACAGTGCCAAAGACACGTCTAATTTTTCCTCTATCTAGACAGGCTTACCTGACCAAAGGAAGCTAGAGTAGCCTGGTAGTGCAGAAGCTGCTGAACTTTTTTTGTTCTCAAGAACTGCTGCAAAAACCTGCTTGCATTTGTGGGCTTTTCCACTCAGCCATGTGCTCTGCCTTGGAGCAGCTGGGCAGCCACACTGCAGGCCTGCCTTTTGACAGGACTGCTGGTCCTGAAGCACACACCTTCTTGTGCACTTCCACCTCCAGCTGGGATTTTTCTATTGCTCCCCATAATCCATGAGTACAAAATCAACCCCACTTGCTGGTTGAAGAGCAACAACCAACCCAAGGCATTAAGCACTTTGCATTTAACCACAGAAGCAAAATAGCAAGGCCTAAAGCATTCAGCTCTAATGATGGCATGGTGCTATGATCAAAAAAAACCAACCAAACAAACAAAAAAAAACATTCCTCTGTTAATGACCCCATATGTAGGGAACAGAGACAACATGTTTCCAACAACTCTGTGCTCAGAGATGGCGTTATATCAGTGACAATGAGGCTGACTGAGGGGGTGTCTTAGCGTTGTGAACCTCTCCGACAGGCACACGTAGGCACATTCACAGACTAACAGATGAAGAGATATTTGATGAAACTATGCGAGGCTGCACAGAGACCTCTGCCTTTTGCAAAGAACTGGCGTACCCCATCAGTGCGTGCATGAGATGATGCTGTGAGTTTGGCTGGTGTTGGGTAGGTGGGGGTTTGTTACTGATGGTTTGCAGTTTCTGTTGGGTTAATTTGGGAAGGCTCAGCAACTCTGCCACTGTATGAGGTTTATGTGGCTGCAGGGGTGACCTCTGTGAGTGGAGCCAGCTCCAGATGGCTCCAAAAGGTACCTGCTGCTGGTCAGAGCCAAGACAGGGAGTGACGCTGGTTGGGCCTCTGGGAGAGAAGATTTAAAGAAGGGGAAAACCTGTTGTGCAACTACAGCTGGGAGAGAGGAGTGAGAAAATGAGAATATCCCCGCACACCCTAAGGTCAGTGCAGCAGCAGGGCAGGAGGTGCTCCAGGCAGGCAGCAGCAGTTCCCCTGCGGCCTGTGCAGGGAGAGGCCCCTGGTGGAGCAGGCTGTCCCCCTGCAGCCCATGGGTCCCACATGGAGCAGATCTCCACGCTGCAGCCCGTGGAGGAGCCCCCGCTGGAGCAGGTGGATGTGGCCTGGAGGAGGCTGCGGCCCATGGAGAGCCCCCGCAGGAGCAGGCCCCGGGCCGGAGCTGCAGCCCGTGGAGAGGAGCCCACGCAGGAGCAGGGGTCTGGGGGGAGCTGCCGCCCACCCGTGGGGGACCCGTGCTGGAGCAGTTTGCTCCTGGGGGATGGATGGACCCCGTGGTACGGAGCCGTGTGGGAGCAGTTCCTGGAGAGCTGCTGCCTGTGGGCAGCCCCCGCAGGCTCAGTTGGGGAAGGACGGCATCCCGTGGGAGGGACCCCACGGGGAGCAGGGGCAGGGAGGGACCGTGAGGGAGCGGCGGAGACGAAGAGTCAGGGACTGACTGCAGCCCCCGTTCCCCATTCCCCTGCCCTGCTTGGGAGGGAAGGTGCTATTAGTTTGCTTTTAGTTTTTCACTGCTCTGCTGTTATTAGCAAAAGGTAATAAATTACGATAATCTCCCTATACTGAGTCTGTTTTGCCCATGACAGTAATTGGTGAGCAATCTCCCTGTCATTATCTCTGCCCTTGAGCCTTTTCCATCATATTTTCTCCCCGTTCTGTTGCAGAAGGGGAGTGAGAGAGCTGAGCTGCCCACCAGTGTGACACCACCACAGCTGCAAGGCCTGCAAAATGCCAGGTTGTCCATCTCGTGGGCTGACCTCTTGGTAGCAGCAGGACCGTGCCAGCTCCCTTCTGCTCTCCCCGCTTCCTCTGCAGGTGTTGCTCATAGGAAGAAGAATGATCCCATCTGTCTGTGCAGGGTCTGTAGTCCTTCCTCTTGTGGTTTGGCATTTCTTCCATCATGTTACTAACAGGACCATCCCTCCACAGCAGCCTGGTAGAAGACAGATCTCATCTCTGTGTCCTGGTAAGTCAGTATTTGTGCTAGTAGTGAATAAAGGCTGAATCTGAAGCAGACGTTTAGAAGTGAAAAGTTCTCTCTCTTTTCACCCAGGTGATCCTAAGTGCTCTTACTAACATAAATTAGCAATGTAAAAGGAACTTTCAACGGAAGGTGACCCCTAATGAGTCACCCTGTGCCCTACCCTGGCTTAGTTCCTTCAGTCTTTGTGCAAATAAATTATTTCATTAAAACAAATGAAGCCTTTTGACAAGAATAAGATGACCCTTATTACTTTTCTCAGATTTTTTTTTTAACATCTGGTAATTGCTTGAAGCGGCAGAGAACTCCCTTGCTACCCTTCTGCTACTAAGGCAGCCTTATCTTCCTGAGTACAGAAAGCAGGCAAGGGACAGGGCAATTATTTTATGAAAAAAATAGCTGATTTATATAATTATTAATAAAAAGTTTTTTTTTCTTTTTTTTTTTTTTCTTTTTCAAAGTGTCTGTTATACCCTGTGTGCTTGTGCACCTCACTAGAAAGCTCTGAAGTAACCTTCCAGTAAGTGTTACTGAGTGAAGTGAGGACGAGGCCTGGGATGCCAGTCACTTGATGGAATGCTGCAAAAACACGAGGCTGCTCTGTTCTTGCCCTTTAGAGGATGTTAACACCTGAACAAATACCAAAACACTGCTAATGCTACTTGAAGAACATTGTAGGAGATATACAGTTTTCCTATGTTCTTTATTTCAAACATCACTTGAATTCATTAGCTTCTTCCGCACACTCCTGATGATCCTTGTGAATGTGACTATGGTGCCAGTGCTGATGGGAGAATTAAGACTGACCTCAGGTGGGAAACAAGCAACATTGGTAGTGGATAAGGTCTTAAGAAACAGTTTTCAGAAAGCCAAAACCTTAAGTAATACACAGTGAAGGAACAGAAATGCAGACCATGTAGTATATGAGAAATTTGGGCAAAAAGTCATGGAAAGGAAATAGAAAAGCAGTGAAGTCCTGAACCATACAAATATATTCTTAGTTTAGTAAAATCTTTATAACTCTTCACAGTCCTCTAATTCTGAATCCTCTTTCCTTGATTAGAAAAGACCATTCTCAGTCACAAGTTCATTTACGGTCAAGAATTTGACTGTAGTTTTCTGAATTGGAAAACAGCTTGTAGCAGCCTGGTGTGCTGTGAAACTGCCTTTACCTTGGGACAATGAGCTACCTAACGCAGGTGCCCCTGTAGTGTGCCTGGTGACCACTTCACAATTATCCAGATATTTGCTGCAACTTTTTGAACATGTGATGCGAACATCAGGACTGCTAATCTTGGCAGGGCAGGGGGGCTGTAGGCCATATGGCATGGGCTGTTGGACAGGACCATGGAAATCTCCCACTTACAGAGAAGCATAAATTTAGAAGGCATGACAGTCCCACAGGGGATTTCTCTTCATGGGTGTGGAGCTTTCCAGCTGAGGAAGCTTTCCAAATGAGCAGCTGCACATCCTTGATCACGGCTCTCCAAGCAGTGACAGCACTGATTGCTGTATTGATAATAACCAGCTCCAGACGTCCTACCATTAGCTGGGCGGGCTGGCACAGCCCTGCTAATTGGGGGCAGGTGGGAGGAAGACCCCGCGGCAGTTCCTTAGCACAGCTTTCCCTTCTGCAGGGTTAGGTGGGTGCCCCACTTAGAAAAAGCAAACCGAGGAGGGTATTCTTAACTGGGTGCAACACGATGTAAATGTGCAGCTAGGAAAGCAGCAGTGCCATGCAGGGACGTGGCACAAACAACCCAACCAGCTGAGCTGTCCCCAAGCCAGTCTTGCCCTGGCAGACCTCCGCCAGTGGCAGCTTTGGCTCTCGGGGCTGGGACAAAGCCTCTGTCGTACCAGTGCCGCACCAGCCTCCACGAGGCCAGGGGACGGAGGTTGAAAGCACTGCCACGCAGGAGGCAGGTGGATGTCGCACATGGAGGCTGAGACGTGGCTTGTGGCCAGGTACCCATCCAGTACTAAGCCTCGCAGAAGAAATCATTGCATCTCATCAAAGTGTGTACGCCAGGGACAGCGTGGGCCGCCACATCTGTGTAGATCAGCACAGTTTTGTTTCACTGTACGTATTCAGGGGTGCATGTGTATTTTAAAAGACACTGTTTAAAATTGTTTTAGTAAGCAGTCATCTTGCTGTAACTTTGAAATTCTAGGTTTTACAGAGCTGCTGCATTAGCCACAGTGTTTACTTCTGTCACATATTTCCACTGCTCTGGTTGTGATTCACAGAAGGAGCGAGGAAGCTCTTAGCCAAAGTATGCCATGGCTGTGTAATTCCCATCCATGGGCTGTGCCAGATGCATTTTGGCAGTCTCGGAGGAAAACAGCATCTGTGGAATCACTGATAGATATGGGTGATTTTAGTCAGTAAAAAGGAAACTGGGACCTTTAGCAGCAACCTGATGTTGTCCAGCTCCACCAAGTGGGTGTGGAAACACACTTCTGTATATTTTTCTTAAGAGTTGTGGAATTGCAGGGCACTCATTGCACCATCCCATGCATGTCCATATTAAGAAAAACAGTTTTGTTTTGCTTTGTTTTTTCTTTTCTTTTTTTTAATACAGACTTTGAAAATTGTCAAAAAGAGACTAATTTCCCAGCTCTGTTCACCATGCAGTCCTGTTCCCCTGGGCTGCTCCTACCCACGTTTTGATGGATCTTGCTACTGCCAGCTGGAAACCAAATGTCTGCTGCAATTTACAAAAAGAGTATCTGGCTTGGCACCTACTACCTAAAACAGTGAAAAATGAAAAGCCTTGCTGCACTGGTCTCCGGTTTTGTGGCTGTTGCCAATAGCTCCTTCTTGAAAAGAGCACCACGGGGAACTGGCCTGAGCACAATGCTTGGACACCTATCAAAGTTTACCCTCCTCCCCCACTCACGCTGCTGTCTTTTCATTCTTCCACCTTTAGTATCTGTCCCCTCCCATCTTCCATCCTTCCAAACCTGTAATGTTGCTTGCTGCAATGTGACTGTTGATTCCCTAATTACATGCTCTGAAATGCTATTTTTTTTTCTTTTATGAATGTGAATAGAAATGCTGCATAACACCCCCATATCCTTCCTTTATCTCTGCTGCTTAACGCGTACACCATACACAGCAGATGACTGTTACTGCTCCAGGAGGTTAAATTGTGACAGGTGGAAAAAGCTGTAGAGTGCCAAAATGTACATTAGTATTAACCACCTGGAAAGTGTACTCCTCTCCAAGGACTAACGGCTCCTTGCATGTTTTATTACTACTATAAAGATGACTTCCTAAAGAAAAAGGTTTCAATGTTGCCACATTTCGTGAAACCTGAGGACTTCAAAATCAGTTCCAAGTAACACTCACCTTCCTCCTAGATGTGATGTCTTGGGAACTGGCCTTGCACAACAGACTGCCTCTTACATTTGGCGAGGGACCATGGTGAACAACAGCAGGTGGAAAAGACAAAGCCCTGATCCTGTGCGGCACAGGAGGGCTGCTTGCACCAACAGCAGTCATTCAGGTGGGCCTCCCACCAGGAGATACACCAATGCAAGATCAGTTTGTATTGCCTTGCAGGTAGTTCCAGTTGTAACCTACAAGGGCCAATGTAATGGCGAGAAACTCAAAAAACAAAACAAAAGCCAAGAGCCTGTTCATGGCATTGAAGGTGTAGCATGGGAGAAACAAAGCACGTTCCTAGTAAACAGCTGCCCGTAGCTCTGAGATGCAGAGCACTGCTAAAAAAACACAGCACTCCCTGAACACAGGCATCAATATTTGATGCTTCCCTACTCCTTTACCATTTTGAGGAAAAAATGATGTATCCATTGTGGGTGGCTCATTTTCACGCTAAAACATCTCCTCCCCTCGAGGTCACTATTCAAGTAATAGAGCTTATCACAACCCTTGCATACCTTGTTGAAGTCCTGGGAAATCAGAGTGATATCCAACCAGGAATGTCTTCTACTACATGCCAAAGCCCAAAAGTGAGGCATCCACTTCACGGGAAAGAACTGATAGGCCAAATGTTAAGGTAACGCTCTACTTCTCTGTTAATAGGCTCTCTTACTGTCATGTCTCTAAAAACAGAGCACTGCATATTTAGAAAAAAAATAATTACTTGTAGACAATCCAATGGTGCCATGAAAAGCCCCATGAAACGCTTGACTAGCTATAACAAATAAATTGCGCCTTTTGCGTGACAGCTCAATTGTTCGTAAATGTGTTCATACTATTTTGTGTTATATTTAAGTGAGCAAGTTTGGTCTTTAGCCAATTATTGCCAACTCCATCAGCATTTTTTTTTTTTTTTTTTGTCCTAAGCTTATTAGGTAACCTACGTGAAGTTTAAACTGAGTTTCTGTTAGTTTGTATGAAGACAGAAAACCATTCATTGCACAATGATGACAGACAGAATTAGCACTGATGGTAGAAATGAGAAAATCATATTGCCTGAGGTTGCTGGTGATGATCCAGTTGACCATTTAGCAATGTTTTCAATATGTGGTTTGCCCCCAGACCAAACAGAACAACCTAGGCAAACCTATAATGAGACCAGTACATGGAGATAAAGGACCCCAAAAATGGAAGTAACTTCAGGAGCAGTATTCACAGTTCCAACTCTGGCTAAGCTTTGTCCCTCAGCTGAGCAATGCATTTTCCTTAGAAAGGCTTTTCCACAGCCATGTTAAACTATCAATGCTGCCCCTCTCCATATCTCCCCCCCTTCTCTCCTCCCCCCAACAAGCACACAAGCAAGCAAAAAAAAAAAAAAAAAGTTTTGTTCTCACACCATGCTTTCCCGGTTTTTGTTTCCATAAGCATCAAGAAACTGACCCAGTTTAAAACTAAACCATTTATGAAAACAGAACCCAGCACACCCTTTACTATAGATTAGTTCTCAGTACAGTCAGCTGAGCATCTAAGTCCTATGCAGTTTTACTGGTTTACATTTGAAGTACTTGCACCGATCACTGGCTAGGACACTATTTTCAGTACATGTAATGTTATAGTCACTGTACATAAAAATACAATCAGGGATATGTTATGCTCGCACACTGTCATTAGGGATGCTAAATACAATTAAATATTTGCCAAGCTATTGAGTAGTCCATATCATTAAATAATTTATTTAAGCATCGTTTAGCTGATTTAATACTCAGTGAGGCAGTGAACATGTAGGAGCTCTTTGTTTTGTGTTGTAAGTACAGTGTAAGTCAATGGGTTTTCTTCTGAAACAGTGTAAAGCATGTGAAATTCCTCTCCATTACATAGACTTTTCAAATACGACCACAAGAAATTTTAGCATCTGCTGCTATTGCATACGATAGAACATCCATGAAGGTAGTTCCACTGTGCTTGTCTGGTCGTGTGTTTCGTTTATTTCCAAGGAACTAGCCATTCATACATTCAGAGTAGTGAGTCAAGAAATGCAGCCTGAACTTAAAGAGAGTAACTTCTCCAAGATCATGATGACCACCGGTTACACTAGCTTACTGTGTCTACCCACAGAAATCTCTCCTAACCACCTAACAGTAAGCATTGAAAGAACCACGTAAAATTTATCTACTGTTACTTTGACACCCAGACTGCTACCTGTAGGAAAAGGTTACATTTCCATTAAGTCTCATTCTGGGGACTTACACACAGCTTGGCAATTCCATCACTAAACATGTCTTGGCTTCCCAGAAGCACATGCTGCACATGCCATCAGTCTCCGTGAAGCAGGTGAACATAACTCTTTCAGAAATAAACTACTTTTGTTCTGATTCTCATTTTCTATCCTAAAGTTACTTAAGACAAGAACCCTTACCTTTGGTAAAGTATTTAAGGCAAATTTTAGCTGGTAGCTGCAACCTGCATGTTTTTATAGACCTAATACAAAAGCTTCAAATCCTCACCCCAAATACTGGGTCTAGAACACATTTTACTCTGAAATTTGTTTGTGTCCTGATGTAACTGTCTGTTCTCACAGAATTGCATTATACCACAAAGCCTGTAATTTAGCCTAGATGTAATTTTTCCATCATGTTAAGAACTCTTTTTAAGGAATAAGAAAATGTCAAAGAATAATCAAATGGTGCATACTTTCCTGTGCTAAGTCATGAAATAGAAAAAGGGATGTGGAATAAGGATTTGGAATTTTATTGCTGATTTTCAAATAAATGCAATAATCCAAAACCCCCTAATCTGGGATCACAGTCGTTTGCCTGCAATCATCACCAAAAGCTTTTGATCTGCGTGAATGTGTACTGCTTGAGTCCTTTTCATTTACTTGATTCAAAATAATAATAATAATTAAAAAAAAAACGAATACTCTTTTTTGGTAAACCAAAATAACCAAAATATTGCTTCCCAATAATTACAGAATGAGACACTGTACTTTTTTTTTTTCCCCCCTAAGGCATAAAAAGAAAGAAAACACGATCATTTCATGAAATTTTTGAGCAAATTCATGAAATTTTTTGAGCAGCATAAATGGAGATCTTCCAAGAAGATGGTGATAGGGCAAAACAAACAGGTGCAGACAGACCTACAGAATCCTTATGAAGCTCAAAAATCACTTTCACTTCATTGTTAAAGTGCCTATTCACATAAATGCACCAAAAAAATAATAATAGCTTTAAAAAGTAGACTTCAAATATCAATGGATTAATTGCCTTCTCCCCATTTCTCCACCTCTCCCCCTCCAAGGAACACTGAAATCAGGATAACTGCGCTGCAATGATGCATGTATTGTTCTTGGTAAGAATGTGTCACCTTGTAGACAAGATTTCTGAATCTAAGAGTTGATTTTTTGAGGGGTGGTGTAGTGTTTGCTTGGGAGTTTTTGGTTGTTTTGAGGGGGGTTATCACAACACTGCCGAGTACAGTGCTTGTTGGGCCCAGGACTATATTCAGAGACTTGGATGCTAATGCAGCATCTTCTCATTTAAAAAAGACAAAAGGGATGAACAGACTCATTCAACTGCTTCAGTCAGCTCAGCAGAGCAAGGACTAAGTGTGCACAGGCCAGCTCCCTTAAGAGGACACATTAAAAACACCTACTTTTCAAGACAAACCTTTGTAGGCAGTACTAGGCTTAAAAAATCTAAGCTTCTAGTAACCTTAAATACTCAAAACTAAAAAGAGAACTTTCTAGTTGACCGTTATCTCATGGTTTTATCTTTATCTTTCTTTCATTTAAAAGAACTATCTTTTTTTCCCCTCAATTAGCAACTTCAAAAACTTGTCATGATGTAGATAATTCAGTATCAGTCTTCAAAATAACTCAGCATGAAATTTAAAGCAGTAAATTAATGCTTAAGGAATTAACTTTAAGGTTGTCAAATATAAAAAATGAATGTATTGAAACAAATACAGAGTAGCCAATACTGTGCCTTGCTGGCATACTTAATGCAGATGTGCATGTTATTATGACTGGGTGTATAGTTAGCCTTCTACTGATCGCTCCAGTAAAATAATCTGTGTCACAATGGAGAAACACATGTACCACTTGCAGTCAAAAGGAAAGAAATCCTGTTTATGAAGGCTTCCAATTTACTTCTTATTGGGAAACCTCTCTGAAATCCTTGAAGATAACTTTGGTATACACACTAAATCAATGAAACAAAACTACTAATAAAATTATGGTTTAATCCACTTGGCAACAATAGGGTCAAGTGACACAAAAAAAAAAAAAAAACACCTCAGCCCTGCAAATTACTTGTTACTCATACTACCAAGTTACTTTTCAGAGAATTTTCACCAGAAATTTGTCTGTAGGCTGCAGGTGCTTTTCTAATGCAAATGTAACTTACGGAAAAGAAAAGGGTAGGCCACCAACTGAAAGAAAACATTTATTGAATCAAAGTCAATACTTTCCTTTTAATATCTACAAGCCAACACTGAACTGACTTTATTCAAGAATGAACACAATGTACAAAAAAAGTATGTCTGTTATAAAAATATGTCAATTTCTTTTTTTTCTGGCTATTGAGCTGAAAACATTTTAACAAGTGCAAGATAGTTTTGGCAAGCAAATTTAAACTTCTGTTACTGATGGCAAAATTCAAATTATTCTCTAATCATTGTATATTTAAGACTTATTGAGAAAGTGGCATTGGAAATGCTGACCCCCCCCAAAATCACCGTGTTGCCATGTGTTCATGCACCCAGACAACTGAACACCTTGATCTTGTGTTGTTATGAATCAGTACCTTCATCAGTGAAGACTAACCCGCCTATCTGGAGCTATTCAACCAGATAATTGACATCTACCACAAAAATACAACTCGGGGAAGGCGAACTACCTCCAAGGCCCTGTATTTGGTGTGGCGTTTGTGAACTGAGAGAAGAGTATGTAGGTTCATACATGTTTAAATCAATCTGACAGCTGTTGCAATGTGAAATCAGAGAAAGTATGGAAAAAGAATAAAGAATAATTTATGACAGCAATCTACATGAACACGTGTGTTTATGCATAAAAATGGATCTCACTAGGCTCAGTTACGCCTTGTTAGGATGATTTTTTCGCATAAAAATGTAACTCAACCAGGACTGAAATCATTGACTTGTTTCAAACCACCAACAAGGAGAAAAAAAGACCATTTACAGAGATAATCTGAAAACAGTGCAATATTAAAATACAAGTTTCACAACGTGTGAAAGAAACATGCTTTGGAACCTGAGCAAAAGGCTTTTTACCAACTTAGTAAAAAGTCACCCTGTATGTTGTTTTCACTGGCATCTGTTCTGCCAGATTAGTATGTTGCTCTTAGCAACTTCCATGGCCCCTAAATATTTAGTACACAGAAACTGCCAACTACTTAGAGAGGTCTACTAAACTTTTCAGCTAATATTGCAGGCAGTCTGACATGCTGCTACTGGAAATGACCATACAGCCTAAAATTAAGAAAAACTGTAAAAAGAAAAAGAAGCAGCCAAAATTGTTTTTTTTTTTTTTTTTTTTAAATAGACTAAAGCGCTTCCACAATACTTAGATACGTTACTACACTGGTTTACAGCCTCAAGGTCAGTTCTTTCAAAATAAATATACTGAACATTTACAACAAATGCCTTATGAATGCAAGCTCTCTCTTTATTATTTCAAGACCAGTTGGGTAAAAACTAAAATAAAGACATAACTCTGAAGCAGCTAAGTTACATGTCCTTTTTCAGAAACAGGCATTACTTGGTGCCACAGCAAAATTTTTCACCAGCAACAGTATCATCAGTCCGCAGTAAGCGATTTTTTTTTTTTCTGGCACCAAACGGGCCACCATACAAAGCAACCTCACAAAGCATGCGGTCATCTACTCTGCTGATTTTGTATGAAATAATCATTTGTGCTTGCAGGTCCAAGACCTTTCAAAAATGGATATGAACAATGGGTGACTAAAAACATTAATGAAAACTCGCTCATTTCTAAATTATGTGAGTGGAGAAAAGACTTAAAGAATAAAGAGCAACAAAATGCTGTGCATTAGTATTTGTGAGAGATGAGGGAAGCTAAGGTTGGTGCTTTCATTTGCCTTAAAACAAACAAGCAAAACCTAAAAATAATCCTAAACAGCTCTATGTCCATGGTACTGGTAGAGGCCAATCTGTGCATGCCACCGAAAGGCACGGTCGGACCAATCTGAAAAATGGCATCATCAGAGCAGAACAGCAACTTTTCACTGGAGTAATCACAAAGGGTGAACAATAAGCCATCAATTCTCTCTCGTCATGAACACAGAAAGCAGTCACCAAGGCAAAAGAGGGGACACAGGAAAGAAGATACAGGAACTCACATAAACCTGGAACACAGAAGACACATTAAACTGAGTTTTGATCATTTTGAGCAATCATTTTCCTACCATAACATTATTATTCATTGATTTAACACTACACATATTATGACTAATTAAATGGAAAAATTGTTGCAAAATATGGTACTCTAACCATATTACAAAATACTTCTGTAATCTGCTATACAGCTAACTTTACTTGCAAAGATTTGTAGGCTTAAGAACAGATTGATGCCGTCAGGACAATCTTTTGTTCATTACATAAAGAAAAATTACTGTATTTACATGATATCGATCTTTTAATAACAGAAGTGCATTTTAAAATTATGCATCATACAGGATACAGCTATTTATAGGGAGCTAATTATGATACATGGAAAGATCCTTCCTTACTAATCTAAAACAATGTCTGAAAAGTAGAGTGGAATACTTACTGGAAAGATATCCCCAAGGCTATCCTGCCTTTGTATCTACAAGCTGCATCTGAACGTTTGCAGACATGCCACCTCCATAGCCTCCCTTGGACTGCATTTGGTTCTGAATTGAGCTCACCTGGAAACAGAAAGGAAAGTGGGGCAAAGAAAACAAGAAAGTCAGTTAGAAGTCAACTATGTATGGTGTCGTCTTGCTTCCAATTTTCTTTTTGGTTTGGTTTTCAAGTTTTACCATTAAAACTACATTACTTTTGCATGAGGACATATGCAGTGTAGGCTTGCTGGAATTTTCAGTTCTGCAGGCAGCTCAGCAGGAGAGATGGAAGAACTGGTGCTGATGCAGAAGTTTTTCCTCTCTCCCAAAGAAAACTGGCTGATTCAGGCTTTCACTGAGCCACTTGATTACTCAAGAAAATTCATCAAATCTCGTACTGGTGTCCAACTCCGCTCCATCTGACAAGCTGTAATTTAGCTTGCTATATGGAAAACATTCTTTGCCAAGTATGATAAACCAGTGAAGTTAGTACCATTACATTAAAAACATAATAGAAAACTTATAAAATATCTGGATAATATCTGCAGTCTACAGCTAACCTCAGATAATTAAAATAATACTTTCTAAAGCAAACAGGAGCTTTTGGTGTGTGGAAATGTATCTATTTACGTTAAAGCATGTCCCACTTTATTTAATTGATATTATTCCTTTAACTGGCATGGCATTCATTTTTTTAAATCATACTGAGCCTACCAATTTTTCTGAAAACAGCTTATTTTAAGGCATTTTTAGCCTGATGCCAGTAGATTTATAAGAACTTCGCTTTCCCTCCAGCATGTACACATCTCTCCATGGCTTTCATTACTTTTGTCAACAAAAAGAAAGAGAATCCATAGACCTTTCCTGCTTGTGTTGCACAAGTCAAGATAATCTTCTCCTCATGCCTGCAGGAAGAAAACTCCAACCTTAAAGGCTTGGCCTTTTTCTGTCTGCACCCCAGAGCATAAAAAACAAGTACACAATGAGCGCAAGGTAAAATACGCATTTAAGGCTGCATCTTCTGAAACGGAACTTTCAGCAAGAAACCCATGTCTGTAGGGCACCACTTACAATTACTTCATGTATGCTCCATCACAGAGACCTCAAAGCATTACTAGAAAGCTGAATTAAAACGGCACTGGAGAAAGGTGTTTAAGTAGCATGAATGATATTTCCCCCATCTACAAAGGCAAAAGAACCGTATTCCTTTCCACAGCAAAGCCAAACATATGCACACATACAGAACGAAGCAGCATAATTCCTTCCTGTTTGCTGTTTTTCAAAGTAACATGAAAAAAAGTCTATTTTGGGATCTTTGTCTTCAACAGCATAGCATATTGCAGTGCTTACCGAAAGATCTGAGTTTTTTTTAATGAACTTAAGCAGCACACTATTTTCTACCCTGGTGCTTTCCCCAAGTAAGTGATGCAGCAAAGCAAAGCAATACTATGTCTGAATTTTTCTTCAGGGCTAAGTATTCAGAGATAATACTCTAGCAGGTCTGACACCAGTGACTACAAACTCTGTAAGGAAGTGTGGAGGAAGAGCACAACCACCACATTCATAGGGTGGTGTTTGAAAACGTTCACATTTCACCAAGCTGATCATCATCTTCACTATGCATGTCATGTTAGCCACTGGAACAAAAGGAATTTGAATGTTACCGTTTTTTTCTTTGCTTTCAGAAAATATCTAATTTACACATTAATGTATTTCCAAGAACAATTTAAGGACTGAATCCATTTAATCTGAACAAACCCTGCCACCTCTGCTGAAACAGTCAGAAAACCACCTCCAGGACATGTCAGCTTCCAGCCTGACAATTTGCCTGTACCACTTTAAACTTTAGAGAAGAGGCTATCAATACGAACTCCAAGGCTGAAGTGTAAATTTTATGAGTGCTGCTTCTAAAGGTTAGAAGAGTCTCTCTGGTGTTCGATCACACATATAGGTGTTTTTGCTAGTGGATAAGGAGCTATCGGTCTAAAATACAGAGGCTGTTGCACGTATGGGAAATGGACTCCAGCAAATTTTAGTTTGACTGCATGAACAGTTCAGTGGCTATTTGGTATATTAAAAACTATATATGTTATATATATATATGTATTTATATATAATATAAATATGTATATATATATTTCTCTCCCATATGAGACATATATAGTGTTAAAAACTTACCAAAAAGCAGATCTAAATCATGGGCTTACAAGGTGGTAGTCTTTCTGAAGCACCCTCCTTTTGAGGCAGTCTGAGCTACTGCTTTTCTTTTTTTTCCACAAAGACATTATTGCTTCCCTTTGATGACATGCAACAGCATGGTTCTTTTCCCTCTTATGTCTAATTTAGATAGGATAAGGATTTAAAGGTTTTGGAAGGGGAAGCGGATTGCACCAATTAAATATCATACAATCTGCTGTACTGCTTATCTACCTCTTTAATCTCTTTCCGTCCTTTTTTCCCCCCCTCCCTTTTAGTACAAGGAAATAGCACAGATGGTCCTTGAGAAAGAAGACAAGGAAAAACTACAAAAAGGAAGGAATACATGAAATCAGTGGCTAAACTGAGGAGTATGAAGACAGAAAAATAAAGTGGGAGATTTTGCCATGTAATACAAAGGTTAAAAAAAAAAAGTAAGAAAGTGGTGGAAATGGAGAAGTAAGAGTTCACAGAGGATTCCTATTGTTTAAGTTCATGTTTGACAAGGGAGCAAATCTCTCAACAAAAAGGCAAAAAAAATAAGTATTTCAGTAATTAGGACACTGCTGTACTCAGAAGCATAAGGATATAAAATAAAGTACCAACACTGGTGAGAAGAGGTGCCAACCAGATAGCGAATGAAGAACCAAATTTATATGGAAAAAAGCTAATGAAGTTGCAGGAGGTCCTTCTAAGGTACTAAGAACAGAGATGGCACAAAGAGGCTCACAAAGAAGTATAATTCCCATACTGTAAAGTTAAGCAGCAGAAAAAATTGAAATACTGCCATGACCTTGGGGTTTACACTGTGAAGAATTAACAAGGAAACTGTATGTAATATTATCACAGCAAATTACCAAAGAAAAGGCAAGAAAACAGACAATGATAAAAAAATAGAGATTTGTACTTCTAAATATTATTGTTTGCATACATTCTCATTCTATCTGGGATCAGAAACTACCACTGTGGTCACTGATGCAGCACATTATCCAAACAAAAAAAATAAGAGAAAGCGATATCCAGTTATGAGTGTTCAAAATGAAAAAGTCCATGTAGAGAAAGTGATGATTAAATGCTATCTGGCGATGAACTAAATATTATGCAAGACAAAGGTGAGGGCAAGCAGGGGGAAAGACTGAGGTGAAAGAGTGAAGCTTCAGGCAATCACCACAAACCTCCCAAGAGGCAGTTCAGCTGTGAGAATGAGAGAGGTTCTCACAGGGGAGACAGCAAACATCTACAAAACGAAAAGCCATTCTTTAAAATAAAAAGAAAGAGAAAAACTGATTGCTTATTTTATTTCACAGTGGTTTTAAATATTAATATAGTATACTGCATTAAATAGATAATTACCTTTAATTGAATTTTGTCAAGTTGAAGCTGTGTTAGTCCATTCAACTTGCTTACACATGTTTTAGTACAAATCACTTCTAAACCATTATGTTGTTTCAGGGAAAACCGAGTGTGTATATATATATATATATATTTTGTCATTTCCTAGCTTTGCATTTCCCTAACAGCTAACAAGTTTTTTTTTTTTTTTTTTTTTTTTCCCTGAACTCAATAAGCTGCAAAATAGCTGCAAAATAGCTGAAACTACAAATGACCTCACTTGGCTACATTAAAAGTGACTTCTTCCTCTACAGCTCTGTTCCCCATTCTGATACCTCTGGCAGAAGTCATTCTTCCCCTCTGATAAAATCCACCAACTGATAACAAATTTTCCCTTTATAGGGGATTAATAAAGTCAAGAAATATTTTTATTTGGTATCTAAATACCACCCTTTTCTCAGATTACAATTGTTGGCCTTACAAATAGATTGGTGTTTCAAATAAAATACAGTGGAACAAGAAATCTATCCTCACAAGCCCATTTTCAATATTTGTCTTAGTCTCTGTTTCTCACTTTCAGAGAGACAAAAAAACTTCTTGCTCCTATCATCTACAGGAAGCCACAAACCCTGCTTGTGACATCATCACTTGCTCTGGAAATAATTCTGAGTGCAAATAGAGTTACAGAATATAGAAAACCTCAACAAGGAAGCACAAAAATATTTCTATGTACCATAAACAAAGGTAAACTATAATTTCACATAAACCATATTTAAAATACTTAAAAACATTTAAGATGAGAAATCTAGTCTGAGTTATAAGACACATTTAAAATATTGTGTTTGTTTTTTTTTCTGATGTACTCTAATACATTTCAAAATATAGCTCTGTATTAGTTCACATGTACCATCAGAACAAATTTTTCAAAGGTATTCTACACACAGCCTTCACAATTTATACAACCTGTGCTATATATTGTCAATAACCACAGGAATTTCTTATATAGTTTTCCGTAACCTGGAATGCAAGTGGCTAAGGCTTGAAATTAAGACACTGGCAGGTTATTCTACAGTTTTACAATGCAGAGCCCCAGTCTTGTAACTCAGTGGAGAATCACTCTTTATTGCATTAGTTATACAATATATATACACAATGATCCTGTACCCTAAAATGAAATATTCTTCATCCACAGATGCTTACCGAATTCATTCCACTGAATAGGTCTCCTGATCCTACGTGAGCTGTGTGAACAAAGTTTGTTGGTTCCCCGATCATGCTTCGGTCAATGCGCCGTCGTCTTTTCTGGAAGGAAGGTAAAGAAACCATTCATTTAAAAGGCAAGAACAGTATATGCCATAAATGCTAAAGCTGACTGTCCTTAGAATATTTCTTATGCTGTAAGGTATTTTCATAGAACAACAAAGCAGAATCCAAATTCCCAGGTTAACCAATACCCTGGTAATGCAGTCCTTTGTTTTTACTTGGATGATCTAGATTAGACCATCACTGATACCCCTCCTAAACATTTAGGTCAACAAAATGTTTGTAAATATTTGTAAATAACCTAAACCAATTCCACTGTTTATTAAGCAACATTTCATACCGCAACCTCTGGCTATATTTGTATTTAAACCAAGTTGTGATACATCAAATTTGATGTTTAGTCATTCAAAATGAGAATTAACAATCAAAGAGCGTTGAGTAGATGTAGCAGCTAACTTGCATAATTTCCTAGCTGCATGCCATGGGAACTTATGTCAGTGTTTCTAACATGCTTCATGGGGATGTCCAGATCAATGCCTTGATCAGGGTTAGTCACAGCGGTATCCTTAATGAACCCCGTACACTCAGATAACTTCACTCTGCATGGCTGTAGAGTGTGAGCTGTGGGGGTGTATCGTGACAGTGAGGCAGGATGCCAGACTGCACCCTACAGGCACGCTGATTCCAGTGCTGTGAGGCTGAAGGCAAGAAGAGCTGTAACCTCTGCCTCCCCTTTCTCAGAGTCAACGGCTGCAACTTTTTAATGTAATAATATGCAAATAAGAAGTTAGAAGCAGTAAGGACTTCCTCTAATTAAACCTATTTTGGCTGTCTGCCTCCAGCTGAATATAGCATTTAAAGAAAAAAAAAAAAAAAAAAAAACACAAAAGCCTGTCCTCATTTCTTAGGCCACAACCAGCAAGATTAAGCAGAGCAAACCATGCAACATGCAGCTGCCCCATGCCTGTATCCTGTGTTTAAAAAACACAAATCCATGAAGCACAAAACGAGTATTTCCATTTGAGGTATGTTGAACAAAATATAGTGCAATAGCTAAGAAAGTGCTTAAGCCCAATGAAAAGCTTCCCTTTCCTTTGAAGTCCATTCAGTCTCATTTTAAAGGGATGTCCACTCCCAACGTGCAGTTGGATCCTAAGACCATCCAAACCCAAGACATGAAGGTGCATGCCTCATGAGTGGGATAGGTGGCACTGACATGCACCTACAAATTAAATCTTCATGAATCAGAGCCCACGGTTAAGAGCCAGCAAGCACAAAACACTTTTAATCCTTTCCTGCACTTTTTCCCTACTACTGAAAACAAGTGTTAGGAGGTTTCAGGGTACCTGAAGGACATTGTATTAAGGGCCATAAGGTGTACAGAGAGCAACATGTAAAACGCTCCCATAAAAACAGCAAAACAAAACAACCTATGCCAAAAATGTTGGTGAATCTTCTACTCCCAAGGACTTTGATAAGACCAACCAAATAAAATAATGCTAACTCTTAAAACATTTTCATGCATTTTAAGGACTTTCGAGGAGAAAGTGGTTACAGAAATTAATAGAGATGTCCCAGGTACAGAAAACATTGGTATTATTTCATAGAGCCATAAACAGCCACAACAGAATCTATCACAGTGCCCCACCACCAACCATGTCCCTTGTGTTAGTATTTCAGTCTGGAAACTCACTGATACATTCACAGCACACTGCGTCTTAAGTAATGCATGACATGAGCTTGTAAAGATATGCATGACTACCTTGGTGGGGAGAGATCTCACACCAGGATTATACTTTCACTGGATGAGAACTGCTGATCCAACATCATCAGGATTAGGAGCATCCCCACCAGGTGCAATGGGTAAATGGTGTTAATTGCAAATTGCTAGCTTGTGGCACACTGGTACTCTGATGCAGAAAGAGTCTCTCAAGCCCCACATGCACTCCACCAGTTAAAACACTTAAATTTACTTCAGGTCTACAATAGGTACCCACCTTCAGCTTTAAACAACAAACAAAACCAGAAAGCCAGAGTCACAGTCATTTGCATGTCGAAACAATACATCCATGATTTCTTGGTTTTAGCAGTTTAGAAATGCTGGGCTCTGATGCAGACCAAACAAGAACAAATCTCAGAAGCTTCAGAATTTTTTTTTTTTTGGGGGGGTGTGGTGAACAACAAAACCTTTTCTTTGGGCAACTTATTTTCCCTTTTAACTTGTTGCAAAGCATACAGGCATTCCAGTAACATTAAGGAGTGCTGGATCATGTGAATGGCTTCAAATGATTCTGCATTAATCACCAGCTAGTGAACCAGTAACCAGTAGTTAAAGTGAACTGCCATCAAACCCCGATTCTTATCTTAAGCAAGTTTCTTATCAGAGGCCATCAGCCACCAGCTACACCCTGGTGTATGCCCACTGATGAGATCTCCTTGAAGCAATGGAACAATATTTAAATGCTCTGCTCCATTCAGACCACAAAGCAGTTCACTCTAAAAGCAAATAAAATGGTGTTTTGTTGTTGTTTTTCTGCCAACACACTCGGTTTGCAGGTATAGTAATGTTCGAACTTGGGTCATGAACATACTTGTGAAGCAACTTTGCCAGTCCAAATTTACCATGCTTCAACTTTAATTTCTGAGTGACCCTGATGTGCATAAATTGCACTTCATTTGCATGGAGCTGAACTGGAATCCCAGCCGAGACACTCCAACTGCTAATGGACATCACGGCCAGAGGAACAGGCACACCAGCCTAAAGCAGACCCCAAAAGGCATCTCATGCTTGCCTTGGTTCCTCAACTCCGTTTCACTGCTCCTGTTCAACGCTGCTCCTGTTGAGCGCAGTTTCTGTGGACATGGCCTCAGTACTGAACCAACTGGTGAGCAGAGGAGAAGGGACATGTGTAGCACTGTTAGAAGTCACCTCTTTTCACAGGACCTAACACAGGAGACAGGAGTAGGGAGGCATCCTTGGAAAGGTTACATAATTCTCACACAGAACAACATGAAGACCAGCTTTGCCAGGATTTTACCGTGGAGTTGTATCTTCCGGGCCCCTGCACCTGTAGGAATACATGTACCACTGCTTGGACACACAGATTGATTCCCCAGTAAATTCAGTATATTTAATCTGAAAGGAGCTGAGAGACAGCACAGTCCTCTTTCACTTAAATGAATAGCATGATTATGCTCGATTCCCTCCGAGTACTATTTATGCCTATTCTGTGCTTGTTTCCAGTGCAAGTCATCTGCCTCAGCTGATAAAGCTCAGCCAAAACAAATTGCAGTCATCCGTGGCCCAAACTGCATACAGAAAAATACCATAAATCATTAACATTCATATACACACACACATACCACTAATGCTTTTAATAATGAGATTTGACTGACTATAAAACTCATCTATAAAACAACTGTGGATGTGTACAATGTTAGTGCAAAGGACTTCATCACCCGTGCCATATTCACACCATCCAAAAGCTTGTTTTAAAGTAACACGTTTCTGACCTAACATGCACGTGTCCTAACTCTGGCAACCTAGCTGCAACGACATCCTATTTTCTGTTTCTGTGTTTCCTGCGGATGGATGTTTTATTGGAAAATCATACTATGATTAACTAACTTGCTAAGTGTCTGTTATCTTTGTTTTTAGCATGGGTCAAGTTACTAAAAGATTTTGTATCAAAGGCCAAAGAAAGATTAACATCTAAATTACAGTATTTGATGTTTTGGCTTGCCTTGTCCCAGTGCATCCAATTCCCCGTTTAGTAAGGGGTGATGGCACAGCAAGGAGCTCAGCAGAGGTGAGGTGAGAGGAAAAGATTTGCAGATGGATCCTGGAAGTGGAATATGAAATTTCATCATTTAATGGCTTTGCTCAATTTGTTCCTTTGACAAAAATCTGCACAATTTGGATTGCAAAGCACATACCAGGTAATCTTTACCCCACAGAAAGAATAAAATCATCTTAAAAAAAAGTAGAAGAGATGCAGGTTTGCATGTTAAATGCTTGAGAGGAACAGAAGCAGTTTGAAGACCCATCTCTGAAGCTTTGCTCTAAACACATACACTACATACTCCGAAATGAGAACACATTTAGTTACCATAGTAATGAAG
>CM021729.1:40548626-40582485 GCA_011074415.1 Stictonetta naevosa
CAAAACTGTGGTCTTTATCTTTTTTAAAACAAATAATTGCCACTGATGAGCTGAGGCACATAAGCTTTCCCTTTTATTCTCCCTTCCTTTAGGTTTGAAGAGAAGTAATCTTTCTGTCTCCAAATTTTGTCCAGAAGTTGGGCTGCAGTTCTCTAACTCAAGCCACTTCATGGTATGGCAACAATTCTAGACAAGTTATTTGCCTGTATGTGTGTATACACACACACAAGAAAAAGTTTCAGAAATTTTTCTCCTTTGCAGTTATGTACACCTGTCTACCCTTCATGACAGGCCTTCTCAAACAAACAACCACACATACACACAAAAACTTTAGCAGGCTGATAATTATCTCCCTGGAAGCTGGAAGTCGCACGTGAAGTCAAACCGAACAACATACAAAGATAGCCCAGTCAATGCAAGTACCAGCCTACACACACAGGGGACACCAAGAGCAAAGAAACCTCTTGTTTAGCTGGCAGAAAAGCAGGTTCTGCATAACCTACGTCAGATGTTTTGAAGGTATCAAATCCCAAATCCAAATATGAGTGAAATATAAGTGATGCACAGTGCTTCCATGGATTGCACAACACAAAAGCCTATGCTGATCTGACCTGCAGAAGCCTCCATCTCAGGCCTTGTCAGTGGTATTGCGGGAGCAGATTTGGAATGTGATCTTTCACATATATATATGCAATACATTTTATTTCATATAATTAAAATGCTGTATCATACTTTATCAAAGCATACATAATACAGATAGACAATGCATCATATATCACATATCAAGGCATTTTTTCCTGTAATTTAACATTTTCCTGTGCTCCAAAAAAAGTAGCAAACAATAAACTGAATTTGATAGGGAACAGCATTTTGATCTACGTGTCTAATCTTGTGCGTCACATCTCTGGCCATATCCAAAACAACATGAAGCGATCCATATACAAAATGGCAAGTGATGCACCTTTGTTTTTCCTGACGCAGTTCTTTTCGTCTTTCATTCTATCTAATTATTGGCAGACGAACAACTTGGGCCAAATTTGTCATCATTTCCTCTTATTGCACAAGATGATCTCTATTATTCTTCATGACAATCTGTTATTTTGGCTTCTCTGTTTGGCTTCTCTGTTAAGAAGCAACATTGCAACATCATGCCTGCACTTTATCGTCTTCTTTTCTGAATAAAATTAGAAACATCTTTTAGCTTCAAAACAGCCTTGATACATAATCAGGCAACCTCCCCTCCCACCCCCCCCAACAAAACAAAACCCACCACGCCTTTGGCGCTTCATCTGACGCAAAGTAAAGATGCCAGCTTCCTGAGATTCATTTCCCAGTGCTTTATTAGTGCTACTTTTAGACTGTTTTTGAAAAATTAATTCCTTAAAAGGAATCCTTAAATCAAGGTATTCATAACTTTACATGCTCGAGTGGGATGTCCTAGCAGCATACAATGCTTGAGTGGGTCACATTCACCTGCCAGGGTGGCTTGCACTAAGTCAGCAATGCTCATTGTGGCTTAGGAACCTTGCTAAAACAAACAAAAAAGTTTTTCCCTTTTCTTAAATGACTACTGTCATAAAATAAGCTTATCTCTCTTGGCAAGAAGAGAACATTTAATTCCTCTTTGAAGCCAAGATCAAGATTTAATAAATTTACTTGCTAACTCCCTACTGGGAAACTTTCCCTGGTGAACAGAGAAATGAATGATCCAGCTGGAGGCTGGAGGGCTCCTTTGCAGAACGAGTTTCTGTGGTCAGAGAATGACCACTTGCATTTATTACCTCCACAAATTTTGCTCTTTTTAAAGGAAAAAGACAACTGAAAACACAGACATTGGAAAGTTGCAGAGATTTTAAACCTGTCTCCGTAACATGAGGATCATTTCTTCAGACTGCTCCGTCACTGCCATCTCAGTGATTATAATGGAATCCCCTAATACAGTAGGAAGCAATTTACTCTCCACTATTGCTCTTTACGAGCTTGGCTTTTAAGTAACAGCAGGGTAATTTGAACATAATGAACCATAATCATTTTTACCCACATCTTCAAATCCATGCCACACTAATGGATTTATAGATAATGCATTTTCCCATAATGAAACAATCCTAATCCCAAACTTTACTAAAATAAAGTAAAATCAACTAAAATAGATCCCAATACAGCCTCCACAACTGCCATGGTAGGTATGAGAAACACAGGCAAGGAACATGATGCTAGTTCTCCTCTCTACCTGACCAGTGCGATTGTTCTCATGACTAGGAGCTAGTTTACACAGAAATCCCACGCCGCATGGACGGGCTATCATGACAGTGATAGGAAAGAATGCAACTTGCTAAACCGTTTTTGAAACAGGAACTATCAGATCTAGAGGACAGAGCTATCATGCTTGACCTTCTGCCACAAGTAGCCCTCACATGGCAATAGTTTTTTGTGAGTTTCTGTTACCAATCATACTTGTGTTAACTTTAGGCTAACCCAATGCAAAAAGCAAGCATTTAATCTGCTAATTTGCTCTCTGGGATCGTCCACAGCAATCAAGATATGAGTTTCAAAATATCTCCCGGAAGACAAAGTGATCTATTAAAGTTTTCAATGATACAACTCTTTTGAAACAGAGCTTTATCTAGATTTGTATTCCAGGGCTCAGCTGAAACTTCAAAAGCAAAACTAACCAAAGATAAAGCTAAGATGTAAAACCAAGAAAAGGATTTAATCAGAGACAAAGCTACTCAAACATTTCAAGATAGGGAATTTGGTCTCCTAGAGGAGAAACTGAAAGAGTGAAAACGTCCTCCATTTTCTTTTCCTTCTTTGAACTCTCCTGCTCTATGTATTTGCTCTGAAGAGAGTGCCAACAGCATAAGCAGTGGGGTCCATATGCAGTGCCACCTAGACGATCCTACACATGGTAGAACTAATTCACACGAAGAGCTAGGTATTCTCTCGGAGTAGGCAGTATCAGATCACCGTGTAGAGGTGGCTTTCTGCCCTCCCACACACATGCTGTTCTGCTCCCAAAATAGTCCTGCCATCCGCAGGACGGCCGCGTCCACCAGCACGAAGAGCACAGCACAACCCCACCTGTCACAGCGGGATCACACGTGAGAGCAGCGTGTGGGCTCTGCTTCTCAAAACAAGCTGTGGCTTGAGTGATGTGTCTGAGTTCCTAACACTGCCCCATCAAAATTAGATAGACAGGTCTGATGAGTGTTTCAGTGTTCAAAAACAGTTCTTCCACAGACACGAAACAAAGAAGTTAACTAAGATAATATGCAAAATAAGTTAAAATGCCAACCAATCCCTTCAAATCACTGTATTTCAGTGATAGATTTATTCTAAAGCAGTAACATTTAGGATCTAAGCCCGGCATACCAATGTCCTGAGTACCAAGATCTTAATCAACTGCAAAACTCCAAAGCTGTTACCATTACCAACAGGTTTTTCTCAGTCTCTCATATTGGCCTTTTTGAGAGTCTTGATTGCTTACATATCCTAGAAACTATGCTTTCTCTCAGACTAGAAGCAAGAAGAAAATCAGCTCAGGTTTTCATGACAGTTCTTGAGCAACAGAGATAAGCAGGAGGCCTCCAGCACACTCAGCTTTCATTGAGTTTCCTGAAAATCCAAGATGCTGCCTGACTGCTCTAGCTAAAGAAGAGTTAGGAAATTGAGACAAAAGATTGAAAGGAGAGATTTCTTTAAATAGTTTAGGTTGTTTTCTTTAGCAAATTTAATGTATTTACCACCTGTCTTTTGAAGTGTGTACTTTCTGATCTGTTTACACAATATTCTCTTATATTATACTGGTGTTAGTCATCAGATGACAAAACTGGCAATTGTAGCCTATGTTTTCTAAATAAACAGGAAAATTTGCCAGATTAGGTCAAATGACTCTGAAAGACAATAGGTCTTTCAAGAAATGTGTTTAGCTCTTACATTAAAGGGAACTCGTTTCATTCCAGAAGCTTAGACCAACTTTAAGTGATATAGTAAATGAGAATCTATTACTTGATACAGATAGTAAGCACTTTCCTCTTTGAAATACACATTGCCACAATTTTAAGATGACATTTATAATTTGTCTGCCACATTTTACCAACAAATTTTCATTGCTTAGTAATTAATGCCTTTTTAACATAATTAATAAAAAGCAACAGTCATCTGTGACAATACTGCTTTTCCACTACAGCAAACATTCTTCAACATCTTTAGACAGACTATGCTGTCTGAGTGCAGAGTAGCAGGCCATTCATCAACTGTATGAACAGTAGGACAAAACGCAAAGAACAAGCCAGTCAAGATACTGGCTTGTGGTATCTCAATAAAAATCGGATCTTTGCATATAAAATGCACTCTTCTCGTGCAGTTGCCAGGTGGCATAACTTCCAGCATGTCAGCTGTTGCTTGGAACAAGTGCTTATTACCACCCCACAGCTGGAAACAAATTTTATCTCTGCAAGCTTTTGGAGTGAATCCAGAACTGTGACACAGGTGAGGGACAAAAATTCTGCAGCATGTGGCATACAAGGAGAGACTGAAAGAGTGGGTTTGTTCATCCACAAGAAGGGACATCTGCATGTGTTTTTTATAGGTCTTCCACTATGTGAAGGGATGGTAAAGAAAAACAGACTTGGAGCTGCACAGTGACAGATGCAATGACCTCAAGTTCCAACATAGCAAATTCTGACAAAAGTTAAAAAAAAAAAAAAAACACACAATAAATAAATTGCTAGGTAGTGGTCAAACTCTGGAACAGGAACGCAAGGAATGTGTACGTCCATCCTGGGAGATCTCCAGAACTCAGCTGGTCATGGCCCTGAGAAAGCTGGTCCAGTTGGCTCTGCTCCGAGTGGGGGCTCTCACTAGACAGCAGTCAGAGGTCCATTCCCACCTAGATTGTTCACCGAGTCTCTAAATTCAGATGGTGATGGAAAGAGAGAATATAGACCAATACAGTGAGCTGGAATTGACTTTGTTGTAACACAGATGTGGAATATTCTCCCCAGTGATCAAAACCAGAACATTAATAAAGAGAGGTAGATTAAACAACTGATGTGAAGATACATCACAATACAAGCTCTCTGCGTATTTTTCATAGCCTCTTAAAACAACAGATCCTACAGTCCTGATAACAACAGACCGAGACATGCATCATGTTAAGCCCTCTCTCCTTTCACTTGCTGACCATTTCCAAAAAGAACACAGGAAATATTTAAAAGGTGACCTGGCACGATGAGAGTTGCAGCTTTCCAGAGGAAATGTGTCAGGACTTGCAACATGAAGCCCCTCCTGTTCAGCCAAAGGAGCATCACCCCGACCAAACAAAAGCTTCGGGTGTCCTTAAATATGCTGCGTATTGAAATTCCTTTGTTATGAAGTTTTATTTCACGCTTGCAAATCCTCTGAGAATTTCTACAGATAGCTGTCTAATTTAAGCAAGATTGTTATGCCCTCTGCATGCAGGTGTCTGCACGTATTTGCATCTATACAGAAGCACACACGATGCATTAGGTTACATACATTACATACAAGCCTTCTGTACTCCTATGTACACTTATCTCTGTATGACCTTCTAAATCTGAATCATATGTACATACCAAATTCCATTACAGAAAAATGTAAGAGAAGAAAATAAAATGAAATATTGCTTCTGAACAGGTAATAGCCACTGCCAGATAAAGGATCCTCAGTCACACTCTGAATACAAAATCAACACTTTCCAAGTCTAACACTTTTTCTGGAGCAGCTAGTTGAAACATCTGTCTCTGTGAAGGTGACGGCCCTAAACACATTGCAGTATGTGCTCACAAGCAGCACGCATGTACTGCACATTGTGATCCACCCTTGACTATTACAGTGAATTGGGGCACATGTGGTATTGTCAGAAAGCCTCCAAACCCGACTCCTAGTAATTCCATGACAAGGAGACAGTGGATCTTCTGGAGTTACGGCACTGATACTTCTTAATTGGTAAGAATCATGGGTGGAAGCTTTAGTACTTGTGCTACAGTCACAAGTCACAAACAAAGCCACAATACTTAATAACAGTTTCCTTAAGAATCAACACCCAAAAACATTGCAAATTCATCAGCTTTGTGAATGTCACTTCCTAATCTCAACAATACTTTGCCCAAATAGCAGCAGCTTCTTGTTCGATTATATACATGTGCAATGAAAGACCTAAGTATTCACCTGGTTTTCTAGGGGAGTACTGTACTTCCTACAACAATGATGTTTTTATCAAAATAAACTTTTTTTTTTTTTTTGGACGAATCCTTTTCAAGAAAAGTAATTCTTCTACAGTTTTCCACGTGCCAGGTCCGTAAGACACACTGCTTACTGCTGACCTTTCTGGCAAACCTCCCATTGATATTTTTCCTTGCTGTTATTTTTCACCTGTGTGAAATTATGATCTCTGGGTTGTCCTTACAGCTCCAATGGCACCCCAACCTCATCGGCATTAAGACCTGTCACACAGCTTCCGGTACCCTGTTTTGCAGCTGGGAGAGGCATTCATAAACATGCAGTCACAGATCTGCTTCAATGGCCATCCCAACTGCTGCTCTTGCGAGGGCTCCTGCAAAGCTCCCAGGTTTGACTGTTGGCATTGGAAACCTGTTCACCTAGTTCATCTCAGGTAAGTCACTCAAACAGGCGCATCCCATAATACATAATGATGTAGTCTGCCTTTAGTCACTCTTACAGTGTCAAAGCAAAAAGGAGCTACAGCCGACACAAAGGAAGCAGGAGCAGCCTCTCGTGTTCCACCCACGCCAGGAAAAATAGTCATGCTTTTGAAAGTCGATCCCAGCAGTGCATGTGGAAAAGATGGTATTACACACAAAATAAAAGAAAACAACACAACAAGCACCCGAGACAATTTAGCAACGGATGGTCCAGAAGGTATTTTAGGATGGCTTAGATGCTGAGCCCACGTGTAGCATAGATAAAAGTGCCTCTGTAAGTGTATGCTACCAGCAACTCTTAAGAAGCATTTGAATCAAGAGCTGCACTCAGAGCCCAAATAGCTTTCTGCTCAGCTTTCGACATTTGAAACAGTATCTGACACTGAGCTGCAGCACAAAGGCCTGCACCCATAGGTGCCTTCTCGCTCGTGTGGCAAATTTCCAAAACAGATGAAAGGGCAGTTGTTCAGGGAGGTAACAGCAGAACGGTGTCCCATTGCAAAGAACACAAAAAATGAAGTCCTTTCAAGGAGTGTTCTGCTTTCCCCAGAAGAGCAAAGGAGTCCTTGCTGCCTTGTCCAACCTCCTATCAAAAAGAAAACACTAATTTCAAGCATGTACAGGCACTTGTGTATAGTCTAGCTGAGGCATGCCACAATTCCACAGGTCTTGGAGTGTAAACAGTCATTAAGTACTTAAATTTCATCAAGTCAGAAAGTGCCCCATATTACTAACTTACTTGTCAAATTCTACTCTTCCAAAAGCAGCCTGGGTGAAAAGTTGTAGTCAGGTGTAGCAGCAATAGCTCCTCACACATCTACTAGCTGCACTGAGATGCACAGATTTTGTTAAGCACAGATTTTGTTAAGCACAAAATATCACGTATTTTCATTATTCAGAATTTACTATCAGACTCAAAGTAGGATCCAAATCACATCATTTTTCAGAGGCAGCTGTGGCTGCTTATACTGTTCAGAAAATTTTCTATTCCTTGTTTTTCTTTGTGTGGCTAATCTACCCCTCCTTGTTTAGTAGGTCACCTGCGCTAAACAACCTATGTTATATTTATCACTGCAAGAGTTAGATTTCTATTATTGTGCTTACTTTTTGATACTATTCTTTTCATCTACTACTGCCGATTCTGAAGCTGGATGCACTGCAGAAAGAAATCCAGGAAATATTGTGGCTTTCTTAGTGTACCCGATCTACTGGTCTTGCCAGAATAAGCCTGCATTCAAGACCTTACGGAAGACAGAATAGGAGAATATGGTTCTTCAGTAGTCAGGAGGGGAAGCTTAGCATTGGAACACAAAGCACCATAGGGATCTCCAAGTCCTCCAGATGCCATTATGGCAATTTCAGGGCAATTGCTTCCTGGTTCTACAAAGGAGTTAGCTTCTACCAAAATCAAGGCACAACAAACATCAGCTAATGGCTACAGATTTACAATTCGCTGGCAGTTCAACAATAACAGCAACAACAAAAGTTAGGGAATGGAGAGGAGAAAAAGCAATAAACATACAGAACAAAAGCAGGCTTTCTACAGAGCCGCAGGCTGGGAATTTCCAAGCTAGGAGCATAACAGTAAGAGTAGACTATTTATGGTAAATATTTTTCTCTTTCCTCTTCAGAAAATGGAACCATGTGGTACCTGGAAAGATAAGCATGCAACTTGAACTTCCCATCAGCTAGAGTTATAAACACAATTTTGTTGGTAGGAAAATATCTATTGTTTCTAAATCACAGAGGAACAACAACTAAGGTAACGCATGGCTACCACGCTGCTTCATAGCCAGATATCCTTTACCAACATACAGGTCTCCAGTGGACTCTGGCAGCTATGCCAATACAAAGTTGGGTTTCAACAGATTAAGCCACCATGAAAACTGCCAAATTCTTACTGTATCAGCTGATTTTATGAGATCCCTACACCACAGTGTCACCAGACTACGCCACTCAAATATACCTCTACAATCAAGGCACAGGATGTGCAAGAGCTTTGTTTTCCTCCCTGTGTGGTCTCCATGTGTCACCTCCTGCGCACGAGCACTTTGCCATT
The DNA here is from genome assembly GCA_011074415.1 of Stictonetta naevosa. Classification (NCBI taxonomy): domain Eukaryota; kingdom Metazoa; phylum Chordata; class Aves; order Anseriformes; family Anatidae; genus Stictonetta; species Stictonetta naevosa. The sequence continues at coordinate 40,557,372 of CM021729.1, forward strand.
TCACTGTGGTTCACCGAGGTTCTGGGAAGATCCAAAGATCCACAGCCATGAGCATTTGAGTAGTCTTCTATAACCACTGTCCTCAACAGCCAGTTTGGACAATGTATTTCTCAGTAGCTTCAACATTTTAGAGTAAGAACAACTGCATACCACATCAAAATAATTTTGGACAAGAAGAAATGTAACAACATGAAATGTCACACTTTTGTGCAAGCAGCATCTGAGTTGTATGTCATGGTGCTACTAAAACACAAGCAGCCACTTTACAGGTAGCCTACAGAGAACTTCTCAGAGCCTCTTCACCCTTTCACTTCAGATACAATGCAATAGAAACACTTTTGAAATTGAGAAGACTGTGGTGGTCTCTTTCACATCTTTCCTGCTCTCTCTTTGGCATTCAAAATCCCTCTCTTCACTGCCTGTTGAAATGAACACACAGAGAGCCAGAGAGATTTCACCCTTTCAGATGACTAACACTTCCAGCCCATTTGAACATATTACACTGGAAATTCAAATAAACATTAAGTACTTTTTATTAATCTAATGTTTTTTAAAACTGAAGGGCAAGCACCTAAATCTTTCCTCTGAGAACAGCACAAAGGGGTTTTGTTTTCCAGCTGCAAACTGCAAAACTAACAAAGTCAAAAAGTAGAGATATGCATGCTATCATCAATGCTCTCAAGATTCCCTCTTTGGAATCGTTAAGAAAAAATTGAGAAATCCAAACAAACCTTTCTGTCTTTCCCAATTTTGTTTCCCTGCAGGTTTCATCTTCAAGACCACTCCTCTGTGTTCTGAGACCATATAGTTACAGAACATGTTTATTTAAGAAACTAACACAAGCGAACAAGCATAAACAAGACATAAAACTTAGGTATGGCTGGGGAACAGTTACAGCATGAACTGTACCACATTTAGTGCATCCTGCAGCATTTCTAGTCTTACACTTTGTGAACATAAATGTGTCTGCTCAGTTTGGTTATAAGAAATACATTGTTAAAAGCATTCACCCCTGCAATGCCTGCAGGGCCAACATAGCTAAGAGCCTATGTTGAATTCTATTCCTTCTTGGGCATGACCAAATTATTTACTAAATTCCAATGAGCTGAAGCAAAGGGATTACTTGCAGAAAACTTACTGTGCCAGTGTGGGAAAAGGACTCAGCTTGACTCTGAACTTAGACTGAGTTTGCAGACCTGGCATCTGAAAATTTAACGTATTTTCAAAGGTGTCTCCTTGTAAAAGCAGATTGCTTGATGTACACTTTCTTCAGCAACAAACCACTATACGGTAAAAACAGGCTTTAGAGTTGTATTTCAGAGCATGCTTGCAAGGACAAGTTTTGCCTGTCTTTTTGCATTAAAAAAAAATTACAAGGACACAAGAAACAATCAAATTCATCTTATTTCCTGTATCACTTTTCTTTCATTTTCACGGAGGAATAATGTGAGCTGAACAATTCTGGAACACTAAATTACATAAGTTATTATATAACTTTATGTAACATAATTACTTGATTGTTTTTCCTATTATAAAAAGTAAGATAGTTCAGACTGATGTATGGCCTTCCGTTCATACTGACTAATCAGAAATAAATATTTGCAGTGGTGTCAAATTCCAGGAGAACAAGCAAGAAGGAGACAAACTTATTACAGAACGTTATTTTGGTGAAATGAAACCTCATACCAACAGCATACAATTTTGTTGTCTTCAAAGGATAATCAGATGTCCTCATATTTGTAAAATAGTATGTCTGATGCTACAAAGCAGTTATTTCATACAAGCATTATGTATTTCAGAAATTCCTCTTGCCTTTTAAGTAATCTCTGGATATAAAAAGCTGTTTGTAATGAACAACAAATAAATAAAATCTAAAAAAAACAAACACACAGATTTAATCTATAATTAACATCATCCATCTTAAAATCTAGTGAGAATAAATGTTTGCCGTTACATTTAAGCTGCACTACTTTCGATAAAAAAAAAGACTTCTGATGCTCCTTGTACTCATTATTGATATCAGCCCAGTACTGGTTGCACAGTGTTTTAAGATTTGCTCTGTCTCCATGTTTAGTTTATAGAAAAGATGATACCCACATGGCAGAATGGGCTTACTCATCTTTGACAGGATTTTAAAACACAGCTTTTAAAAGCAATAATCAAGTACCCCTAATTTTTCTCTCTGATCTAAGTCCCACTTCCTTATACTCTTAAGTATACAGACAACTGCTTCTTTCCATCCTCCCCCAAAATCTTCCTTTGCATTACAAATTGATGAGCCATTTAATTTTCCAAAGCTTAATTCTGGTATCACAAAAAGAAAACATGCATCTGATACTTTTCCATGGAGAATAAAAGGGCCTGTAAAGCTCTCTTGCCTGCTTTCTGTAGATCAGCATGCCTACTCTCGTTTTGGCATTTTTCTCCTCACAAGCTCAGCATTACTCAGCTGAATACAAGCACAACCACAAGCAGTCCAGCATACTACAAACACACACACGTATATTCAACCAGGATTCATTGCTCCCATTTTAACACTGGTCACTAAACACTATCTAACCATCATCCTGGTGCCTAGGCATTAAATGTTTTAAAGTTGCTAGAGTACAGAAACCTGCATTCCAAGTAAATAATATTTGCTCTAAGCAGAGTTAAATAACTTGTCCTATATCACTATCACATTTAGACTTTTAGGTCTTTCAAGAAATTTACCTGGAATAGATTTGGCTTGGAAGCTACCTAAGTTTACAGAAACTTTATGAATCATAAAAAGTAATTTCCTTTTATAAATACACTCCCTTCACACACAACTTTAGTTCCCAGTCAAACACTGCCAAGTGTGCTTTCTTCAGGGAACTTAATTCATGATAGCATCAGCATTTCAGTTCACAAAACTGATAAAGCACTCCAAAACACAAGGTATATGCAAATACACATAATGAGGTAAAGATAATTATTAAAGCTCATATCTCTTTAGGGTTTTCGAAAAGACAGTTATACCATCTCTAAACTTGCATCATACTAGCGAAACCTCCCAATTGCCATCTATTCATCCTGTGCGCCCCAACCAGCTTTTCTGTTCTCTGCTCATTTAAGATCAGAGGATCAGAAGGAGGTGGATCGCTGTTCACTACCACGCAGCTCCCCAGGAAACTGGCCTCACATCTTCCAGCTGTAAAACAAGGATAATGCCGACCTCCCAGCTGAGTCAGGCCCGAGCTTGTGAGCAGCAGCACCGCTTGGGGCTTCCAGCAAAGACATGATGAAAAGCACTCAGAGCTCAGGAGAAGACACCGCCACAAACTTCCAGCTCATTCACCTCAGGCCAGCTGTCACCACAGTCACAGCCCATCAGAAACATTCTCTCTGATTAAGCAGGAAGACTTCAGGGGCCATAATTTCTTTCAGGGCAGTGCAGCCAGGGAGCTATGTGCCACAGCACACCCCACAGTGAAGCAGGGGGGAGCAGCCCCTGGCCAGGAGCCGTATTTCGGCCATGCTGGTGGCACAGTGAGCTGCAGGCCGCCACTCCGTGCGGCCCAGCGCCATGGTGCCAGAGCACTGGGGCGTCGAGTGCCACGCCACACCACCAGAGTGCCAGTCCTGCCCAACTCAGGGACAATCCAGTTCGGTCCCAAATTATTCCTCTGCATTATAAGGCAGCCGAATGCCAACTCTAAACCATCTTGTGCCAAAACCCTAGTGCAGGCCTGTCAAAGATAAGGCAAAATTAAAGTGTGATTTGACAGCACCCCAATACCAACGTATGCATCGTATGAACTAGCTAGTCCTTTGCAATAAACCGTTTGACAAGAAGGAAGGTTACACTCATAATAAAAAAAAAGACATACCACAAGCAATAGGGAAAAACAAACAAACAAACAAAACCAGTTATGAAGACCATGTGCCCGCTGAAGACAGTGTGTTGTGAGACCATGCTATTTTTCTGAAACCAAACAAGCTAATTACAATTGCAACAAGAGAGGTGAAACAGGCGGGGAGTATTTAGAAGAATTCCATGCAAGCCATTCTCTTCTGAAGACAGGTCACTCTCAGTGCACAACATGCCTACAAATCACTGGGTGTTACAGGTGTATTTGAGGGGGAAAAGACAAAGAGAGATGGTATCTGTTCTCAGCCACTGTAAACTACAGCTCTCCTGAGGGTACACCCAAGCAGCTAAAAAACTCCAAAATTACCTGAAAAACAAAACCAAAGCCGAATGGTCTAAAGAGGAATTACTTCCCTAAATCTGCATCAGTGTGTTTAAAAACTCCACTTTTTCTGCTCGGCCTCCACTCCTCTGTTCCCCTCGCTTAGCGGCGGGACATCAACTCAGAACTATGCAAGTTGACAGTTCAGAGTGATCAGCTAAGCCACTCTGAAAATGAAAGTGAGAAAATCATTGCAAGCAATTATGCATTGAAGTCTCTGGCTTAAGGAGTACCTTATAAGTCTCTGAGGATACATGAAGAACAGCTATAATACAATTCAATGGGAACTCTGCTATCATGCATGTCTTATATAAACAAGACTCATGACAGGAACAGAAGAGCCAAAAGTTTGACAAACAGTCTGAAAAAGGAAAATTTACATTATTTTGAAATGTTAATGTTAGGAATTCAAAATGTAAGGTTACGTGGAGATACAGCCATTTAAAATGCATATCCTGTGAGTTAGATTTTGTCAGTTGTATGTTGGTTATAAGAATGATCTTCAATGGAGTATCTCAGATCCATTACAGAAGAGTTACAAAAAAATATAGTAAGACCGCAGAGAGAGTTTCTACTCTGTACTATCTTTTGTATGGAAATAGTTAAAGGTAAAAGGCTGAACACTTAGCTGCAAGGCAACACCTTATCTCTCTGTTCATTAACACAAAGCATACTTCCATTCGGAGTCAGTGGACGTTAAAATCTCTCGGACTGTATGCCCAAGTTACCTCTGCCTGTAGCTGTTGACAGGTAGAAATATCTCTTAAAACTACATGCTGGTGTCTTCAGGTTACCTACCCACCCTGCTCCAATCTGGAAAGCAGAAGAAGAGGGGAAACAAACTGCTGAATTTCCAAGCATAAAAAATAAGGGATGCCAAAAACATCAGAACTCTTGCATTTTCAACTTCCATTAAAAAAAAAAAATGTAGAGAAATTGCTCTGGACTTATTCATTTCAGAAATGCCTCAGCATCTTCTCCAAGGCTGGCTTCAAAACTATTAACTTTTGTTAGACCGTATCCATCATTTCTTGTGGCAGTTCCTTTTGTACTTTTTTTTAATACTTTTTTTTAATACTTTTTTTATATTGGGTTTTGCTGTTGAAGATGTCTTTTCACTTCAAAAATCGGAGATTTAAAAAGAAACACAGGCTCTAAAACTGGTGTCCACATCAAAGGATACTATCTACTCCGTTCCCAAGTTTAAGCAGAAAGCCTGGGCTCTATAGAGACTGGAGATATAAAAGGCGTATTACATTCTTCTTCAAATATGTTGATAATGGCATAACACATTTTCATCAACAGAAAGCTGGCATCATTCTTGTTTTTTCCCCTCAAAAGAGCTAGTTTCCATCCCATCAACTGGCATTATATTAAATAAATAGCATTGATGCAGCTAACTGCAAGAGCTCCTAAAAATGTCACAGCTTTATTCATAATAGAGTATCACAAAATCTTCAGTTAATTTCCATGCAGAGATTTATACATACATGCAGAATACTGCCTCTCTTTTTTGTTTTCTTTGTAAATGGTTTTATACTCGAACACCACAACAGATTTCAAGATGTGTGGGGACTAATTTAAATTTGAAAGGAAAATCTAAAGCAGCCCCATCAGGCTAAAAGTAGCACAAAGAAATCAGGTTTGAGACATAAAAGCCAAGTATTTTGCTGCTTATTTAACTCTGCCCCCCTTTAATAAGGTGTTCCCTCAGGCTCGCTCTACAACATCCCTGAAGAGCAAAAAAGAAGGAATTTCAAGCATCTAAAACTGGTAGCTTAGTATGTAATTCAATATGACAACTTTGAAATCTGAGGGCTCTGCAGAGTTGTCACCTTTTACATCTGAAGTCTTACATATGCTTACTGAATGTGGTAGGATGATCTAACTTGACGAATTGGAAGGCCTGAACGTTTTGGTCTTTTTGAGTCAGAACCCGTGCTTGTGAAACATGGCAGAATTGAATGGAGAAGCTGACCCAGTGTTTTTTCAGCAGCAAACATCTTATTTATTATGCACCAAGGGTGATTTATTCTGCATTTGTTACGCATACAGAATGCTTAACTATCTTTACCGTGCCCAATTTACTGAGAGCTACAGTGGTAAGATGGATCCTTGACTACAGACAGAACCCCTTTTCTAGAAAAACAGGTACAGCTGACACTACCTATCCAGGTAAACTTCCTTAAGTAACCTGTGTCAAGATGATTTATGTCACCTGCAGCACTGATCAGTCAATAAATATAGCAGTATGTGCACTGTTCCCATTATCACCAGTGAGGAGGTCAGTTTTTGTCAGCAGTGTTCCTTCATTACGTGGGCTGTGTGTGCTAGCCTATTAAAATTATTCCACCTCTTCTAATTAACATGAATTTGATCTACTCTTTTTTCTTCTCCCCAAAAACTGGGAGAAATAGAAAAGGAAAAAAAAATCTCATGCAAGTCTCCAGAACAGAGTATTTTTCGGAAATGCTAAGGCAGGAATACCCAGTATATCTGACTGATCCAATTTAACTTTCACAGAATTTAAAGAATGGCTGAGGCTGGAAGGGACCTCTGGAGGCCATCTCAAGCAGGGACACCCAGAGCTGGTTGCCCAGGACCATGTCCAGGCAGCTTAAGAGCTCCAAGGAGGGGGAGTCCACAGCCCACAGCCTCTCTGGGCAACCCATGCCAATGCTGCGTCACCCACACAGCACAGCAATGCTTCCTGATCTTCAGAGGGAATCCCGTGTGTTCCAGTTGGTGCCCATTGCCTCCAGTCCTGGCACTGGACACCCCTGAAAAGAGCCATGAACAGCAAAAGTTTTAAGTTCTTTTACAACCTAACTTGAAGTCATTTGAGCAGAGAGCCAGCTCTCAGAATTGCCCAACTTTCATTTTTGATCTCTCAACCAGAGATAACAAACGAGATTGGCTTGATGTGAAAACAAGTTGTTGGTTTTTGCTTGTTTTTGTTTTTTCTGCCTTTATGGGCTTCCTCACTCTAAATCCAGGTCTGTCAATTCTATTTCGTACATTAAAAAAGACAAGACAGAAACTTTCTTAACTACTTCTAGCATTTATGGCATAGCATGCAGCAAAATCATTAAAAAAAAGTTGACAAAATGTAAAAGCCTCTGTAGAGGAGAGAGGCCACAAAGAAGAAACTAATTAATCGGAGAAGGAAACTCAGAGCTAGACAGAGGAAAGCACACTTTATTCTTTTATAGCAGAGCAATTTCAATGCAAGGTCAAAGAAAAATGAAGAGCTCAATTGTATTGGGCGGTGGCCCAAATTAGGTGAGAGTGCACCAGGTTGTGACCAAAGACTTCTCAGACCAAAAATTAACTCTGCAAGTTAAAAACGGACAGGACAGAAACAAAAAAGTGGAGGAAAATAACAGACTCCTGGTGTGAGCACACCAATGAGCTTAGCCTAGGAAAGAAACTAGGGCCATGTTCTTCTATGAAAATCTGCAAGACAGAAGGCTCACTGAACTCCTGCTATCCAGCAATGCACCTGGTAGTGGGGATTTAGCAGAATCTACCGAAACACAGCAGTGGATAGGACTACAGCACATAGGATGCATGGGAAGAAACACTCATCACGTCACTGGGGAGTGCAAGATCAGCTTACAGAACCTACAAAGAGTGTTTGTGGGAAGTGTAAGAAACCTGGTGCATTCACAAAGTATTATTACTCTTCTCAAAATAAAAAAGGGCTTGGGTCAGAACATAAGAGATTAATTTCAGGCTAAAGAACCAAAAAAAAAATGTGCATAGTTATTTCTTTAACAGATTAATATCACCTCCTTATCACCTTATGAAAACAGATGAAATCAGCTATTTGTTTGAAATTTTCATTGTGCTAAAATATATTAGCATAAAACCTGACAAGAGAAAATTAGAGGTTGGTATGAAAATACCTTCCCTTGGCTTCTGTTTGTGTCCTTCCAGCGTTTTACCAGGGTACTAAGGGGGTATTGCAGGGTATTAAAAAGCAAGACTTAAACCACCCACGGGAACATGCTTTCTTCAACTGTATCACTATTTAGTTTTGTTTCTTTGCATCATCCATTCCTTCATTTATCATCCTATTTCAGAGGGTGATACAGCTTCATGTTCAAACATGCCTCCTTAGTGATCATATTACGAGTACTGCAGTCTTGGAAACACTGAGAGGAATATTTAGCAACCAAAATAACATTAGCAGAGTGAGTAAAGCACCATTTTCGAGAAGCCCCTGCTTCATTTCAAGGCAACACAGTGTATCCGTTTAGCCCTGACAAAAGGACATAAAGAGGCTGTAACTGCACAGTGATACATTTCAATCCAATCTGACTGATTGGTGATGGTAATATCTAAATAATGCCTTTTAATTGAGGAACCTCCTCAAGTGCACTAATATATACCACACGACTGTTAGTGTACTGCTCTGGGGTATGCTATTAGAGAGATGATGCCATTGAAATTTGGTGAGCAATGTGTTGTTATTGCAATAAAGTTTACAAATCTATCTGCAAAAGGTATGGTTCAAAACCATGAAAAAGAACTGGAAAGCACTACTATGCAATTCTAGAAGGCCTACAAAGTAATGGAAGTGACCCAGAAAATGTCTTTGTGTGCAGTCTGAATAACGGTCTTCTGTAAAATTGACTGAAATGGCTCAGTACATGTATGCGTTTTTCATCTTAAGGGCATTACAGCTGAATAGAATGGAGATGCCATACACAAGACACCTCATTTGATATGCTAGCATTTTGCCAGAATAAAGCAGAAGGAACTCTGTTCCCACATCCTGGGTGTCTAGAGAGGTGGAAAAGCCCTTAACTCACTGGAAGCTACAAATAACACAGGAACACATGCAGTTACTCAAAGTTCAGTTTTCTTTTTGATCCTGTTAAGAGCCTTTAAATTTATGTCAATATTGATGACATTAAAGGTGTCCCAGGCATAGGCACCTGATTATGAGAAAAGAACCGTGTTGCAGAGAATGTAAATTTAAAAATAAAAGGAATGTTTTAAGCATTTTGCAGACTAAGTAGTAAGTCAAGTAACTTGCTGCTTTCAGGTATTATTCTGAAAGACCATTAGTTTCTGGTGTTTCTGCAAGACCACACCAGGCCTTCCACAAAAGGAGCGTGCTTTATGGCAGAGCTTGAAAGTGAAAGCTGGGACACTGTTAGTGAGGTCACAAAAAGGTTCAAGTGCAGAAGGTAAAATAAAAGGCGGCACATGAAAGAGATAAACTGTGCAGACTACGCATTTTTCCTGAGAAACTGGACTGGATTACACCAACAGGCTAAAGGTACAGTAGGGTTGGACAAGGACCTTCTATGCAAGTCTGCGATTTTGGCCTCCCTTGTAATAAAGCAGTAAGTCCTGCATGGTTGGATGAGCCTCAGTGTCATAGTCACAAAATTTTGCAATACATTGAACAATAAGAAGTAATAAAAATGTGAAAGTATAGAAATTGTCTTAAAAAGGACTTGGACAGGACAAAAGGACAGGAGTTGGACTCGATGATCCTTATGGTTCCCTTCCAACTCAGGATATTCTATGATTCTATGAAAAAGTAGCATGTTTTTCAGCACGAGAGTCTCCTGAACCATCTCCTTACCACCGGTCTGGCTCACGAGTTCACTTACACTGTTAGTATATGCATTGCTACAAGTCACCAAAAAAAAAATATTCATGTACTTACTAAGGTGCATTTGTATCTGACTAAATACTCCAATTAAAGCAACGGTGTGTGGCAGAACAAGGGCTGTACAACACAACAGCATGCTGTAAAATGAGCAGAGCAGCTGTGTGGTGGAAGGACAGTTAAGGACCCATGGTCAAGCATAACTAGGCAGGCCCACAAAGATTTTTTCCTGAGAAATGTCCTGAAGAAGTTTGTCACTGTGTAATGAGCAGGCTCCCACAACAATTGAACAGCTGATTTCAAGAGCTAGGTCAATGCTCTGCAAAGTGCTATCTGTATCTCAAAAACACACGGACGGCTTTAGTTTTCCAAGCAAATGCACAGTACCGGATCAACAGAAATGTACAAAAATGGGTTGTTTCCCTATTCTCCACTTTTAAAGTATATGCTTTGCCCTTTCCATGAGTTGTGACTCACAGATTACAACATGCTGCATTAACACGCCATGTACTTCATGGGCAATAGCTTAACTGCATCATAAAGCTTGAATCAAGATTTTAATAAGGAGCACAACTGAAGATTCCTGTAAACAAATGCAATATGACATTTTATATCTCAAAGATTTTAAAAGTCACGTTATTTTTAATTGAAATATATAATCCAAAAAACTATGCAAATAATTTTGGAAATAGATGAATGGCATTTTAATGGACTGCACATCATTCAGGCAGGAGGAGAGGACTGTAACTTCTTATGTTGGTATCTGAGAGCTCATCACCCTCAACCCTACCGGACTAAGAGTGAGATAAAACTGTATTTATTTGTTAGAAATTAAAATGATCGAATTTCTAATACTTGCATTGACACCTAAGGATCATTCAGGTACTGAGCAAGGTCGATTTCTATCATCTTTTTTCTTAAGTCATCAGACAGGTATTTTATTTTAAATCCCTTTGCTTCCCTGAAGCCAAATATCAACTGAGCATATTAGTGTGAGTTTGCTCTATTCGTGCTGGAATTCTCTTAGTCATTGCAATTCAACTTCAGTGGCCATATTTGCAAGATGACTGTCCTTTCTATGTATTGATTTAGCTTGATCTGGATGTCACACAATATAATAATTTTTTTCTCCAAGTGCTAACCATATTCCTTGTCAATTCCAACCTTAAGCAGGCAGACTTTTTCCCACAGCACTGGACTTGATGCACACTCTGAAGCTAGTTTAAGAAACCTAACAGTATTTCTGTACTTTCTTCCTTACGTATGCTTTAAAATGTTCTTCTGTCCACTTGTTCACTGTGTACTTTTTCCACACAAGGAGACATTCTGAATTCTTGACAAAAATATCCACAGCATGAGAACATCCCTTCACTCTCCAAAGATTTCATCTAAAAATTAAAAAAGCAACCAAATCTGAAATCCCGACTTCACTTAAGGTGTACTGGATTTCACTCTGTGTTTCTTAAGAGAACTATTCCCTTCCTTCACCATTGTCCAGCCACGCCTCAAGACAGGTCTTACACAGTACAGAAGTCATGACATGTCCAGATTTCCTCCTGCTTTTTGGCAGATATTGCAGCGCCAAGTTAGGTCCTCTTCACCCTTCCTTCCTTCCCTTCCCCCCTTCAATTCAAACATACAAGCTTGCATTTGAAAGACTTTGGATAGAAATGAGATTAAAGATAAGAAAAAACGTATGTGGCATATCCATCTAGAGCAGACATTTTTCTGCCCTCACTAAGCCATTAGTTAATTCCTTACTTCTCACTGAGCTTGGTCAAAGAGCACTAATTTAAAAAGCCGTAACAAAAACAGAAAATCTGAGCAATACAGTTAATTACAAACAAAGCAGTGCTGATATTCATACTTACAGGCTGAGGCTGTTCTGCAATACAGCAGTTGAAACACAACCAGAACTCGCTCATTGTTTACAGTCTGAAGTGTGTACGCAGATGAAAAGCAGGACTTGACTTCTGTAAACGTATCTCCAGGTAGTAAGTTCTTTAAATAGATTTATTTATAATTGTTCTAATGTGAATTTCTTTTTCTCTCTTGAGCTTTTCTCTGAAGACAAATCAGTCCCAGGACAAACACGGTGAAGTTAGAAAATTATTTCAGAGTATTCCTTCAGCAGGTTGGTCCCAGCACCACGGAAATGTTACTTATGCTTCTTTGGTCCCTAGTTAAGCAAACCTGAAAACAGAAATACATTGTATCAAAAAGAAATAAGATACAGAATTTCATACTCTCAGAGAGCCACCCATACCTGTGATTTTTTGGTGGTATCTTGAACCACCCAGTGAAGAGATACTAGCAAACAAGTCATGCTTATTTATACAATCACAACTCCAAATGGCATTTAACAGAAATCCAGATGAGGTTTAGATTCTAGCTTTTGGTAGATGAAGCAATATTGAGGACCGGTGTCCAATCTTCTGGCAGCCATCTTGGTTTGATCTGATTCTAACTTTCTAATGTAATTTTTGAAAGTGACAATTGACCACACATACACCCTTTTAACTTAGGAAATTCTGCCTATTGGCACTTCATGTATCTTCATAACAAAATCACACAATCCATTTACAGAGCAACTTTTAAATACAATTAACACCAACCTCATAGCACAGCCGCCAAACAAAAAACATGTTTTTCTAAATACCAAGAAAAAAATCTGCAGAAAAGACAAACTTGGTTAACTCAAGACCACTTCCCATCTCTCTTGATCCTGCTGTTTCATGTCCAGTTGACATCAAAATAGGAGATTACTTGTAGAGTTTGAAACTGTTTCCTTAAACCTTCAAAATTTTTCATGTGGAACAACCGAGGGTCCAGATTCCAACCATTCCTTTGCTAAAGTAACATTTATTGGTTAATCTCCAACCCAGTTTCTTTCACTAAGAGTGCAATAAAAATTCCAGTGAAATTTCATTTTGGTCATTTACCTTGCCATCTATCATACAATTAATTTGGAGGGAAATGAAAGTGAAAGAAAGAGTATTCAGAAAAAATCACTTGCATACTCCTTAATAGTTTTAAATATGGCTGCATCTTCACAGAAATTCTGTATGTGCATACCTATGCATTGCTGTCTGTATGCAGCTCTTCACAGAGTGAAGTGGTTTGGAGACCCCATGGGATACACAAGCAACATCTTTACGTATGTATCTGTATACACACACCAAGCATGTTGAGCTTGTTGGCTTGCATGAGTTGCTCGTCTGGCAGAGCAGTCACACTTAGATGCTGCCTTCATCAGTTCTCTACACACAACACGTTAGCCATGAGGTCCCTAATCTACTGCACACAAGCGAAGCTACTGTACTGTGCTGCCCCTACAAGCCAGGTACTTTCCAGGATTGTTGGCTGTGATGTGCATACAAAGAAACAGCAGCACCTTTCTTGTACTAAGTCCAAACCCTCTGGGAAGCCTTCCCTCTTCTTACCTTTCCAGAGGCTGACAGAGGTTCTTCAATAAATGTAAGTGTGCTGCGGTAACAACATCTAAATAGGAAAACTCTAGCAAAAGTACTTCTATCTCCTAGCCTTGAAAGAGCTATCAGTCATGTTTAAAGTAAGTTTATATGCATTTCTTACCTAAAAGTCAGAATGGAAAAAAAAGAGTATTTTACTGTCTTTCGTTATCACTAATACTATACAGATCAAAGCAATTTGATTGAACAGAGATATGAAAAAAATAAACAAAAAAGATCCTTCTATATGATTTTTGGTTTGTCAGTCTCATTTCAAAAAGAGGCTTTAGTACAGTACTAATATTTATTTTTACTACTTAAGGCGACAATTTCTGCCTCAGAAATGGCCATCTAAACCCCCTGCATGTGTCAAGAAGCCGCAATCAAACATGGGAATTATCATCCAACAGTGTGAACTGCGATAGTATAAAACTTAAAAGGAAATAACTTCAAACACTAAAGGTCTGTAAGGAAGTTCTCACATCATAATGAGGTAACTTCGCATCATTTTCTCAATTCTAGTGACTTAAAGTTGGATCAAGCTTAAATAGCCAGAGCCTAATGTAGAAAAGTTTGGTAAGAAAACACACTGCTGTTCCCTCTGATTTCAGAATTTGCATCCCACATAATTCTTTTCTTGACTTGATTTAATATGTAACAAAATTGGAACTAGAACACGGTAAATTTTTGTTAAACATATAACAATTAACATTTTTAGCCCAGCAACTGTACAGCTTATCTCTACTTTGCTTCTGACAGGAGTTTTGCTTCTGACAGGAACCAAGTTGTTCTGATATGTAGCAATGCTCTCCTCACTCTAGCCATTCAGATTACAAGCAATTGCAAAAGCAAGTACTCAAAATTACAGCATTTTGAAGTCTAATGTACTGTAACCTGCACAAGCTATAAGCAGGAGTCTTGCATGCATCTCCTCCTGTTAGGCAAGTGATGCAGTATTTTGATGTGCAGCTCCTGACGTTTTAATACTGGTGCTTGTTCCAGATCTGACAAGATCCAGGTATAACGTATCACATTGTTGTTTTCACAAAGGGTTAACTTTCCTCCAGCTACTACAGCCCTGTACAGAACACATACATGGAAAGGGCTGGGAAATTCCTCTGTTGATTGGCCCACTCACTTGCGTGCTAGTAGCTACAGCACTCTTTGTCTTGCTGTAGGTTTTAAGCGCTATGCTCAGCTGAAGGCCTGGGAACAAAACTGAAAGGCTTGGCCATGCTTCTCTGAGCCTGGAATGCTTTTCCTGGTTACAAAATACGAGTGTGCACAAGATTTTCTCCACCCAGTCAGACTCATCGTGCTGGACTTGAATCCTCAAGGACACAATTCTAAAACCGACCTGCCCCCTTACACAAAAAGCTACCAAGTGCCAAAACCAAGCTAGAGATTACAAGTAATTTTCTCTGATTATACATTCATTCTTAAAAATGCATTTTTCTCCTCTATACGCTATAGAGGGCCACATTTGCCTTAAATTTCTTGGTTCTACCAGCAGTATCAAGCAGTTTTTCGGTATGTTCTCTTTCAATTACAAATAACAATGGTGGGGGGAGGAAAACATATCCACTAAATATGGACAAAACTGACTGTAACTGCACCCTTCAGAAGGTAAGTCGAGCCTGAGAGGTATTTGTTAAAGAGTTCTGGGTTTTTATATGTCCCTCTCTGCTAAAAATGTGATCTATAGAATGGTCAAGTTAACATAAAACACCAGGTATAAATATGCTGCACCAAAATGGAAAGAAAAAACAATTCAGCTGAAGGCAAAAAGGGATATCAACACTGCAGAGTCAACAGGAACACACTTGCACTTCTCTTATGCTGCTCATAGCTCCGTTAAAGAACAAACTGAAACAGGAAAATTCTCCTCTTCTTTTCCAAATTATTGGTTATTAAAGAGTAAAAGAAAGGAAAATCTCTACACTGACCTACAACTACAATCCAGACAACTATGTAGTACCAGTCCTCCAACACTTTCCTAAGAAAGTGTTCCTGCAAAGCCTGGACTACCCCAGATCTGGTCACAATTAAGGAGATCCTAAAACTTACGCAGAACCTCACAGCCAGTTCTCTGTTCTGTCACAGGGTCAAGCTGTTAACATGGCACTGCGTGATCAATGAATCACACCACAAGGACTCCTGTGTTCATCTCTGCAGACCGGCGGGATCAAGGAGACAACACTGGGGCCACAAGTGAAGTATGCAGTTGAAGACAGCAGCTCCACCACTCCTCGGTTTTGCTCTTTCCACAGCTTTGAGGTGCTTGCAGAGGCAGCACACCCCATCGCTCATGTTGAAATGACAATGCCCTTATTCTACCTGAACTAGAAAGTCAAAACAGTGATCAGTGGTGAAACACCTATTTGCTTTTATCCAGTTTGAACTTTCTGAACTCCGAATATGACTTGTTTTATTTAGAGCATTCAGTTCATAAGCCAATAACTTGTAGAGTTATTTGCTGAACTTCTTTGCCATGTATCTTGCAAATTTGCAAGATATGAGTGTACATGCTAATTTTATCTCATTTATAGTTTAGTATGAAAAGAAGTAAAATACTAAAAAGGAGGATGCATTGTTGTTCAAAGGGGAAACCAGGAAGGTTATTTTCATTACTTCGAAGTTTATTCTAAAATAGCTGATCTAATGAAAAAAAAAAAAAAAAAAACGAAACAATTGCCTACTGTTAAATACAAGTCATGAAGGTGGTAAGTCCAAACACTGCCTCAGAGGTTAGTAGGGGTGTGGAGCACATTCTGTTACTAATAGAGACAGCTGATACTGTAAGTATTCATGTCCTACAGAAAAGTTAAACAGATTAGGAAATAAGAAAGGATAAAACAGAAGTCAGACACTCTCCTCTGAGCTCTTCACACTTAGTGACGAAAAAGGGGGTTAGAGAGCATTTACCTTAGTTGATCCAAAGAGGGATATGCTGCATGCTGTAGAGGGTACAGTAGGAATATAGTTACTTATGAATCATGTAGGTTAAGAAAAGCCTACTGTTTTTAAGAAACACCTATAAAGTTCCTTTTAAGGGTCAACCCTCTATATCCTCTGGCTGTGTAACTGTTTGCTATAGCTTCAGACAGGAAGTGTGGTAACAAGGCTATGACAATTACTTGAAGCAAATAAAACCACAGGAAGAGAAAGAAAATGACTGCAGGTGTTAACATCTGAATTTAACTAATTTGCCCCAAAGCTCAAACTACTGCTTAAGGAGAGGAAAAAAAAATAAAAAAAAAAGTAGTAAAGCATATACAGTGTCATAACTGTGACATGTCACAGCATGTCATGATGTACCATGACATGCACATGTATGCACAAAGTCATGGCTAGGACTACTATGAGTTTTTTAGTCTCCAGTAATTCATAGGAAATAAATTTACAATCGTTCTTGATATGGAAGAATAATTTCATAAATTTGCTTTCTTTGGCCTTAGATGCCCCAAACAGCTGCCACTTGTTTCAACCCTTCATCAACAGAAAATTGTTTTAGAGTATTTTTTTTTAAGACTTTGTTGTTTTTGTTTTTTCCCATTTTTTCCCTTTAAATCTGTATTATAGCTGTACCATTTCCTCTAGCTGCTTAGCAGATTCATTTCTTTCTGTCACTTGAATATGTATGGGCAAGATGAGGTTAAGGTGATTCCAAACTAACAGGTTAAGCTCATGCACCATTTCCATGGACTTTAAGCCATAGCAACTCGTGGATGCTTTCCAGCTCTCAAAGGAAGTGAGAAGCGTTTACTTCCCTGACAGCTTGGTTTTCAAACTACTTTTCGAAATAAAATGACCTGTAAGACAAACAATGTAGGCTTAGAAAAAATGCTACTAATTGAGAAAGTTGCCTTCATACCTGAATTTTGTACAAGAGACTGTCTTGGCAGTGCTGTGGCACTTGCGGAAGCACTCTTCCTCCCTCTCCCCAGCCTGAGCAGACACTGCTGGGGACTTTGCTGCTGCTTTCAGTGCACCAGTTTTCTTTGCACTCTCAAACCCTGAGAAACCGGAGCTGCACAGAGCTCTTGCCAGACCAGGGATAACAACTCACCACCAGCACAGGCTGAGTAAGGCCGAAATCTATTTTTCACTTCCTCATAACTTTCCCATATCTATTCCTCCCTCCCTGCCATATGCTTTGGGGTTTAAGTTTGAAGAAAATGAGTAAGTGTCTTCAAAGTTTTAGTTAAGACTTTCTCATGCATTTTTAAACATTTAAAGCATAGGTCCTGACACTGTATAAAAGTATTTTATTCACGCCTTTTTGATATGGTTTTGAACATTTTGTGTGCTCTAAGTTTGTAGGAAAGGATGGCAACAAAAGATGCAGTAAGAGAACAGCAATACGCCAGTAAGGAGAAATACCAGGCATTTCGTATCATCTCTCTAAGAGAAAACAATAAAGCAGGTACAGTCAGGAAAGCCAGTTGGAAGCGTAAAGTACAGGGTCTTTAAACATCTTTATAACATTGGTAACATGAAGCTCAAACAGTTGTTCTTACCATTGATGAGTGTAATGACTTTTTTTGTAAACCCTTCCTACCCATAATTCCCTGTTTTTTTTTTTTTTGTTGTTGTTGTTGTTTTTTACTCTGTAGCCACTCTGCTAAATTTAATTATTTCAGTTAAGTGGCCCAGCCTCCAAGCCTCCATGGGTTCAATGCAGTTTTCTAAAAGAGCTGATGCACACAGCTTACATTATTTCCCACACACAGATCTGCCATACGTGCAAACAGGAACTTCCCTCTCTGAAAACCACAACACAGAACATTTAGTAGTTCTGCACTATGACAATATACAAAGACTAACAGAAAGCTATGATCCAAATTTACTAAATAACAGAAAGACAAACCTAAGACAAAATAACCATGTTGTTCTACCCAGTATAAACTCTAGGCATAATATAATTTGTCCTACATAAGAAGAAGTCCATTAATAACAAGTCGAAGCCTTTGAGAATCTAATCCTATGTTTATAGGAAATCTAACTGCATATTTCCTGTCAATTCACACTGGGTAACATGATTTTTAAAATTATACATGAAGTTCCAGTTGGCCAATAACATTTTCTTCTTTGCTGACAAACCTTACTGAAGACAACACAAAAGATTTTTTTTCTCTTCTCATCTGATCTCCTTACTAATTCTGACAGGTAATACCAGTTAGAGAGAAAACAAAACCCTCAAACTAGTGCTCTAATGCAGCCTCTGAAAACTGTATCATTTCTGTAAAGAATAGAAACAAAAAAACAATCCCTAGGCAGCTCCCAATTATTACTCCTGAAGTAATGACAGGAAACGATCGACATCCGTGTCCATGGAGTCCATTATTTTAACAACAGTATAGTATTAAAGAGATAGTATGGCCCACAGGAAAAAAAATCCACAACTACCTACTTGACAGGCCATATGAGATATTCAGAGGACCCTTTACCTGTTCTTTACTATGACAATAGGTAAAAAGCATTCACAGCATTTAATATTCCTTTTTCTACAGAAAACTGATGTACCAGAAGCAATCGCTTTCTCTTCAAAGCTCTTCAAAGAGCCACAGAAGCGCATATTTTTCATCTACTAGCCTTTAGGGCCCTGTCATCTCTCTATATTTATTCTCTAGCCCTTTTATCAGTTTCTCCATTGTTAGTTGCTTCAGATGATGAACTCTATGCACATGCAGGCATGTGTGCACATGGGGGATGGCTGAAGGAAACTTAAAATCATTTCGAAGACATGATTTTCATGATCACTCCAGACTAGCAAGGCAAGTTCAGCTGTCGGGAAGGTGTACGTGCAGCAGCCGAAGACAGGGCCCAGTGGTTCCATCTCCCTCAGACCCTTCTCCTCACGCAGATCCCAGACGTGGGCCTCAAACCCCACCACTTGTGGTCACTGCTCATTCAAACTGTTCACACGACAGCCCTACCTGCCCCTACTTCATTAATCAGGCTGCCGCTGCTCTGCAGCGGGGTCATTTTTTCCTGACTAGACATTTCATAGCAATGTATTAAAATACTTGCTTTATTTCAGAAGAAGTCCACCTTTGGACAGAAAATGGAGGAAAACTGAAGCAACACCACCCAAGTTAGGCAGGAAAAGCGTCACATCACGGAGACGTACTGTAGAACCAGGACACACAAATGCTTTGAAACTGGTAGGAGCTGGCAAGCGCTAAATGGACCTGCTGCAACTTCACCGTGACGCTGAGCGTGGGGACCTACACCAACCACCAGGCTGACAAAGCGAGTCTCACAAAGAGTGCTCTACTCAGAAGCACACATACACATGAAAACACTTGCCACGGCCATGCTTGCTTTGAGACTGGAGCACATGAATAACATCTGAAAAGCTGACTGAGGTTTTGCCCTTCTCCCATCGGTATCGGGAGCAGCACTGTGCGACATGCAGCCCAATGTGATGCCCAGGCACTAGGGTCAGGTTTCATCATGGTATAGCATTATACAGCAATAGCTGCCTCTCTGCCTCTGCCTCCAGACATTTCTCAAGTCACTCAAGCAAAAAGAAAATCTAAAAATAACTGTAGAAACAAAGAGCTGGGTTCGCGTATTATAATTTAAATCCGCCGTAACACAGGAAAGTGTCCTAATTCTAGAATCCTTGAACAATTGCCAAAACAACAGAAACAAAACATAAAACGTGACACAAAGCCCACAATACACTGAAATAGAACTACTAAGGAAGAAGCACACACGACTTCCACAGCACAGGTAACCCTCCTATACATTTCTACATACCAGAAGCCTACAAAATACTATGACCGCATGTGCATGCACCTGCGTGAAGCCAGACACAAGACACATAACTCAGTAACTGCAGTGATCACAAAAGACTCCATTCCCATGACCAAGACCATCATGCTGTAATACAGCAAATATGAAAATAACCATAAAGGTAACTACTTCCTGCCTCTACAAACCTAAAACAGCTATTCTATACAAAGGAGAACACAAACTGAAAAACAGTTTCTAGGGTCAGCTGGTAAAGAAAAAAATATATTAGAGTTGCACTCAGTCTGAAATTAGGCTTTGCAGGTCAACAGCACCTTTTCTTTTGCTGAAAGCAATGCTTATTTTTCGAAACAGAATGAGATTTAAAGAGGAAAGATGGAGGAAGTCCTCAGGAGATTTCTGTTGCAAAGATTGTGTACACTAAGCTACTAACATGCACATATAGACATAACTTGTTAGTAGCTATAACAGTACCTATTAGACATGATTGTTTCACAGAGGAAATCCTATAATCCAGTATCCTATTTTGGGACCCCTTTCAGACTGCAGCTTGACTCAGAAGCTGCAGATCAGTTACAAGGAATTATTTCTCGTTCCTTCTCCGTCCCCCAAGTTCTCAGAGTGGGGGTATTTACAAAAAATATTTGACCTCAGAGAGCTCTTTCATGTCTTTTTCAAAACACTGATGTAATGTTTATCTAGACACTTGAAGGCAAGAGCATGAAAAAATTAATTGCAAACACAATATTGAACATTTTCAAAGATTTTCATTTTACGACATTTACCTATTAATCTTTTGGTTGAAAGTGCAGATGAAGTTTGTTGTCTGGTGTGTCTTTTATATAGACAAAAAATCCCAAATTAAGTTTAATTATATATCAATAAAGCTTAAGGAACCAGGTGGAGTCGTGCAATTTTAGAAACAAATATTCTGAGAGAAAAGATACTATGCCATAATATACACAGAAAAATAGCCAATTTAAAATAAAAATACACGGTACATAAGACAAATTTCTAGCTCTGAAATGCAATTTCAATGGAGATACCAAAATTATTGACCTAGTTAAGAAACAAAGGCAGTTTCAAAATGTTCCAGAAACATTATAACAAAGTATGTATTCTCAACAGAACAGCCACTACTGTTCTGACATCTGAATGTAGAGGAAGTTAAATTGTCTCCTCAGAAATGACCCGCTTATCATGCCAAGAAACTCTGGATTATATTCCCTGTGTACCCACAAACAGTTCAAGGCCATTACTATTAAAAATGCCAATTTGGAAAATGCCCGCTGGGTCATATCTCAACAGTGGTTAATTTATCTACAGTTTTATTGCCAATGTAAAACCACCGTAAATCTGAAGTGATCAGGCTGTCCTATGCAACAACCTGCGTATACAGTGGCATATGACTTACCTCCACTGATAACATAACCAGTTGAGCAGAAAAACCTAAGATTTAAAGCACGTCAATTCTTCAGGCTAGGAATTACTTCTCCAACTAGTTTTAAGACAAATTGTACATACCTGTAAATACTAAAATAGCACTTCAACTCCCCAAACTGAAAGCTGCTGACTTGCAGTGCTTGTCTACTAAATATGAAAGAAGTTTTAAATTCTCAAGTTAGTGACTCGCTATAGGGAAGTAAACAGGCAACGTGACAAGTGTAGTCTGACACCAAATAACCACAGGATGACAGTATTTGAACCCCATAGTGAATTTCTTGTTGTATTAAGTACAGCTGTTCCCATACAAAAGTCAGAAGATAACTGCACAGCATGTAGGCAGAAATTGTACTACCACACATACTATTAAGAAATTGAGTATCAAATAGGTTATGATTTCCAAGATGCAAACTGTCTGCCAACAATTTCATGAGTTTCAATGAATAAATTGCAAAGATAATCCTGCATCACAAACTATTCAATCTTTTCCAAGAATATAACAATTGCTCTTGCACACTGACTGTTTTTTGTTAGATTTTTTTTTTTTTTAAATAACACCTCAGTTTCTTAAGGCATCAAAAATAAAACGCTTGAGTGGAATGAATTGTGATACATCCAAACAATTCTCAAACTAAATACTTTTCTGCTCTTTGTTATGTAAAAAAGTATTCTCTGCGTGTTACATGAACATGCACGAGGACTCAGCACAGCCTGCCATCTCTACTTAGTATTTCATTTGTTTAAGATTGGCTATTTCACAGGGTGGGACAGCCATGCCTGCCTCCCTCCACAATATCCTGGCCCGAGGTAGCAATGATGCTGGGGCACCTGCAGAGAGCTGCCAGAAACACCCCACAGAGTGCAGGTAACTGGTCTCTTCCAAAAAGCTGGAGGAGTTAACTGATGAATACTTAGATATCTAAGATTTCCTTTTTGTTTTTTTCTTCTCCTCAGCAGAAGACCTAATTCACCTACAACACATTTACTCAATTATTATGATTGCAAAATTGCTTCAGCCAGTTGGCTTCAATGTACTCATGCATCTGCTATTAATTCTATTCCCCAATAACACTGCTTTTTATTTGCTCTCAGCCTTATTTAGCACTAGAAACACCCTTCCTATTCTCTTTCTAACACATTTTAGACTAAAGTCATGTTATACAATAGAAGTTACATTCATCACAGGCAGAACTACTACATGACATTTGGAAAGCGGAGTCAGGCCAGCCATTCAATGTGACCTAATTGAAAATTAATCAAAACAGTATTTCTTCCTTCTAAAAGCACAAGCTTGGGGGGTAAGAAAAGTACAAAAGACGTTAAGAATCACATGACAGGAGGCTGACTTTCAGGCTCCGATCTCAATCGAACCACTGCCTCTAACAGGGAAGCTACAGGCCGCCACTGACATTTCCTCCCAGCAATCTCTGTGCTGCAGATTTCAATGCTACCTCCACTACACTGAAAGTTATTTTGTTTGACATCCAAGAACTCTACAGTTTAACAACAACAACAAAAAAAGCCTTTCTAAACAGAAGAGCACACTCAATTGCAAGTCCACTCTATTTCTACAAAGGGTAATAAAGAAAATACAACAGCATGACATTTTTGCCCAATTTACCTTCACAGTCACTGGTTTAATTTTTAACCTCCTTGAAAGTATAAAATTCTTCTTGTATGCTAAAGCTTAACTCACAGCAAGTCTATCTGCTTCTCAGATGCTGTTTGAAAAACACATCTCCCACCACAATACCAGGTGTTCAGAAACTGGTGTTGCAAATGCATTCTCAACCGCAATGCCTGCGCTGCCTGCAGTCTTAGCAAGGGTCTGGTTACATCAAAAGTGATCAAGCCGTCCAACTCTTCCTACCAGGCTTGGCTCAACGTGACTGACTGGGGGGTTCTGTTCTGGATTAGGAAGCAGATCCCACAGCAGCACAAGACCCCCAAGGAAATCCCAACTCCCTCACAAATCCCCCCAAAATCACACCACAATCCTCCCCACCCCCAAGAGCCGGGCTGAAAGCAGTGGGGCTAGCTGTCACAAGCACCAAGGGTGCCCAGGACAGAGATGATTTCCATGCTCCCTGTGGAGAGCAAGCACAGGGCAGCTATGGCAGCGTCCACGTGCAGAGGTGACCCAGATTTGGGACCGCAGAGCATGACCCACACCAAACAGCCCCACCCACCCCTCATCCCTCTGGGTGGGCGATTTAGGCACTGTGGATAGTTAGGAACAAGGAGCTAGAGACAGCGCTGTTTTTAGGATAAGCCCTACAGCGCTGCGTGTTGCTCTGTTTCATGCTGGAACCAAAGCTGCAGCATGCGAAAACTAAAGGGACTATTTCCAGGCTATTGCAACAATGAAAAGCCTGCACATTAAGGATCTGTTTTCTCACCTCTTTATTCTAGGAATTTCATGCATAAGGATGCATTTACGGGTACAGAGCTATCATAATGCTTTTTTTTTTTTTTTTTTTTAAATCAGTAACCTCAAGAGCTCAGCATGCACAGCCAACTCAGATATTTTTGTGCAAGACTTTTCTTTCAGTTTCACAGGTAGGTTCTGTTGTCCTTAAAGGGTAAAGATTGGTGCCCATGCAGACAAATTCTGTACTTAGCTGATACTAACTGGAAAGTTCTCTCTGTATCAAGTAAGTATTTTTCAACACTGAGGTCAATAAAGACAGAGCGATTAAGACACCAGTGCAAGGTTTTCACCAACGAATGAAAACCAAACTTAAGCTTCGTGGAATAAATGAGAGATCAAGCAATCTAGCTTATTTATTGAATGATTGAATGAGGTTCAAACACAAGAGGTTTCTATTTAAATACACATTCAGATGATAAATGGAGGTATAAAACACACCTTTAACTAGAAAAGTGTTTATTATGCCCCAAAAAATAACTTCTGAAGGCAGACTGGAAAAACAGCACCCTGTACTCTGATACCCAGCCTCCAGGTTCTCTTTCTACTGTAACACAGATTTAATCAATTCACCTTAAGTTAACGAATATACAGTTTAACAGTAAAAGCTGAGGGGGGGGGGGGGAGGTAGGGAGCAAAAACGGGAAGGTGACTATCAGAAAAACACTAAAATTTTACTAGATTATAGAACTGTCTCAGTATGCAAGTGGTGGAAGTTCCAGCACATGAGTCATCTAGCACTAAACTGGACAGAGCATTAGTTAAAAAAACAAAAAACAAGAACCACAGGCAAACAGTCATATCTTGGCAAATAAATTAACAAATGAATGAGCAGATCTTTTCCATTCCATTTTTAAATGATTCTGTGGGAAAGAAATGAAAAGATCTTTAATGTACGACAAAGTTGCATTACCAAAAATAAAAAAGTTGTTTCAGTAACCATTTGAAGAGTTGGTAAAAACTTCAAGAACCAGTATCAAACAGGTAGAAGAATGACAACTTTTTTAACTCTATTTTCCCTGTATTTTAACACAGGCATGACTCCTCATCTTGGGCCACAAATTCACTGACAGGATTTCTGAAGTCATGTTTGTGACTGGACCGTCATTGCAAGGTCTGGTAATTGCTGAGTTACTGTTAAAAATCATGCACACCTAGGACAGCATAT
>CM021729.1:40582885-40614713 GCA_011074415.1 Stictonetta naevosa
CTGGTCTTCTGCATTTAAGGCAGTAATACTGCATGCTGCTGCTCAGCTAACACTAAGAAAAGTTTTATTGCTTGTTTAGGTGGGAAAGATTGAACATAGTATGCTATGTTATAAGTATATTGGACAGTGGCTGCAACATCCGCTGACACTAATTCTTTACTAGTCATGTGAAAATCTAGTATCCACATGAGGAGTCAGCATGTGATCCCTATCAACTTTTACATACTTTTACTAGTTTCATTTCACCCATGTAAACACCCATGTAAACCTTGTCTTCTCTACTCATAAAAGCTCCACTGTATACTCAGCGATCCTGTGAGAAAAGAATGTTACGCAACCTTCTTGACAGCCCTTATGGATACAGTAAGTCCCTTTATGTAATACATAAATACATCACATATGCACTGGCTATACATATCCATTTTTACCTCTCAGGTACACTTGCAGTGGAAATAATCCCCAAAATATGAAAAATAAAAGATTTGCCTTTTTTACTACAATTAGTCAACAACACATGGCTATAATTACACCAGATACTGTTTCACTTCTTAATGTATCAAAGTCAATATACAATTGTTTGTTTTTGCAAACCTGTATATTCTATTTAAATGGATTTTCCTGACATAACAGGATCTTAAAAAGCCTAATCATTGTTCTTAATGTAGATTTTATAGCTAAGACACAAGACAACAGATGAGAAATAAATGGCTTGCAGATGAGACAAATTATACAGGAAAAAATAAGCCAAAGAAATAGAAATATGGCTTGGATGGAAAGCTGACTGACTAATGCTGACCTACAGCAGTTACATGGAGAAAAACAACTTCCTATTTACTAGTGCATGCATTTTCAAGTACATTACTATGTCACAAATCTGCATTTCTTAGTGAGATTGTCCTTTGTCAAGCACTACTAAGTTGAAAGTGCACTTGTATTTTTAACCAGCAAAAATAACAAAAGTAAGTAATAAAGTCAAAGGTTCATTTATGGCCAGTAGTATGCTTCTACAGTTTTGTATTTAGTCCAGTTTTCAGTCCTTTTATTCTTTTTTGATATCTCTAAGAGAAAAAAAAATCTTAACATTTGTTGTGTGGACCAACATCAACTAATTCAAAGAAGTCTTGGTTTAGGACTTGTACATACAAACAAAAATTGTATCAAGTGGACCGGTATTTCTTCTAATCTGAAGAGGCCTCTACTATGTTGTTAATCTAATATACTACACAAAAAGACATTAAAGTCATAATTGAATGAACACTAACTTCAACCTCCAGTCCATTTTTTTTTTAATCAGCAGGCATCCAAATGTCACTTTAAAATAACAAATTATGGGGAATCCAATATTTCACTTAGAAAGCTTTTCTGATTATTAATTATATTCAGTCTTAAAAGCTTGCATCTTCATTTCAGTAATAATTCAGAGTTGTTTAAAAACTTCATCCCATCCCACCATTAACATTTTTTCTCCCTTTTCTGAAACAACGTTTTCACAACCTCCTCACTGTTTCCAAAAGGCAAGATACAGCAAAAAAAACCAAACATCTTTTCTCCTTACTGTACAAGGAATAATCCGGAAGTTGGGTGTACATGGAGGGAAGGAAATCACACCTCACCTGCTTTTTGTCATTATTTTTATTATGCATGACATTCTGAGTAGAGACGTACAACATATATACATTTAAGTATCAAGGTATATATACATTTAAGTCATAAAGAACTTAACCCCAAACCACTCAAAATCTCCCACCCTAAAGCCCCTCCGCCCTCAAGATACTTGCACTACTATGCTGCTACTAAGGCTTTAGCTGGAGTTTTGTGCACCTTCCAGCATTTAAAACAAACATGGTAATTGCCCTCAAGCTGCCTGATACCAACATCTTCATTTTCTCCTCTGTGCTGCCCAGGGTCTCCTGCAGCAGCGCTGCGATAGGGGAGCACTGGGGACAGCAGCCACAAGATAGAAGCTAATATCAGAAGAGCAAGCCAAGAGACCCTGTAGTGCCACATCCACCTCTTCTGTGGTATGAAGGTGATGAAATGCTGGGCCTTCAACGTGGTTTGAACTAGGTGCTTCTTGCTAGAGAGTCCTTTCACACTTATGTCCCCAGAAATATTCTTGAGGGAGAAGGCAGTGCTTCCTGCTCCTACCCCTGATTTGTCCAGGTCTCCATCCTCAGACATTGCCCCTGCCTACTTCTTGCCTTTTCATTCCTTCTGCAAGAACATCTCTCCTCCATGCACATAGGGCAAGGAAAAAAGAGCATTATATACTGCTTTCTTCAATGCCCGAACCAGTCTATACGTACAGCAGATGTTCGCAGCATGAAGTGAAGTCTTACCCCGGCACACCAGTGCAGCACTGCAGTTATGTTCTTTTTCCCACTGTAACCACTTCAGTTCTGCTGTCACGTTACCCTACAGCATTTGTTTATCCACAAGGAATTAAAGGTTTCAAGTACAAAAGCCTGTATCATGAAAATTTGTTCAGGAGGGAGTAAAGGGAAAAAAAATAAATTATTTACAAGAAAACACATTTTAAAGCAGCATAAATAATTGTGGTATGGATCAGAGGCACACTGTCTCCAAGCAATATCTATTTTAGTAAGTTACCTAGTGCAAACAGGTAAGGAAGGGAAATAAAGCCAACACACAAACAAAAATAGTGCCTCCTTCTTTCCACCTTTCCAACCTTCTGACCTAAACAAAGCAGCCAAAAACCCTAGGGAAGCCTGAAAAGTAAACAGTGCTTCAACCATGGTATATTTATCTTGCCAAAACAATCACTAGATACACAGTACTGCTGATAAACTTAAAAGGTCTTGAATAACAAATGTATGACATTTAATACTTATGCTTCCTCGCTATGAAAAGAATGCTGCTGCCACACCAAACAAGATTCTCCATAAATAAGAATTAAGTGTTTCTCACATCAATCAAAACTGCTTGCCTTCTTGAAACAGGGAAATACTCAGTATCAGCTACAGAATTTTTCCAGACAGCCCACACGGCAGGCAATCTTTTTGTAACACACATCATAAAGCTGCAAGGCAAACGGCAGCAGCCACCACTGCAGCTCTTTGGATCAGGAAGTACTGCCAGGTTCCTCCAAGAGCTCTTCTGTAAGCTACACTGATAAGGCTACAGAACAAGCCACAGACAGAGAACTGAATTACAAGGTTTAGCTCATGATGGATTTAACATCAGATCCTTCCAAGTTTAAGCCTGAAAAAGTTGCCCTGCCAACTCCACCTACCCTGTTCTGTGTGGAGTCTTATTCTACTCATTTGACAGGTAAACTTAAGTTAACCCAAGTTATTTCTCTTGGCAAATACCTAATTCCCTAGATGACATACGTATACATCAGATATTCAGAAGGATCATCCTGGCTGCATGTGTTGTTATGGAGACCATCACAATTTCATAATGTACAAATCCACCACTTCTTCAGGCACTGCCAGGGTCAGGAAAGCCAAGGATACAAGTATGTTCTTCACTTCAGATGTGACCACAGTCATGTTTAAACACAGTTTAAACTTTTTCCTTTGCAGGGATCGTGGCAATTTGGAAACACAAAACAGAAAGTAGCACAAGAGCTTCATTTTCTCTTAAAAACTGCTGTGGCAAATGACCAAAAAAATAAACATACAAAGGTTTGAAATATTAAAGAAAAGCTCAAACAAGCACACTAACTTTTACAAAAGAGGTAAAAGTACGATTTTTTTTGACTTTGAAAGAAGACGCAGTTTTATTTAGCCGTAAACGTTTGCCCCTTTTCTCCAGTTACTCTGAACTTAAAAACTTTTGCAGCCAATTTTATACAAGAGATGGTAACAGCTCTGAAGTATATACAGGTGGCAAATGTCTTCCTGATGACCTTTATAAAACTTGTAGCTAGCACTATTTCTGTGCACAACAGAACCACTGGCAAACTACATTATTATTAACAATATAAGTTAAATTTAGTGGAATCCTCTCTGTTCAACAAAAACAAAACAAAAAACAGAGAGACATCTTCACTCAATTCACATTCTGTTAATTTACAATAAAACTATTTAATAATATCATAATATTTCCTCTGTACAATCCTTTCCAATGGAAGGTCTGAAACTGAGTCACTGGGAATTTGCTGGAGGGCACAATCTAAACTGTTTGTAGAACTGATTTAACTAAATCAACACAAATGAAATGCAAGCAGCAACTACTTTGACTAAACTGTCAAACTCCTATAATGTGTTTTGAACTTCTGTAATTCAGTTTACCATTCAACGTTTCCCTGCTTCAAATGAGATCCTATCTCCTCTAATGCCACAAAACTGTTCAGTTTTACTTTTCGGGGGGGGGAGGGGGGCGGGAATTTCCCTTTAATCTGTCGACAAAGAAATCTTGTGTATATCTGGAAACAACAACAACAAACTACACACCAATTGCTTTGTCTGGCATAACAATTTTTTATCTGAAAGCTGAGATTAAGGTGTAAGAGGCATGCATTTAGCTAAAAGTTACAGTAGCTGTTTAACGTGCTTTTTCCATTACCGTTGCCCCTCCTCAAATAAAGGGGAGCTCTTTAAATTCTTAGCTTTACTTTCCCTAGCAATTTCTGTAAAGAGCACAAGAGTGGCTGCATGCAACTTGTTTTTAACCTTTCTCTTTTGAGTGTGTATATGAAGACAGCAAAGAGGAAACAGTCACTTTATTCTACGCAGTTGTTAAATCTGGCATTTCAGTACAGCCTTAAATCTCAACCCAGACCCAAACAGTTCCCTTATTTTTTCTACCCCTCACAAAAATACTGAGAATTCTGTAATTTGAAACCCAGGTTTCCTCCAAATATTAAGCAGGTGCCAGCCTGCTCTCCCTTCGTACTTTAACAGCAAATAAATAAATACGCCTGCTAGGGGAACACGTTCTTCCCAGCTTTCACCTTCAGCCCTCTTTCACTGCACAGGCTGCATACAAAACAAGTGAAGAAAAAGGCAACAGAAAAAAACTTAAAAGACAAGAAATGAGTAGCACATCCCATCTACAATGAAGCTCCAGCAAATCTCACTCAAACAGTTTACAAGGATGCTGTTCCAGCTTTCCACCCTGCTCCTGTCCTGGACATGATTGCCTCTGCAGCACAGTCAGTGGATGGGAATGTGATCCTAACTTTATGCTGCCCCAGGTCAGCACATAAGCCTCATCCGCGCACATCCAGGAATCGTAAAGTCTTCTGCTCTGCTTTCTCTGGGCTCTGATTTACAGTCAGCCTGCAGCACAGACATTGGAGATTGCATGTGGGAGGTAAGGCAAAACTGGGAAAGAGAAATGAAGTAACGAAACTTGTCACGTCACTCTTCTTCATTACCGTAACTAGATGACCATGATGCAGTAACAGCACCTTCACAGCAAGGTACACTCGGTTCCTCAGTGGATTTCAACTCCCCTGGTTCTCCCAAGAAGGGATGATGGCTCTTGTCCTAGGTTCAGTGTGAAGGCCAGATACGGCTTCTGTTCTTTCAAGCACATCATCAGTCACTTCCCCAAAGACCTCTTTGTCTGACACTCAGCCACAGACCATTTGGCTTAAGGTATTCACTATTCAGTCTCCCTCCCAAACAAACTCTCCCTCTCTCCCAAATATGCAGCGAGAACTGTGGTTGGTGATTCACCAACCACAGCTGGGTAATTAATGAAGCTTATTGTATTCACATCAGTGGCGTTATCCCAATTCATTCAGGGCTCTCCATGCAAATAGATCAGATTGCTGCATCTTACAAATGAAACATGTATTATTAATTTCTGTAGAAAGCATCTGCCACAATAGCATAACCCCTTCACAAGAACCAATATAAATCTTGCAAATAGTCCTATGAGTATATATATACACACACACAGAGAAATATATTTAAAATAAATTAATTTGTCAAACCACTGCTTCTTTAAGGGTTTTATGCATCTACACTGAAAAAATAAATTCCAACTGAATTCCTTCATGCTATTTAACTTATGGCAACGAACTGTGTGCACTGTATCAAACATCGTTATGAATTCTTCAGGAAATAGACTCTCAAGTTAAGACCCATAAAATCACAACAACAAAAAAATCAAAGATTTTTCTACTCTGTACGGGAACATACTTAGCATTATATTCAATACCAGAAATTCCTAAAGTCCCAAACAGGATACAGTTTAAAGTAACAAACAGTAATGACACTAGCACATCTTAAGTAATTGATTTACCTATTTATTAAAAAAACAAGAATGAGGATTTCAATTTAAGCGTTAAAAATTAACAACAACAACAAACTAGAAAGACTAATAGGCACACAGGTTCTTCTAAATGCTATGCCAGCAGTTTAATTTGCTCATCCTCAGTTGTGGCCATTCTCTTTTGGAAAGCTGCCCTAATTCTTTTCTCCAGTGCCTTGTTGCTAGGGTTGCAGCTGCACGGCCCATTTCATTGAAGCGCATGTCTTTGGAGGGGGGCACAAAGGGCTTCATTATCTTTTTCTCAGAGCTCGCACAGTCAGAATACAGCACTCCCCCTCTGTCCCCCACCAGAAAGTACTCGGAGGATCCCAGCCGCTCAGTCACGACTATTTACATATGAACGCTTGCACCAGGAATCCCATGCCCTTCCATGCAATTTATTGCAGGCGACTTCCACAGGTTTTTCCAATTCTGCCAAGGGGCCTTCAAAAGCTGGTCATTTATGGTCCAGTCACCTTTACTTGTGAGTTAACATTGTTAACAAAGTTAACATTGGAGTATAAGTTTGTAATTAGTAAGATGAGCAGTGATGCTAGTGACTGGTTTTCAAAAGCATGAAGAACCATCTCCTAACATTGCCAATTTTCAAGACTTCTGTTTAGAAGTCCAGGCCTTCTTCTGGATACACAGCCTCACACCAGCGTAAGACACAATACAGAAAAGGACACAACTACCAATCTAAAGCACTGTTCATTGACATTGAACTTCCTTCTCAATGATTAATTTAAAAATTTTAATTGATATTTACAACTGCATTCATTCAGAGAACGTGCTAACACAGTTGCATCAGTTATAAAGACAAGAGGGATATGGGCAGTGTTTCCATTCAGAGTATTTAGTAAAACAAATAAATTTAAAATGTTAAGAAATAAAAGTCAAATTCCAAATAATTAGAAATAAACTATTTCGTTGTTTGGTTTTGGTATCCTCTTGCTTGTAAGTGCCAGTACATTTTCAGACATTTCCTATGAAAAACTTGTTTAGCATTTGTACTGCCATAGGAAAGAAAATACTCAAAAAAAAAAAGCGCTCATTTTCAACTCCTCTTCCTCTAAGTAAAAAATTCATTATTGAATAGCAGAAACAGAATAGGGAAGAAAAAGAAATTAACCTACCACAGGAATTCTGAGTATCAATATGTAACAACTGATAAAACAGATTTTTGTTGAGGCTATAGGTGAAGAAGCAGTTCACAATGGACACAGAGAAGGAAGATCACATTTAATGGAAAGCAACCCAAACCGATCATTTACATTAATAAGCATATTCAGAGAGTACACAGGGAGCAGAAGTATTTTAACACAGGATGACAGACTGTTGCTTAGCAAGAGGTAGAAAGGAAATCATAGTTTTTCTAGGCCTGCTGTTTTCAGGTCCTACCATAACTAAAGGGTCAGAGTAGATTTTTCACTCCATGTTACCAGGTTAGCAATTCTCTACCTGAAAGTCTGTCTCTTTAGGAACAGTGGAGAAAGCATCTGGGGTTTATGCCAGTAGAGAGGAACTAGAATCCCCATAAAAGGCCAGACAAATTGCAGCGCTTGCTGCCCATCAGATTACCAGAGTATCTTGACCAGGCTGCGCACTTATCACACTCCCAGTCAACAGGTGACTGGTTCCAGATACCATCTACAACCAAGAGGCAGTTTGTTACCAGTCCCATGAGCTACCACCTGTGATCTAACTCTGGAAAGACCATACATAGACAGATACGCAATAATTGTGTTAACATGGGACATATGCAGACAGTCTAGCCTATTTCCTGGTAACCTTGTGAGAAACAGGTTAGACCTTCCCTAAAATACTTCCTCTTGGTACTTCTGCTGAGGTCTTAAGCCCCATGTGATTATTTCTGAATAGGCCCAAAGGAAGGCAGCAACAAACAGGTGTAGTTTCTGCAGAAGTTTACATTTGGAAAAAAAAAGAAAGCACCACCTTTAAGGTTAACCGTCTCAGTTCTGTGTCACGTAATAACCTAGGGGAAAGTGAAAGGTCAGTAGGTTAAATAAGGCACTGAACTATATAACTAGTATTATACTAGGACCATAACTCAAATGCTTCCAGTGCAACAGGAACTTAACTACTAATTCAGAATTTGTGATTCCTTAACCTGCAATTATGGTCTTTCTTCTGTAGCTATACAAGATCAAAAAAGGTGCACATACCTTGTTTATTTGTAATACTATTTGATGCTTGATTCCACCTATTCTTTTTCCTTGCCTAATTCCACTGCTATCTCTCCATTTGTATTGTATAGCTCCATAACTGAGGTGGTAGAACAACTGCTAAGAATTTCATGTTAAAGACATACATTTTCTAGAACCAAAGAAAACAACAACCAAAGAGACAACAAAGCACTATACACTTCACATTAGCCAGCATACATGCAGAAGTAACTAGACAAATAAAGACATAAAAGAATCAGAGGTTGGCTGCATTGAAATAACTGTGATTCTTGAATATGCAGTGCAATGAATAGTGCTATCTGGTGTTTGATAAGAAAGACAGCATTTGCTTATGTCACCACTACATTTGTCTCCAAATGCTTGAAAAATATATATATATAATACATGTGTATACATATATGTAATACATACACACACAAACGCAAGCATTCCAGTCAATTTAGTGATTTGTGAACAAAGCTGCCAGGCTTGAGACTAAGACTTCAAAACAAATGTTGATTTAACTTTCTTTGAAATGGACTGAAGGCACAGACTGTTATACAATTTAGACAGTACTGGTAAAACCAGTAATAAGAATGTGTGCAGACTGGTCATCCACTCTTACTTATTCATTATAGTAATTAATAATTACCAGTACTTTCATCAGCCAAGAAGGCCAATGGTATCCTGGGGTGCATTTGGAAGAATGTTGCCAGTAGGTCGAAGGAGGTGATCCACCCCCTCTACTGAGTCCTACCTGGAATTCAGTGTCTTCTTCCCAGTACAGTGGAGCTATGAAGATGATTAGGAGGCTGGAGCATCCCTTATGAGGAAAGGCTGAGAAAACTGGGCCAGTTTAGCCTGAAGACTAAGGTGGGGGATCTCATCAATGGATATATATATCT
Organism: Stictonetta naevosa; assembly: GCA_011074415.1. NCBI lineage: Eukaryota > Metazoa > Chordata > Aves > Anseriformes > Anatidae > Stictonetta > Stictonetta naevosa. The sequence goes on from CM021729.1 coordinate 40,592,208, forward strand.
TAAGGGTAGGCATCAAGAGGATGGGGCCAGACTCTTTTCAGTGGTGACCAGCAACAGGATAAGACACAACAGGCACAAAATGAAACACAGGAGGTTACATCTGAATATGAGGAACCCCCACTTTACTGTGAAGGTGCCACAACACTGGAACATGTTGCCCAGAGAGGTTGTGGAGACTCCACCTCTGGAGATATTTACACACACACACGATCCTGAAATGTGCTCTACGAGACCCTGCTTGGGCAGGTAGGGTTGGACCAGATGATCTCCAGAGGTCCCTTCCAACCTCAGCCACTTTGCAATTGTGAGGAACAAAGAAGCAAATTTTTTGGAATTTTTGAAGGATTTCTGAAAACGATCACCTAAAACACTTTCGTCCACTTTTTGATGAACAATGTAATATCAAAAATGTAGTATCTCAAAAAAAAAACCCAACTATCTAAAATACATAAATACACCAGGACAGTGAAACAGCAAAAAGCATTACACAAGCTGTTCTAAGAAGCTAGCACTCATTTTCTGAAGTGGCTGATGTTCCTTCTTTCCAAAATTGCTTGTTTATATTGAATATCCTCCAAATATAATCAGTTTCTGCAAAATTAGCTATTATTTCTGGATATACGTGAATGCGTTTTCCATGTAGTGGATTTTCAGCCATGGAAGAAAAATGACACTGTAACAAACAAGAAAACGCTTCCACACGAGTTCAGACTGACCTATCAAGTCAGTTATAGCTGCAGCTCTACTCTACTGTAGAAGCTTCCAGTAAGTAAACACTATGTGACATTGCTGAACATACACAGAAATGAAAGTATACCAGTCTCTAGAGACCAGAACTAGCACGTGTTTTTGTTATACTTGTTATACTTGTTATTAGCCATGTAACAAGTCAAACTTCTCTGCAGCAAAAATGTACAGCTGGGAAGTTGATGCATTTTTACAAGAGGTTACTACCCTCACCAAGGTAATTAAATAGATTAACAAAAAGCAACCAAGAGCCTCCACTATTACTGTAGTTAAGCATACCAAGCTCTTGGCCTCAAATGGCACTACAGTCAGATTTTGCAATGCTAACAGCTTTTTCCAAGGCTTTAAAACCAGAAGTAGAGTTTTCTGCTACAAAACCTCATGAAAGACTTCAGAACATAATGTATCCAGTACACTTTGAGTCAAAGGCCTGTTTACAAGCATCACCACACCAAGAACAACTATTGCTACTTGAGATATAAGCATCTGAAAGAGATAGGAAGACAAAAAGGTTACAGGAAAGTTTATATTGGGACAGGAGAGAGGGAGGGGAGAAGCAAGGTAGAACAGAGTGAGTGATCATACTCTTGAAACAGGCCTGAAATTTAAATACAAAATAAAAGAATTAGGTGGGGGCTTTGTTTCTGAACAAATTAAAAAAATAGGGAAAAAAGGAAGTAAAAGCACTTAAGATACCACAACAGACAACAGGCTGTGTTAAAAAGATTTGCTGAAAAGTATCTAAATATCCAGAGGCAAAGATAATGAAGGAGATACTAAGGAGGTAAGACAGAGCAGAAGGAAGAGGGTAACAAAACAAAGAAATCATGGCATTTATGAGAACATAGTTGTTGACAAAATATTTTTCTAAACTGACTTATCTGAAGGTAATTACTGAGATTTTGAAAATAAATCATATTTTTCTTCTGTGGCAACTCTGTTAAGAAGCTTCAATGGTCCTCCATGAACTTGTTTGCCCTAACAGATAAATCAAGTAGTAACATCTGTGTACATGTTAGTCTGGGGATCTGTACTTTAAAATCAGTGGGGACTACAATGACTCAGGTCACAGCGTGGCTTTAATTTACGTGTTTAATCACAGCCCATGAAAGGCAGAAAACAGTCAATATGGTAGCACCCTCATCTCTTGTGGCATTCTGAGTCAGAAGCCTTATGTTAGAAGCTTCTCAAAATGTAACTGAAGTTAAGTAGCTTGATTGTCACAAGTGCCAAATCCGCAGCAGTTTCCACCCAAAGCCCGCCAGATTTGGGAAGCAGGCACTACTCTGCTATATATTTGTCTTGGAAGTTAAACAACAATTCTACTTCTCGCTCCTCCCCAGTAATTAATCACCATGCTTCTCCGTGCCTCCACACCGAGCTCTGTATAAGGGAATTAACATATTTTTAGGGACATGTATGGCAAATAACCATCACCCGTGCATTCATCTCTGGGAGAAGGTATTTCAGATTTCCAACTCCCTACAGTGAAACTACCTTTCCAAACAATATTTGAAAAGCCTACTACTCTTAAAATGGGGGCTACGCTGGCATTACTATCCTCATTTTCTAATTCACTCATATTAATTAAAAAGCAAACAAACAAAAAAGTGAAGTCACAGCAACTCCCCCACTACTCTTTTACTGCTTGAGTCAGCTCAAAAGCAGCATTCCCTTCTTCTAGTCAATAGGACTTAAGGAAACTATGGTTTCAGGCCACTCTTCTAGTTCTTCAAACTCTTGCACCAACCAGTCCATGTGTTCTGGATGTGAAAATGCAGCTCAGCATCGGAACATAATTCATACCCGAGGTTAGTTGCCCCAATTTGACTGACAGTGTAACTGTTGACAGAAGAACAGTCAGTCAAGCATAATCCAGCCAGAGAGGCACAGACCTGTTTTGCATCAGGAATAAAAGAATTATTTGCCTGCTTACTGACTAAACGGAAGGAAGTGTAACAGAAAACATTCTGATAATATCAGTAACTGGAAACAAGAAAGATGAAGAGGATTAAATAATACTATACATTTTAATACAGAGAAGGAAAGAGACAGGCATGACTATTCTTTGTATTGTCCCTGTTGAAAGAAGAAACTGAATCCTTGAAAACCACTGCAGCTAGCTCATGCTTAAGAAGTCACAGACAGCAAGAAATTACTTTGCTCATTATATTAAAAATAGACATTGCAAAATGGTGTCTTTTGAGAAATCTAATATTTGAATAAAGACTGTTCCAATAAGCATGTGCCACATCAGTCTCTCCTGAACACTGGGTAGCATCCAAACTGCTCAACCAAACCGCAGTAGCCCTGGGCATAAATAAATCTGCAGACTAGTTATCTGTGAAAACACAGAAAGAAAGGCATCTGTGAAACAATCTAAAAATCTAAAGCTGAGAGTCAGTGAGACTTCCAAGACAGTATTTTGAATCTAGGTGACAAAATTCTAAATAAATGATTACTGGAACACTTGTCCTTCAAGGGACAGAGCTTGAAGTGCTTCCCCAATTAAGGGAATGCCCAGTAGCTGTACATAATGTTAAAAACAAGGGTAGAAGATTAGCCATTCTACATCCTTTAATATACTGTAGCAACTGCTGTTCCAAAAGAAGATGTCAGAGTGATATGGCTGGCAGAGTATTTTCTGTGGGCAAAGATGAATCTGAAGTTAAATTAGGCCATTAGCAAATGTCTGTTCATTATTTCCTCTCTCTCTTGGTACTAGACCATTAATATAGAAAAGACTTATCCTTTTCCTTCTTTTCAAGAAAAAAGACAACCAAAATATCTCTAAATGGCCACGGTCAGAAGTTACATCTGTAACTCAGGAACAAGATTTAGATAAGGTACAGGAAGCAGATCTTCACTGAAGTTCACTTTTGCACCCAGCCTGCTCAAGGACCAGATTCTTGGGACTTCATGAGCTCTTCTGTGCCCGTGACCTATCAACTTACTACATTTTAAATTTTTCAAGTGATTTCATACTCTAGTATACAGTTCCTTAACTATGTGATGTCTAGCAATCTAATTCGGCTATATAACACATGCACATTGTCTGGTAGCTTTTCTAAACGGATAGGCATTACACACTGGAGGATAACCACAAAGGTGATGTACAGAAGACAAATAGAAAGCACTAAATCTCTGACAAAGACTATTAAAACTCCCCGCAGCCTCTCTGGAGAAACAAGATGCCAGCGCTCAAGTAGTCTCAGAACATTCTTCTTCAGCATGCTAACTGCAGATGGCACTTTGTGCTGAGCATTACACAGTGCGTGGGCTCGGGGCATAAAAACCAAAGATATGATTGCAAAGTACGCTGCACGTATGAAGGCAGGAAGCACAAAGAGCCTTTTCAGGACACCGTATTTCACACTGTATATAAGCTTATCCATTTTAAGATAAACATTACCGCATATGACTGCAGTTCCAGAAAAAGAAAGAGAAATCTTAGAGAACAGAACTTCTCCATCTGTTAGAGAGATGCTTTAAATATCATTTATAAAGTACATTCTATAGCTAGTTATAAGTCTAAATATAAAACCTTGAAAACGAAAGATCTCTCAGGGCATGCACACAGCATTTCAAGCTACAGTAACTGAACATCATGCAGGTTTACTTCCAGTTTCTAGCAGCATTCCTCTGGGGGCCTCAGGCTTTCCTTCCCTTTACCTCCCCATTAGACTACAAGAGGGCTTGCTCACAAAGCAGGACAAACCTGTATTCAGTTTAACTATCAACCAATTTTCTTGGCACTCTCTCCTATACAACTTTTTGCCTAATAGTCTTTTCATATGGACAGGTGTAATGAAATTTGTCTCCACGATAGCAAATTTCTTATTGATCAACTTTTTTTGCTAGCCTTCTTGTTTTATGGTTTCCACTGGCAAAAATCCTTCATTTCCCATGTTGCACTTTATTGTGGAAAAGCAACAGCAAAAGCTACACTGTGGACTTCAGCATTAATATTGTTCTAGATCAGCTGGCTTCTACTGTGAAATGCGAACCAAGTGTTTCAGCTCTTTATAAAAAACATTTTTGCCCTTGCTCCACGATTTAAAAAGCTGTATTAATTAGTTACACAATCCAGCTGCATCCCAATGATTTGACCCAAGTTTAAAAACAACTGAGGAGGAGGACAGAAGTTACTTAAGCTAAACTGAAAAACAATAGTCCTTCATCAACATCTTATGTGCTTTTTTTTTTCCTCTGCCTTTAAAGTGAACAGCACACGTCAACTTTAATTACTAGAGTGAACTAAAACTTCTCTGTTGCCATTGCTCCAACTTCATGAATCAAATGTTAAATTAATAGCATGCAGAAGTGACAAAAATACAGTGGATGAACTCTAAGCAATTCCACACTTACCTTCAGGAAATGAAAACTCATGAAAACTTTACACAGAAAAGACAGTCTACAAACCAAAACTGAAAGCCATATACAACAAAACCAAGGTAATAGAAAAGACTTATTTCAGACTTTGAAGATACGCAGGGTTTTCTGTGGTGTTATCCACATGAACACTACCATGAACAGCCTGCAAGGGTTCTATGTTAGTATTCTGGGCAGCCAAAGGGTACTGCATAAATGCTGCAGAAGGTCAGAAGCTTTTTCTGCTAGAAGTGAATCGAACAAGGTTTTTTTAAAAAAAAAAAAAAAGTTGTTTGCTAAGATAAGAATATTTACCTAAAATTCACTACTGTTTTTACATTACCTCCAATTAGGAGAGAAACATTTTTCCCACCTTCTCCCCTAGCCTAGTACTCTATACCTTTAGTGAAATAAGCGATAAGTAGCAATACCAGAATGGAAAAGGAATTTTTTTTTTTTTTTCTCCAGATTGTTCTGAATTTACTCCAGGCAGTTTGAATGTATTAGTTTCAGAATATCATAAGGCTAGATTAGGAAAACACTGACTGTGATGACAAGCCACAGGCCTTAATGCTTTCTCTTTCTTATGACTGCAAATCCATCCACCCACTATATGGCCACAATCATGTGACATGAAAGACTGGATATGTGAAGATGCAAGTCCAGACACACAACGGCAGGGGGAAAAGGGGAGTTAAAGGGTTCTCAGCAGAGAAGTATCTGGGAATGGCTTTGGTGCAGCACTGTGCTGCACCACTGTCTTGTGAACTGTCAGTCTGAACCACAAAATAATTGAAGAAATACATTAGAACCTCGGTCTTTTGTTTGTTTGTTTTTAGGCTGGAACGGGACATACTACAAGATGTTTACGGAGATTTTGCACTCACCACTTTCAGTAGCTGTTGGTGAGGCAGGCCAGGAAGGCTGTACTTCCTGACCTGTGACTGAAGCTTCCTGCAGACACTCCTGGAGCACGTACAGAAAAGGCAGCCAACAGGTTGGGAACACCCACTGCACTTCACTTGTTTCTAGCACCAGAGCACAACACAAACATTTCTGCACTCTGCAGTGCTCTTTGCTCCCTGCCTCCCCCTACTCCCTGGGGGCATCACCACTGACTCCAGTGCTACAGTCAAAGTGCTCTCTCTTCCCCACTGAAGTCTCCCTTCCACAGCTCTCATCCACACATAAGACTTCCTGCTGCTTGCAGTACAACCCCTACTCTCCTTAAAATATTCCACCCCTTTTCCTTGGTCTTGCTCTTCAAACACATCCACCATCTTTTACTTGCCCTTATTATCCCTACACCTGCCACCCAACTGCCCGCCTTCTCCCCCTTCCATCCATCTCCAACATTTTCATGTTTCATTACCTCATCTGACCACCATTTCTTCCCCTCTCCCCCCTCTCATCCCACTCCTGACAGAATCCCAAGGACTGAGATGTCCCATCCCCACACACTGTCCCAATTCCCCAGTGAAACTTCTTTCATGGGGTGGGTACATGAGCTTCCAGCGATGCTTCTGAGGCAAAATATCAAGAAACACCAGGGACATCTGGGCAGATCCTGCCCCCACTGTAGGATGGCACCTACACTTCCAGTTTCAGATGCTAGTAATAAAACTACCTCATCACAGCCTTCTCCAGGATAAATTCATGTGCAGACTCTTCCTTCCCCAAGCTCTCTGGCAGAAAGCTTTTGCTAGTAATAGTGAAGTCACAGCTGAAAGAAGCAAGTACACTCATAGAAAGGAAGTGCTCAACGTGAAGGATAAGCCCAAACATGTTTGGTATTGTCACTCTTACTCAAAATACTTCAGAGTTGTCAAACGAACTTGGGAGAAGGCAGAGAGAAAGAAGGCAAGAAAAAAAAGCCCTTAAGCCATTAACAAGTATTTAAATGGAATTCAGCTTACTTTGACTATTTTTAGGGTAAATCATCAAGTTTGCTGCTTGAATTACATACTTTATGAATGGTGCTCAGAAGCACAAAGAACAAGTTAAAATGGAAAGACATCTATTACTTAGTACCTGAGAAATTAAGTAGTATTTTGCATGCCTTGCTTTCAGAACAGAATTCTGTAACATGTTCCACAAGTGATATCTCTTTTGGATGAAGCAGTGTATGTAACAGTTTTTGTGCTTATTTCCTGAATTAGTGTTACCCAGCAGAATCTTTCTCTGAAATTCATAGGATTTTTAGACAATAGAATATGAATCAGGAAAGGAGAATACTAAAGTATAATTTACAAGCTTCTAAAATTAAAGTTGTTGTGCAGAATTAAAAAGAAATTATCAGTAATTTCAGGATTTAACTGTTCCACCAGCACTCATGGAATCCAAATAAATATGGAGCAATCGTATCAACTAGTTCAGCTAAGTAGGAATAGATACATTCCAGAATTTCAGTGAAGGTAAACTCAGCTCATTAAAAACAGTGACCATTGATCTGTACTATCTAACTGCACACCAAATCAGGTATACTTGATGGGAATTAGGAAGTATAGTCAAGCTGAATGGGTCTTTTCAAAACTTAGCAAACAATTACAAAGAGTAACATCTGATGATATATTGCAAGTTAAATTATTATAGCCATGAAATATATCACACATATAACACCAACATAACTATATCATCTTAGAGAAGAGTTAGGTATTGCAAACGTATTTAAGAACCTTAGTTTGAACAAAGGAATAGGAACATGAAATTAACATAAAATAAGCAGAAAATGCATGCAGTATATTCTTTAGTAAGAAAATTATGGAAAATAATCTAGATAAAACAACTGTGGCTGCACATACCAGAAATACCAGAGTCTACTGGGGCAACAAGGCAATTTAATGCTGTCAAAAATAATACGTAGAATTAATTGAGGGTCATAAAGCTGCTGGACCTCCTGTCAAAGCTGGTCTGAATTAGATATGAATATTAATCAACATTTTTATTATGAACACAAAGGAAATTTGCATATCATAATTCTTCTGGACTTCTCATCAGGGGTTTATCACCAGGGAGGCTCTTGAAATGCTTTTCAGAATTCATGAGAAGTGCCATGAAACCAGATCCAATCTACTTAAGGTTAAAAACCCTACCATGCTTTGATGGTTTTGTTATCACTATGAATATTCATAGGTTTATCATCTGTGTTTAGCTCAACATTTAAAGTGAAATGTAAACTGGCAGTATTGCCTACCTGTATTTCACAAGTTCAGTTATTCTAGTCCTTTCTGTAAGCAGCAAGTCATTCACTGAAGATATCCCCAATTCTAGAGAGCAGGAAAGGGGAAAAAAACTGGTGTAAGTATCTGTTAGAGCTGCCAATGCAAATTATTTATAACAAAGAGTAACATGATTTCATGTTAGAAAAAAGAAAACAGCTACCAACAGTCAGCCCAGAGTCAGGAATTTCTTCACCTTTTTTCCTTTGGAAAGAGACGCAGGTATCATAACTCACAGAAGGCTGAAAGCTACTGAGAGCACCTTATTTACTGCAGTTTTGGAAGAAGCATTTTCTGACTTTTGTGCTCTTGGTGCTCTTTATTCTTATACTAACATATTTCCGTAACAGTTGAGGAACTACACACTTCATTTTTAAAACACACATATATATGGTTATACTATATATTGTGTGCATGTGTACACACACATGCATACATGTGATACGTTTTTACATACATATGCAGTAGTAGTTTAGGAAGTAGCACGTAGTTCAGGAAATAAGTGGTTTGTACTAAGTATCTAACAAAAACACACAACTTTGCAGTTACGCCTCATGACGTCTGTGAGGTTCAGCAAATATGTTTGTTATTAAGTATCTTTAGATATCCATGACATCTACTAACAAGTTCAGAAGTTCTCGGCAAAAAGATGGATTACAAGAGCTGCAATCAATAACAGAGAGGAAACACAAAAAGAGCTGTCTCTGACCACCAAGAGCCACTGCTCTAGAATCTGCTCCAAAACTAAAACAGCAACAACAAAAAACAAACAAACAAACAAACAAACACCACTGCATTCAGAGATCATTCACGTGGGTTCATAAACTGTCCTCTCTGCAGTTGTGTATCAAAACTGGGCTTCAAAACAGACAGAAGCAATAACAAAAGCAGAAGAAAACTCCAAACCATCCCGTTCAAATGTTCACATAAAATATGGCAGAAGTCACAGTAAAAGAAACTTTATGCATCTCCTATATTAGAAGTGGATTGTGGATGCTTTTTTTATTATTTATTATTTTAACTTCCACACCTGAGCTTCCTGGTGCTACATCTTCCACACTAAATGACAAGACGCTTGCTGATTTTCAGTGGCAGCTTGTTTGTCATATTTAATCCTTTACTGCTCACAAACTGAGGCTTCTCTTTCTTCTCAGGCTGACATGCCAAATTTAAAAAGTAAAATTACATTTATTTATTTATTTACTCCATAGTTTTCAGAAAGAGACAGGGAAAATTTATGGATTAGAAACAAAGCACTGAGGTAGATGAGCACAGGTAAAACAGATTATATAAACGAACAAAAACAGCAAGTTAAGAGAAGAATGCAGGGGAGGAAGGTAGGGAAGAGGGGAAACTTGTCTGGACAGTGTTACATGTCACAGACAGAAAGCTCTGATCACCTTTCTTGTCAGGATAGAAATCTGGGTGGTCAAAAAAAATCCCAGCAGTGGATTAGTAAAAGGGACAGTATTAGGAATTAGCTATAACTGCTTTAGTGAAAGCAATGCATGCCTATTACATAGCCACAGAGAACGGTGTGGAAAGAATGAGATTTGTCTCCTTTCTTCAGCTAAGGAGTCAAAGAACAATTTTGGCATCAGACATTGCACATGTTTAGTTACTTCATAAGAACAAATAGGAGACAAAAATAAACTTTAGCTGATGGAACAGTAAATTTGACCAAGTATATAAAAGGTGTAGAGTAGACGTATTGAGTTAACAACAGGCCCTGAAGTTAGGACATCAGGTCAGAGCAAAGCATGTGGTTGTCCACATAGCAGCAGACACCCAGGGAAGACACTTCAGTATCATGATACTTGAGCAGTTTCCTTGACTTTGAAAGATTAAAAACTTAAACAGTTGGTAATAATACTTTAGCTTTCACTGAATGGTTTGCATGAACCCTGAAAAAAAAAAAAAGAATAAAAATAACTAAATGAAAACTTGCCTCCATATAAACTATATTCAGAGTATCTGTATGTAGAGTTTGGGGGATTTTTTTCCATGCCCTTGAAAAATAAAACAACACCTGAACAATCAGCCTATAACACATGACATTGCACTGGTTGCCCAACGATTTTAACAAAGAAGCAAATAAAATACAGAAAGTCAGTAAGGCTGACATGCATTCTTAAAATCTTGGAACTAATTGTCATTGAAAGTTAGCTACCTTGTACCTGAAGTATATGTGGCCAGTAGCTGAGATAGAGGCGGGAGAACCAACTATTCAACCTCAGCTGAACATAGACCTCCTCCCTCAAACAGAATGCAACTGAACCTGAAACATGAGAAAGATTCTTATCATAAGTTTTCATATCATGTAAGTTTCATTGAGAGAAAACTGAGATAACACTGCTTCAGCAACACGATGCCATATGATTGTTAGTACAGAGCACACATTAATTGGCCATTAACCACATGCGTAACATCCTAAAAACACGCAGACTGAGTTTCTATATAACGTGTTTGTAATTACCAATATTAAATGTAAGAATATCTATATTTGCAAATTCTAAGACAAGTCTTTCTTGATTCCTCTTTAAAAAATAATAGACTAAGCAGAAGAATATATGAATTTCACTTTCCTAAACTGTAACATTCAAAGCCCATGACCACGCTGTAAGAGCAGCATCAACGAAAGCTCCTCATAGAACAACTTTTAAAGTCAGTTACAAATAAAATCTGGACCACTAGTTTAAAGTTGTGTCACAGCTATTTAGAGTCCTGGATGAATGAAGCCTGTAGACTAAACCCACATCCTAATGGACAATTTAATTCACAAAACCACTTCTATAAGTGGAAGACTTCTGGCCTGAAATGCTGCTAAATTAACTGGCACAGATTACCCGCCAGCAGAGTGGAAAGAATGGTTGTTTGCAGGCACTGCCAAGGCACACTACTAATCAAGCTGTAACCACTGTCTTCGAAAGGTTTGGACAGCTTATTGCAGACTTACCTACATCGCTCATTCATTAAGAATGCTGGTTATAAATAACAGTTGTCTAAGTGCTAGCATTTACATGAGAACTTGAAGCTTCCTGCTTGGCTAAAGCCTTGTTTCGGGAGCTAACAATTCAGTATGTTTCCTCTATTTCTAAATTACAGCTAAACTGCTGGCTTAGCCAGTTGCCAGAAATCACTAATATTGCAAGATTCACAAGATTTTAGAGAACCCAGATGTCAGACACCTATTTTGATGTGGTAGCTACAAGAGGATCATAAGCATTAACAGACTTAAGTGAACTGTTATTACTATGTGTATCAAATTCAGAGAGAAAATGATCAGTGGAGCCAAATAACATTTCCAAGTTGTTTTCAAATTACAGAGAATAGGCTCAAATTTGAAGAAGAACTTGCATGACAACACTACATACATATGAAGTGCAAGTTTTAAAAATGCATTTGTATCTTAGGGAAAAATGTTTTCTAAACTAATGAGGCTGTGGGTTTGCAATAGATGAATAGTTAAATGCCCTGCAAACATTCAGTCATTTCCATTTAAAGAAACACAATCAGTTTCAGCACTTTGATCAGTATACTGATAAGAAAATGATAATCTAAACTTTTTGTTGGGTTTTGTTATCTTCATTACGTTAACAGACTTTTATTTATTTTTTTACAAGCTATTAAAAACTATTGGGAAAAATATAAAGGATTAATCTTGCATCTGAGATACTTCCCTGTCTCTATACACATATATAGTATATACATACAGGTTTTTAACCATCCTCCCTGTCCAGCCAATGGTGAACACTTACTTGGAAGTGTCATCATATCTTCAGTCACATGCACGCAGGAAGTGATAGAGCGCTAGCAGATCATATTTTATTTCATTACGAAGTCTCTGTTCATCAATTTATTTAATGGAACCATTAAGGAATGTGAATAGAATTAGAAAGTGCCAATGAGTTCAGAACTGTGAAAAGCTAGAAATAAAAGGCTGTAATACTTACGAGACGTAAGATCAAATACAAGTGGAGGCACAAAGAATCAAGAAAGCAAATTTTAGTTTCTCCTATTGCTACCAGAGACGTGTCTTTCAAAACTAAAATCTTTTAGAGGACAATTTAGAGCCAGAGTTAATATGTAAATAATTCTAAAGGAGGGAGGCTTCTCTATTCACTGACCACCTAGGAGAGGACTTGGAACAGTAGGCTACTTAAACCCTTCTCTGAATACCTCTTCCCCCCTTTAAACCTTTTTAAGAGTTCCTTCGAAGACACCATCATTAAGACATTTCAATATTTTATACTGTTTATGCTTTGCCTCCAGAAATCTCCCCCCCAGGAGGAGAAGGGAAAAAGGCAAAAAAGCAAATAATCCTCTTGGAAACTACTTGGAGGCGGGCGCTTAGAAGGCTGACCTTTAGGTCACGCTTATCTGTGCCAGCATCAAGTTTTCCTATTTTGTCTCCGGTCTAATGAAATTCTTTGGCTCATCAGTGACACAGGTGTGTTTACTTGGATGCTTAATGGACTACACTGCATGAACACACTATGGAAACGACTAAGATACGTCGGAATACAGACATGCAGCTACATAAGGCTTGAAATCTTGTATTCCATTCCAATTAGACATCCTGCACATTTAGTATGGAAAACTTCTGTTTGTGTTTCAATGTCTGAGTGGCTAATCCTTTCATAAAGACAAGGAAAAAGTAAACTGTGGGCTAATACTTCTTTCTCAAATTATTTTCACAACCACACAAACCTAAGTCTCACAGATATCTCTTTCACTAAGAGCTTTCCTTTTTTGTAAGGAAATGGCTGGGAGAGGCTGACGCTGTCAGGGTTTTGGTGGGAGGAAGGTGCATTTACTGCCTGCTTCTGAGAAGCGTACTAGCATGTTTTCATACCTGCCAACCTAGAATCTGAGAGCCTGATGTGAATAGCTTAACTGATTCATGAGACAGAGTGTAATTTAGTCAAGTTTTTGCTTCAAAATGTACTACGTATAATACCTTGACTGCATATTTTAAATCACACAGACGACAATCAAACATAGTGCTAATACAAATCCTGTACATAACAGGAGTAGAAGGGCTGAGGTAACCAACAGAACGCAAACAAAACCCAACAGACTGGTGTTTCTAGTCCAATCCATCCCAAAGTTTCGTCTTTCAAAGACCTGGAAAGAGATAGCTGCTGGAAACTGAATATCTCTCCCAGCAAGCAAAGAAAGGGCCTAACAAGTCACTAGCTATCCAAATAGCTCCACTACCCACACAAATGATTTCAGCCTTCACAAAACACAGCCTTCAAAATCTGCAACTTGTTCTCATAAAGGCAAAGACTTTGAAAGCCTTCACTTCCCACACTTACCCTCTTAACAGGAAGCCTGGCATGTCAAAGAAAAAACACCTCAGTGAAACCATTATAACTGTGACAGACTGCATACAACAAACAAATATCATTGTAAAAGCAAAATGCAGTGAGTGACCTGAATACACAAGACGAATGGGCTCTACAGCTGACTGAGTACTGTCAGGACAGCCTGACTGCATTTGTGTCATGTCAGACTAATTTTCCTGGGCACAGGCTGCTCTCACGAGCCTTACCATCTCATTTGAACTCTGATGCAGAGAGAGCATTTCAGCTCTGCGCTCTGTGTCGGTGCTTTTGCACGATGATTCCTCTATGCAAGGGGAGGGAGGAAAAGACCGTTCTCACAGGCCATCGAATACACAAGTCTATACAACTTGGGCTGCAATTTGAACAGCGTCACTGCTTCTTTGATTCTCAATATTTTTAAATATATATATATATATATATATATTAACTAATAAAGTTACTGGGAACTCACGGAAATATGGGACTATCAGCGTAGCAACGGGCAAAGAAAATTATCATCCATCCCAGTCCCTCAGTTTTTTATCTTACTCAGACTACAGTAGTAAATAGCCAAGAAATGTCAGGTGAAACTTTTCCTCTCCTCCAAAAAAATACACGAGTCAGTCTCCCTATAAATTCCCATTCATTTATATGTTAATCTGTAGTCAGCATTGACTGACTAAATTATTAATGAAATATTCAACAATGATCCTCATTGTTTTTAACCAAACCAGTTTCAGCGCTCCAGAGCAGATGCAGATTCTCTCAAGAATATTCCCTTTTGTAATTAAAACCAGCATTGACTGCACTTCAAAATTACAGCTGTGTCTACGGCAACAACTACAGGTACAAAAGCATCCAGACAGGCCTAGCTAAAAAGGAGAACCTAAGACACTGTCAATGACTTAACAGAAATCACCAAGACATGGGCTACCTGTACTAAGGGTGCTTTGAATGTACCTCTAGCTGTAGAACACTGACTTTTAAGCCTCTTCCTAAGTTCTTGGAGAGGACGGAAAAGAAATTTTGAAGTTTCTTTGCCAAGTTTACATGATTCTTATGTCATCTTTCTGAACACAAAGAAAACTCAATCATTCGCCACATTATCTGATTGTTTCAGCGGATTAGTTTCATAATCACAAAAAAATCTGATAAAATGATGCAGCCAATTGTACTTACAGTCTATTTTTTAATTAAGCAAAGAACATATATACATCAAAGAACAAGCAATGCTTGCAGCACTGAGCATATGCAATATTAAACACAGGCTCTGCCTTTACACTCCCCATACCCCCCACCACACACACATTACCATGGTGATCTGTAAAATTTTCTGTCTGGGATTTTTGAGTAGTACACTGTTTGAAATGCTCTCATCAGCTTTCAATAGATGCAAATACAAATTAAGTTACATTTAGAAAAACAATAAGCCACAGTGTGATAAAGCTCTCTTTAGAGCAGAACTCTAACAAAGTTATCTTAATATGACCTCAACCAGTAGATATTAAACCAACAAAGCCTTCACATTATGCTTTCAGTCCCTGAAAGAAAGGAAACTGAGTTTAAGGATTAGGAGAAAAATAAAATTAAATTAAAAAATAGCAGACCCACAGCATAAAAAGCATAATCTGGAATCACTCATTATCTGTGTTAGCATTTGGTTAGTCATCTGCACAAGTGTTGCTTTCAGAGCAATTAGTTGTATTTTCATAGAGTTGTGTTTTCTTTAAAGGAGTTCTTAGTTTATATAGTATTTCACTAAAATGCACATTTGTTTTGACTATAACATGTTTTGAGTTTCCCAGAAATGGAATCACTTTACCCAGTCTGCTTTTAATTTTCAGCAGAAGTTAAAAAAAAAAAATCACCTTAAGAAATAAACATCATCTTACTATCGATACATACACGTAACCTGGAAACACGGAATGCACAGGACTGGAAGGAAAGACAACAACTGCTGGTTCGTTGTGCCCCAACGAAAAAGTAGGTTAAACAAATCCACTGCAACTTCCAGTACCTAGATTCTCCTGCATGTACTATGATAATGCCTCATACTTTGGTTTGTAAAGCACACTGGAATACAACTCAAGCAATTATGATTCTAATGAAGAGATTCAAGGGACAAGACTGTAACTCCGACTCCTAGGTAATGACAAATACTACCCTTGCAAATGTGTTCTTGTAAAGCTGTAGTGGACTTTCTTCAGGCACAGTTGTAAGGGATTTAGGATCTCAACGAGATTTTCACCACCAAGTTCATGACAGCCAGGGCTTTACTTGAAACACTCAAAACTGAAAGGAATCACTCACCACTCCTGTTGACTGCCCTGGAAAGTGCTGGAATAAGTGGAAGAAACACTTAATAACCATGCATGGGTGAAGAAGATGGTCCAGTGCAAGGATTTACAGGCTTTTCTTTAGAGTCCATATAACAAGCTTGGCAGTGGTGCAACCAGGGGGATGGTCCACGAGGGAAAAACAGTGTGTTAGAGTCGATTATATGTTTCACAACAGAGTGCCTACACTGACATACAGCCCCTTGGAATTCGCCTCAATACAGTCTTAAGTCCCACTAGCATTTTTCAAGAGCATCACAAAGCTTCACTTACCCATTACAAGACAGCTTAGCAGTAAACAGGTTACAGCAGTCAAATAACAGAGCTGAACACACCTAGATTTATCCTTCAAAGTCGCTATTCCAACACTGAAATAAAAAGACTTGATTATGGAGCAAACCCTGGCTGTACCAGCCACACCAATACCAATGGCATGCTCCCTGTGAAAACAGAGTGAAAGCAGATCACTTAAATATTTGTCTAAGATGAATTTTTGATAGGACAACAACAGAGGAAAAAACTGAAAAGAAAAAAAAAAGAGAGAGAGAATGTACCAGAGTTACTGATTTAGGTAGTCTTTCATTAGCTCCATAAATGATATCCTCCCACCTACAAAGAGTAGTGCCAATAACACTTTTTCACAAATTGGCAGTATCTGGCTGTTACAAAATGGAAAAAAAAAAAAAAGGTGTTTTTTAAATGCACCCTGTCCTTGAGGACAATAAAAAGAAAAAAACAACTAACAAGCAATACGCACACAAAATACCAAAACTAAAACAACTATCTGAGGATCACTCCACCAGCCCCATCCCATAAAAAATAGAGGTTACTTAAAACAGTTTGTCTGCTTTTTCTCTAGGTAGATAGAATTGGATATGTCACCACCAAATGAAAATCTGCTAAGCTCCTGTTTCTGAACTACTACACATACTTTGGACTACAGAAAAGTGTTTCTATCAGATCTCAAAAACTGTTTATACAGTTCAGGTAAACAAGACTGCTCTTAACTTCAAACTATTTTTTTTACATTAATTTTACTTTGTTTTGATTATCTCAAGGAAGAACAAACCTTACAAAACACAACTTATTCCAAAAAGGACTTCAACGTGGAATACCAGCGCAAGACACCATTCACTTGAAGGGTTAAGAGGGAAAACAGGTAATTGAGCTCAAGTGAAAATTTGTTCTCAGGAAGCTTTAAAGGAGTAGGTGGAGTTCCTTTAGCAGCTGGGGTTTGATGAGAATAGCTGCATCACGTGGGGCCAATTAAAAGACATGTTAACAGTCAGCACAAGAATTACTGAACATGAGCCACAAGATAAAGCAACCAATAAAAGTAACAAAGTTTTCTGCATGTAGTAGTAATTCAGTGTTTAGTACTATGACTGATTTCATGAGAAATTGGGCTGTAATTTATGAATGTCCTGTTTAAATACTGTACAAAGAGTCTCCAAATTCACTTGGTGACTACAAGAAAGAAGACAGATATCCCTTTACAAAAGGTGAGGAAAAATTGTATATATAATATATATATATGATCCATAGAAAAATAAGGATATGATTTAGACAGAAAGTGTGCAAAATGTAACATAGAAATTTCCAAATTCATTCAAAAAGACACTTATTTTTCTTATGGGGACAATTGAAATTCTGACTGGAAAGGCTTCTGTGATAACATATTTTCTATCCTGTGGAAAGAAAGCTTTCTTGAGAAAACACATCTGAACTGCACATGGTAACTGATAAAGTTCAAGGCATGTACAGTCAAAAAAAAGAATTGTCGAATAATTTGTAAAAAAGCACGAGACACCAAAATACTCAACAAACAATGATGCAGTCTGTAACCAGTTACTTGGTTCATGCATTGTTTTGCCATTATATTGTGATTTATATACCCATGAAACAAACGGCTGTTTTAACTTAACTGGTTAGAGATAGTTACAATATTTTATTCCTGCTTGCCTAAAGCACAAGCATAAATACAGTACTCTGTTGTGATGTGAAAAGCTATTGGGTCAGACCTGTCACCACTATGTGTGATCTTCTCCTGGCATGGGGAACCCTCATCTGTTTGTATGAACATTTCTCCTCTATTATGCTGAAAATGAATCACTTTTTCTCTCTCTCCTGTAGTACCTCCTCTCCTCCCAGGAAGAGGCAATGGAGACGATGTTTTATATAGTGCAAACGAGTCTTATCATAGCCCGTGGTGTGGCTGTAACAATTATATATGGTGGGGAGAGGATTCAAATTCTGTCTGGCATAGAAACTGACAGTTTTCTAGAAGCCAAAGTATTAAATCACAGTCTCAGGTAACTGCAGTAGGTTAGACCTTTGGCAGCACTACTTAGTGGCCTACACTATGACCCATACCTTCAACACCAAACAAGAAAGCGATTCATTGAACACAACCCAGGGATATCCATTTAAGCTTTGTGCTGAATAACCATAACTTTGAAGCAAGATGAAGAGCAGTTCCTCATTTTCCAGGGAGTGCAGTTGTCAGTAGCTTGCTTTCTCCCATGTATCACCCTGGTGCGCTGCTGAATGTGCACAGAGGAGGTATCTGTTCTCCCTTTTGCATTTCATGACAAATACTACTGAACTGATTTGACAGAAAGTTAAATAAATCAGAGCAGGAAGTTAATATAACATGTTCATCCTCCCAGGAAGCTTGCAAGATCTGCTGATGATAACACCAACACCTTACATCTTCCTCCTTACACCTTCCACTCTAAACTCATCTGTTAATAAAACACTGACAAGGGAGGTGGAAGAGCGCTCACGTAACTGTGCTTTTGTTACAGGCAAGAAAACGTCTGTTCCTGTTGGAATGGAGAAGAGAAGCTATTGAGAGAAACTTCTGTTCCTTTCAGGACAACGGTAATCACTGGACTAAGAAGCTGATGTGCAAGATTAAATTACACCCGCACAAAACACACAGAGGTAGAAAGAGACTGGAGGGGTCCTGAAGCGCTGCTACCTAGCTATGCAACAGGCACTGAGAACAGGCCCTCTTACAGGGCACTCTCCCGAACCACCCGGCTAACTTTTTTGCATTCTTTTTGTTGAAAACAGTCAGCTCTCTCATTGCTAATCTCCTTTTCATCCTGCCCATTAAGTGCAGCCCCTACTTCAACACAGTCAGTGCAGCTGTTTGATTAGTCTCTCACCCACTTTCATTTGTTTCAGGTAGCTTGTGTGAATTTAGTATTTCTTGACATCATCAGTAGTCATGCAATAGAACAAGAGATGCTAATCATGTAAGCCCGACTTGCTTCAAAACACCCTGAAATCTTTAAGTGACTCAAAAGCCTCTTGAGATTTACTGATTTTTTTTTTTTCCAAGCAAAAAGGAATCCAATCCATCCAGCATGCTTTACAGAAACATTCTTCCTTTCACCCCTATTCCCTCCCCAATTCAGCTACAGAAAGGAACACCATGTCCCTGCTTTTCAAACATATCTCAATCTAGGCTATTTGTAAGTTTGTTCTTGAAAAAGAAACATCATTTAGCTGTGCAGTCATCATCATGTATGCTTAGCTTCTATTGTACATGAAAAGCAACAGGAAAAAAAAAGCAAGAGAACTCTAATACTTAAAAAAAACAACAACAAAAACAAACAACAAAACTGAATGTTAGCCCTACTTTAAGAATTGATAGAATTGGATTAGACAACAGGCATGTGTGTCCTAACTACATATATGGAGTAAACAGCATTAAATTCCCAACAATCCTTCAACATATTCAAGAAAGCATTTATTTGTACTTAAGGTATCAAAACAGTGACTAGCATTTTCACAACATCCAGTTCTTTTAAAAATCTGTTATTTGCTAACAGGCAAATATTAATAGTAGGAGACATGGGACTAATACTAAACACGTAGGGCAGTTAGTAGCAAACATGTTTCCATGAAGTGGCACAACAAGGTAGTAGCAAGGTTGTAAGAAGGGCCACATTATTCATCACCCTTTTCCTCATATCTGAGTATATACAGAGAAGCGCACAGTGAGAAAAGATATCCAGAGCTAGGGTGGTCACCAAAGATAACTGGGTCGTTCAGGTGCACGTTTATGTGACGTGACAGTCTCTACTACCAGGCAGAACCATATCTACTAAAAACATGCGCTGCAGCAATGTATTTCACGAGACAGTGCTACTGGATGCCTAGACTCGGGCTGTCAAGCGTAATTGAGAGTTGCAACTAAGTGGCTGAAAACTGAACAGTCATGGGACGACTCAAAAGTGGAGTTAGTCCTCTTTGTATTCTACCCAAGTACTCAGTGCTACTGACCAGAACCCAGTGATGTCTGCACACAAACCAGAACTAACAGGGCTCATTACAGTACTTGCAAAACAGACTGGCAAGAGAGTCTCTTAGTAATGTATTTTGCTAGGCTTGTATGCAGTTTGCCACAGGACAACAAGCTCAGTTCACAAAAACACAAACAGAAAGACCTGCAAGAAAGGTGATTTCAGGAAGTACGTTAGAATTCTTTACATTATTGAGTAACTCAATTCAGCATTATGCTTCGTGCCTAAAGGCTGGTCTATGAATCACATAAAACAAAGCAAGTTTCTCAACACTACCATAAGTTTGAAAAAAAATCCTGAAATCCAGGAAACTGCCACCTCAATCATAAACCACATAGTGAAATGTTCTCCTGGTAATTCATATGTCAGTAGCGTGAAGAAAGTCATTTGTGTTTGTATAATAGAATATTTGTATAATTGTAATGCTAGCAAGAAATCTTACTGGAGAAAGAAAGAAGAAACCCCTTCACACCCCACCTTTGAGAGTCAAAAGGTCTGGCACAAACATCTAAAGGGTTTGTGCAAGCTCTGAAAGGTTTGCTCAAGTTACCAGGTGCTGGACTAACCCCTCCCCTGTGGACAATGAATTACAGCAGCAACTGCTGATTAATGTCCTGTCACCACCACAAGCCATTACTCCTTCTAGAAATGTAGAACAGTGTTGATTTTGCTTCTTGTTGGGGGAAAAACGTGAAGTGTGAACATCTAATACATCTTGGTTACTGCAATGCTTCCATCCATAGGACACGACACTACCCTAGGACTAACGTTCATCGCAATGAATGTGCTGATACCCGGGAAAAAAAGTCACATTAAAAAATACAAAAAAAAAAAATATATCAGAAAGTCACTTTGAAGACAAACTGGATTTCTTTCTACCCTTCCTGTTTCTAAAGCAACTATATTTTTCGGACAGTAGAAACCATGACAGGATGTTCAAAACATTTCTAACTGCCTTTTCTCTTGTCACTGTGTGGCTTGACACCATGTCCGCAAGCACTCCCCCAGATGGCTATACTGCAAGCCACCACAAAGATTCTGACATGCTTATCAGGTCAGAATTACCAACAAGCTTCAAAGTAATTTGTGTGGTTATACTGCAGTGTAAGTAAATTGTCTATATGCTGTTAGTGAAAACAGATTTTATATCAAAGATAATGCGTGGTACAGCTGCAACATTTCTGGAAAATTACACCTGCCAACAGGTTCAGTGTTCTCCATCTAGTGTCCCAATGGGTTAGTATATTTTATAGACTGTATAGTACAATTTTTTTGATTTCCAATCTACACATCTTTGGTCTAAATACACAGAAACTTCACCAGGAAGTTTCTTGAATGCAGAATAATTGATCTCCTGTGGAAGGGAGAACACCCTTTCCTCAAAGCAAAAATAATATAGAAAATATAAACTATTAGCAACATATTTTTAGGTATTCAGACAACAGTACCCAGATTCTAGTTTCTCACCTAAGCGAATGGGCAAAATTAAATCTAAGAGAGCAATGAAGTATGTAATGGCACAACAATTTACATGCATGCTGGAATTGATAAACAGAGCAAGATTTCATTGCTTATTTGAGTTGCTACTTAGATCATTAACGCTTGAAATAATTTGCTGAAACCCAGTCTGCAGTGTTATCTACAACAATCCCTTTTAACCTTCAAAAAAAAAATTACAACAGAAATTTGGTTATTTTGTTACATCTTTCAAAACTGTGCCTATGTCTCAACAATCTAAAGCACAACTCTCAGAAGCATATCTATACCTAGACTGAGCTACTGTTAATCAGATGAGCCATGCGAATGGTATTGACTACACATTCCTTGTGAGTGGGGAAAACGCGCCTTCTGATCTCCGTTTCTTCGGCTAATTACAGGGAAGCACACGGCGTTACTGTTACACGGGCTCCCCGCCTGCTAAGATCCGAAGCCGGCTGCCTGTCCCTGAGGCTGAAGTCAGGCCCATCACCAAACAAAACACACACAGTAAGAACTTCGGGCAACCCCTCACCGCAGGCTGCACACGCTGCTTACATTAACGTGCTGTAGCCAGGCGAAGGATGTGGCCAGTATACGAAGGCTGTCTTTGCACCGGTGTGAGAGAAGCCCGTTCAGGTGCACGTCGCCGAAAACCTGAAGTTTTTGTGGCAAAGGAGAAAAAAGGCAGTACCCGAATTCAGGAAGGGAG
>CM021729.1:40624706-40636740 GCA_011074415.1 Stictonetta naevosa
TTCCTTTCCTTTCCTTTCCTTTCCTTTCCTTTCCTTTCCTTTCCTTTTTCCCCTAACTCATTCTACATTTGGAATATACTGAGAGATTTCCTGGGAAGTGGAACCCTTTACTTATCTCCCATTCTACTTCCTCAAGAATGCAGGATGTATTTATAGTGACAAAATCTGTCATAAAAAAAAAAAAAGGAAATATTACAAGGATGCGTCCCAGTGAAATCAATTAAGAAGTCCCAGTGAATTCAATGGAAGCTGGATTAAGTCCCAAAAGCTGTTAGTTTTAGAGGAACTGTAATAGGAGAAGAGATGTCTGCCTTGGGCAAAAAGAGAATGAGGGTATTTCAAAGTATCAAATTGGAGACATGAGGCTCATGTTCCATTTATTATGCCCAGACAATCTAGTGTGGGAACAGAACAATTTAATAGTCTCTGGTCTTCCTTTAGAAATTTCCTCATACTACTTCCCTCAGATGAGACTTAAAAAGAGCACACACACAAAACAACAACCCCAAACCCTCCCCCCGAAGCTATAAAACCCCTCCCTCTCCCTTTCCCTCCTTCCCTCCCCCAAACTGCCTTTGTATGAAACAGTTCTTCTGCACAAGCACATTTATTGCACAGAAACAGGCCAGATTCTGTTTCAGAAAGTGCCTCAGCTTTGCTGATAATTTCGTGTTTACCCACTGCCATCAATTCCCTGCATTTTACCATGCATTATTCATGGACTCATTACTGTCTTTGCGGTGTCTCAGCCTAGCAGTGCTCACAGGCTGTATCCCAACTCCATGTCATGATAAGCCTCGGGAACACACCACACCTGCCCCTCGTTCCCTGCTGTGCCTTGCCTCTTACGCAGAGGTGACCAGGCTCAGCAGCCTGCGGGGGACGTGCAGTGTGCTCCTGCAGGTCCTTTGCTGGGGCACACTGACCTCACAGTGAAGGCAGAGGCTCCTTGTCCTGCACCAATATTAGAAAATGTCACAGGCGTCAGATTTCCATTTTTCAAATTTTAAAGCTACTAATGTATATGTTCCTGAACAAGGTATCAGTTTCTCTGGACTGTTTGCCCATTTAGAGTTCACCCAAATATGACCACTTCATATGCAATTTTCACAGTACAAGACTGAATCTACAGAAGCAAGAAATGGATATGTACTCATTGAGGTCCCAGGGTGGTCAACTGCATTAAAGATGAAGCAGGAGCTGGCTGAAAATGCAATGGAAGCACCTGAGATATTAAGTATATTTACTGTTAGTTGTTTACTGTTTGCTTTGGGTCAGCATCCAAAAGCCGCACTATGTCATATTTACCCAAAGCAAGACATTTCTTACATATGCAGAAAGAGAACCTGCCTTGGTGTTCACGGAGAACAAAACAGAGCAAGCTGAACCAAGAAATAACCAAGGTGAGGTGAGGATCATTAAATGAACAGCTGGGTGGCTGTGGTACCACTCTGACAGATCCAGGCTACCCACTGACAGACACATATTTGCTGTGTACAAATTGCTGCTATTTTTTTTTTTTTTTAAATCAAAATGGTCAGTTTCAACCTGATCTGACACTGAAAAAATGTCTTCACTAGTGCTCAGTCTATATAGAACTATAATGAAACAGGGAAAAAAATATAAAAATCCAGTTGCAGCATGTTTTCTGATAGATTTTTTTTTTTATTTTTTTATTTTTTAACTGTCTCTTTTGCTGTTAATCATTCTGCCTTTACAGCACTGAATGAAAATGGATTCAGGAATTTCCAATTAGACCACATCTGCATTTGTCTTTCAAAACCTCCAGAATGTGTATTGTGGGGTCATTTGTCCTCAGCACCGAGCATATTGCTCAACTGCTCTGCTGCAGCTGCACCATGCTACTTGTTCATGTAGAAACTGTCTTTCTGTACTATTTCAGATCTCTGATTTAGATCTAGCACATCATGCACCACATCATGCAGCAACCCATGGATAAAACTTGGCTGGAGCGTGTTACGCTTTCTGCCTCTTCCAAGTAGCCCTGGAATATTAAATGCAGATTTATACATTTAGCTTTGCCATCCAATTTAGAAATTGACTTCTAATCTGACTCGGAATTCAGTACTGTTGGCTTCACAGCCTACACTCAGGACATCTTACAATCTTACCCTGCACATTGGATATTTTTGAATTTTCTCTTATTCCTTTAAAAAAAAAAAAAGAGAGAACAGCTCAATCTCTAGCTAGCAATACAGAAAACAGCATTTGCATACACTTGTTTGAGTGTCAGATAAACCTATTGTGACACAGAGACTGCAAAATGTAGAAGTGCCCTAAAAATTAATTTAGACCATCTGAATTCAATGATGTACAACAGAACATGTAAACTGAACTGCCAGGCACAGAACATTTTGCTTCCATATTGTCCAAAAATTAGACTGTCAGACCTCGGCCGTTCAAGTTCTGTTTGATTCTGTTGTATTCTCTACAGAGAATTAATAAAGATTTACACCAAATCTTTGTGCACACATGCATGGTTGACAGCGAGAGAGAACCAGTTCCATGAAGCTCTGAGAACCATGAACTCCTGTGACCGTATAGAAAATAGAGAAGTGTCTCACAAACTGTGTCCCTGGTGCATACAAGCATGAGGAGATTTGCATATTGCAGTATATTTATATATACTAATCAGAAAAATAACTTCTGAAAACCATCTATAACGGGGCAGGTGGGTCATTAAAAACATCCCTACTGTTTTTCTTTATGCTGTTCTGTATGAGCAGTTCTGCTGTAATTTGTTTTGTATTCTTCAGTCATTGCCAATGGTGCTATCAGGAAAGAAAGAACTGAAACAACTTTTGAGATTACTGTCTTTATATGGCTACAAGATGCTAATACTGCAAGGCTGTTAATGCTGCAAGCTGACTTTCTCTCATTTCATGCTTCTATTACCCAAGAGAGAAAAAAAAAAAAAAAAAAAAAAAAATACTGCAGAAATTGTTGTGCATAGCTCCAGAATTTCTCCTCAGGCGGGTGGCAACGTGCTGCAGAAAGCTCTGCTCTTAGCTACTATTCCCTCCTACACATCTCTCCCAGTCGCCTCTTCTCTCTGCTGTCAATTGTGAAGCAGGTTAGCAATCATGAACAGTTACAGACCTCCTGCAATGATGCAGAAGTGAACAGAAGAGAGCTGCTGACAGGGATGAGTGAAAGCAACCACGGAGGACGGGGACCCTTCCTCAGTGCACTGTTCCAGCAAGGGAATCAGTTTTGGTTGGGCTAGACAGAACAAACACCCATTCTTCAATGACATGAAGGGTCTCTTTTTTTTTTAGAGGATTTCTTTTTTTAAGGCATTATGAGGGCCTTACCCCTGCACACACCCCTGCCAAACCTCACGCACAGGATTTCTGACATTTCATTCATTTGTCATGCTTGGGAACACAAAGCTGTTCCTACCTGACGCTCTCTGCAGCAGTGCTGGCCCTTCCCTTGTGCTGTCTCTGAAGGGTATGCAGGTGGCCCAGGAGTTAATCCCTGCCTGCGTGACTTGGCAGTTGACCTTCAGAGCTGCAATTTCACCAAATGTGTGACCTGCGGGTATCTCTAAAAGTGGCACTCTGCTTCCTGAGCTAGAAAGATGGATTCTTCTTTAACCCACTGTTTGGGAGCAGCTGGATTATCTTCAGCATGGCTCTTCACAAAGCTACATGGAGCCTACGCGGAGAAGAAAATAAGAAATGCTGCTACTGCTCCATGTTGCTCAACTTCACCGTCTGATGGAAAAACAAAGATGTAGGGTTTAGGTTTTTATCAAGGTTAAAACCTTCAGTGTGAGAAGAAAGTGAGGTGTGGTGAGAAAGAGCATCCGTTGTATCCAGAGCTAAACTGGTGAACGTGAGAAGAATCTCAGGACACTGCATATGTTTTAAGTCTTGTCACTAGCCAGAAACTTCTCTTATGCAAAGAAATACTTTTCCTTCCTTGTGTAATCTGACATAGTTTATTGAAAGTCTAAGTTTAACAAAGCTATTTTTATTTTCAGGAAGTCGTAGTTTATACAATTTGAAACATGAACGCATGTAAGACAGCCCTGGGGAAACTAAGCCCATATCTGGAAGTGCAGCAGCAGATCACTTGTGCCAACTACCAATTTAACAAAGTCTCTTTGCAGAAGTCATAACTAACAGTGTTTCATGCTCTCAATTTACTCAACATTGTATTTGTCTCAGCAGTGAACACCCTACTCTAGTTTCCTTTCAAATTTAGCCTTATTCTTATAACTAAACATTTCTCATGGTTTGCTGTTAGTTGGAATTATATAGCTCTAACATACAAAAAAAGCATATTGAGATGCTTTCCAAATGAACCATCACCTAGGCCAAGGTCCTGTCTTGAACTAGATTCTCAGCTCTGCCACCTACTTCCTGCAAAACCTCAGATAAAACTCCTAACCCCTTTGCATCTGTTTCTCTACCTGTGAAATGAGAAGGGCAATGCCTCCCCAGCTCGCTGATCAACATTTTGCAAAGTACCTTTGCAACTCATGAGGACAGAGCGTCCTGGCAAGTGCCAGGAGTTATTCACCAGCCTGCTATGAACTCAGCACATCATGAGGGATGGATGCAGCCCTGGTGCGACCTGCGGACAGCACAGCTGGGTGGCCGTGGTTGCTGGGACAGTGATACCTGTGGAGGCCTGAAGTCACTTTACTGCAGAACCTGGTTCCTGGGTTTGTGCATCTGAAGGTTATTTAGAAAACAATTTTGTTATCAAGTGTATTATAATAACCTGACAGGGATTAATTTAAAACCCCCACACAGAAGTACAAGCAATTTTTATTTATTTATTTATTTTCAGGGATTTAATCTATTAAAATGACCTGAGGCTCATATTTGGTATGTCTTGAAAATGAACGTCAGTTTTAGGATGAATGAAACTTGGCTAGCTATTTGAATAATTTTTGGAGTCAAGAAACACACAGAGGCCTTGGGGAGTGTTTATGATTAAAAGTAGGCACTGATGGTGAGAAGAGATGCTTGTTCCTCTCTGAATCTTCACTGACTCACTCATTACTTTTCTTTCCCTTTCCCTTCTTAACCTCTTTCTCAAGATCCAGCCTCTACTGATCTTTTTTTCTCCCATGCGTCTGCTGAAGCACTCCAGTTTCCTTGACACTAGCAAAGAATGAGTTTCAGTGGTTTATGCAGTTTATTATGCCACTATGCTGAAACACCAGGTGGTAACAGCTGGTTGAACAGATACTTTTAAATTTGGTCATTTTTAAAGATAATAATAATAATAAAATAAAGTTGATCTGTATTAGGAGTGGTTTATGAAAAGGGATTAGGAAAGGCAGATAGATGCTTAGAGACCTCATGAAAGAAAGAAAACCACCTACTTGAAAGAAACAGACAAATCTTGGTACTTGTTTTTTCCTGTTTCTTGCTTACATAGTCCCACACTGAGAACTAACTAATGATGGCTTTTATAAGCCCCACTCCTGAGCACACAGCTCATCTCAGGCACTAAAGAGAAGGCTGAGGGTACAATCCAAATTCCACTACTAAATTAGGCACCAAAAATGTAGGAGTACAACATCCAGTGGTACAACACTCAAGGGACAACAGCTGGGAAACTGGAACGTTTCCACCACACAACCTAGGACTTACTGAGGCTCTTTATGCTAGAGAAGGCAAGTAAGAAAGAGAGGAAGAATCACATATAATTCACCAGAATCATGTATTTAATTTTTATCATCTATTTAAGTTTTACTTTGTTAGTGTTTATTACCACCGATTTCTATATATGGAGATTTCTGTTAGTACCTGTAGTGGTCTTATTTTAATCCTCTGCCCATACGCTTCCTTTGCATCAAGCATGACTTCCTGCTAATATTGATTATGAGTCATTGGATTCTGGCAGCTATTCTGACTACAGCTTTTACAATACCATGAATTCCTTTCTTTCCCAAGGTGTTTCAGGCATGAAGAAAAACTAATAGTCTAAAACTTAGGTTTTCTACAAGCTCAACTATAGGGGAAAGAGATAAACTGCTTCATACTGTAACTGAGACAGTTATTTTTGTTCAACAGTATTCAATTCACCACAAGGTAAGCAAGAAAATCTTTATGTCACAGATGTACATAATAGCTCTCTGTGGGGTCAGGCAGTCAGGGCCAAAGAGCAAGCTGTATCAGCTCCACAAAAGTAGGTGATATGATAATTTTAAACAGAGATGTAGGCTGTGAGGACCACTGGGAGGGGCTAGGTCTACTGTTCATTTATTTTCCCTCATTTGTTTTCTCTTAACAGGGTTTAACTCTGACTGCAGCTGTGCCAGTTTAGCTAAAACTTCCATAAAAACTGCTATTACCACCGGAGGACTTGAATTCAACCTGAAAATGTCCACAGCTGTAGCTGAGGGAACTTTAAAAAGAAGCATTCAATTAATAACAGTCACATGAGAAATCTAGTTTGTGAACAAAGACTCTAAGTCTTGTCCGATGGCTGAATGATTCAAGAATTACTTATATATGTATATGCAAATAACCGAGTCATTTTACTAATAATATAACTGCAACTTTCAGAGCTCCTGCTAGGACAAACCAAATGCGAACATGCAATGTTTTTTATGTCTGTGCTGTAGAAGTGTACAACATCAAACAGCACATCTCACAACTGTTAAAGTGACTTAAAAATTTCCAGCACGACATCTTTCATGTAATCATTGCAGTGTCATTGCGGGCACGAGAAAACGTTCTCCAAATTTATTCTAGATAGCGCCTGTCTGCCAAATATTTATTGTTCAGTATTTTCCATGTAAAATGTACATTTTGTAGCATAGTGAGGACGTATGTGATTCACTAGAGAACTGCAGTTCTCACTAAATCAACTCTAATGAGTGATTTCTCGCTGAAATTCCTGCTGTGAGTGGCAAAAAAATTAATAATAAAAAAGAACAGTATTGGATCACTATAGGTGTACTCTTCAGCTCCCAAATTCGCTATTCCATGCAGAAAGCCCTAGAAATACTACTGTTTTACTATTAAAAACAAAACACAACACCTTGAAAATAACCTTGTCAAGTCTAACTAACATATGACAAGATGACAATAGTGCTGGAAGCATGACTTTTTATGCGTAAGGTGTGTTTGTGTGTGTATGCACTCACATACATGGGTACTCACGTACATGGGTACCAGATTCATGGCTTTATACTTGGGCCTCTTCATATAGTGGAGGAGGGTATTAAAACTGAGGATTACAGAAGAGGAACAAGACAAGATACAGTTCTTTGTATAAAATGAACAAAAAAAAAAATGTAGAAAAGTAACAGAGGTTGCTCCCCACCACTATTGTGCCCACCGCTATCCCAGATTCACACTCTGAAAAAGGACATGACCTTACCCCTGGTCCCAGATGTTTGCCTTTCTGCAGACCTTTCTCCCAGGTGACAGACCTGCTGACTTGTCAGGGGAAGGCCATGTGAAAGGGCCAGGCGGGCGTTTTCTTCTCACTACACTAATGGGGCAGTCACCCGCTGTGCATTGCAGGTCATCAAGAAGAACTGGCAGCTCCTGGGGTGCCTGCAGAAATATGGGGGTTTTAAACAGGCACCCTCACCCGTCCCCTCTGTGGGCCACCCCTCTCATAAGGACTTCCTCTCACGCTTCCTCTGGGGTAAGCTCCGTCAGGCCACCACAGCCGTTTCCTCTCTCCTAGCCCCCGTTCACAGGCCTGCTTGCAGCAAGCCGTGCGCAGGTGCCATTCTGCTCTGACGGCTACTTGTGTCGCACATCCTATCTCGGTTTAAGAAGCGCCCACTTACGTCTTGCAGTCATTTGCACAGCTGCTGATCACTTACACATCCCCCCTCCCAGGGGCTATCCCCAACAAACCCCTTTGCCCTGTGTCTGTTTCCCCTCGTCTGCCACTGGTGCATGGGCCTGAGTGCTGAGGAACAGCCAGCGTGTCCCAGCCAGCACACACAGCCCTCGGCCCCGCTCAGCCAGGGCAGCTATGTGGCATCTGGTCTGGGCTCATACAGCGTGGTCAGGCCGTGGTCAGGCTGCGTTACGCTGCTGGTGCCCTCGTGCCGACAGAGAGATGGGCCCTGCAGGCCCCGAGCAGGTGGTGCCGGGTGGGTTAGCGCCGGCCATGAGAACGGACCCAAGGCTCATCTCTAGGAGGGAGGAGGGGAGACAGAGAGAGGGGTGGTTGTTCCTGTGAAAACAGCTTTGTGCTCGCAGGGAAAATACTTTGGATGTAAGAACTTCAAAGTAGGACAAGAGGGATAAGAAACAGATCTCAATCACAGATTAATTTCCTGTTTTCTATTCAAAACAGTCCCATGTCACAACCAGTGCAGTATTTCTACATTAACACGGCCGGAGAGGAGATGCTATCTGAAACACTTACCCACTGCTATAAGCAGAATATGAAGAAATAAAACACACATCTTTTCTGTAATTAAGATGTTAAGACCTGCTGTCTTTCTGCTTTCCTAGTAACCAAACTGAGAGTATCAGTTCCGACTGCTCACTACCACGATTAATTAAACATCCTTTATGGCTCCCCAGTGCAATTTAGCCTATAAAGCAGATCCTGCAACCGTTCTGTTGGGCCACCAGCCTACTCGTCTCACCATTTTCAGTGCATCCATTTCCAAGCCAGGTATAAGCCCTTTCCTCTCCAGAGACTGATCCTCTGCCCCACCTCACCCTGCACACTGCTGGGGTGGTAGCCTCACGTCACGGTTTTCTCAGCTGCTGCCCTAAACCATCTCTGATGTTTTGCTGTTTCTTCAAGAAAATATCTCCCCATGTTCCTGTTCCTGCTTCATATTTCAATCTCTGTTCCTGTGACTTTGTTAACAGAATATGTGTACACGTCCCAAAATAAAACTTTCTGTTGTTAGGCTGAGCAGTCAGGTCAAGTTCTTGTTGTACACAGCTCCATTTCTGCCTCTGTTGCATTACATTTTAAATTAATTAATAATCTCCTGAAAGCAGTGATCATACCTTTCTTTGCATTTTAGGGTCTCACCTTGACATTTGTTAAAAATGGTAAATAATCGTAATCATTATTAATTTATGCAGCAGTTCTTGACTTTGCAAAGAGCGGTCTGAACACTAAATTAATCTTTTTGGAGACAATGAAGAAGTAGCCAAATATCACTAAATAATGAAATTCAACAGACTACACATTTTGAGATCTTACACATAGTTTCTTCCTACTTTCTTTGCCCATTTATTACTTACAGCTCTACCCTCAACACCTGGCCTACGGAGACTAGAATAAAAATCCTCCACTGATGCACTCAGTGTAACTAGTTTTTCAGTTGTGACATGCATAAACCCTAGCAGATACGCACTTCTTTTGCTTAATTTCTTGCTATTGACATTCAAAATAGAATGCAGTCAACCCCTTTGGCAGTTTGCCTCCAGAACAGAATATAATGAAAATGAAGAAAGAGACACAACCCCTACCCTAAAATAGTTTCTAGCCTGGAGTACTGCTGTTATCAGGGAGGAATAACGAAGAGATCTTCGGCGAAATGACTGCATCTGGTCCTCACCCTGTATGCTGGCTTCAGAATGCAAACACCATAATCTGTAAATCACACAGCATTTGCAATTTACAAACAGTACTTGCTGTCACCTAATGCAACAGCAGGGGCAAATCTGGGCTTCCTGAGTCACGCGTGGCTTGCAAGCAGCTCGGCTGTACAATGAGAAGGGCTACAGGGGCCCAGAGGCTGCTGGATCACTGAAGGAGGAAAGAAAATAAACAGGAGTTTCTGTGGTCAGTATCATCACATAACAAGCTGCTGCACTCACCTGGGCTGACTGACAGAGAAAATCCAAGCAGGAAACCCTTACGCCACTGGAACATGTTACTGAGGACCTCCACAGGTCTGGAGAGAGCTACCAAGAATATTCCCATCTTTCCAGAAAACCTTGACGTCTTCTGCCTGGCCCTGCTCCTCACCCTGGAGCACAACCTGTCTCCCACAGCCCCCACGCCCTCCTCAAGCCCCCGGGAACTGGTCAGAAAACTTTGTCACTTCAAGCTCTGAGAGAGCCCTTCTAAAAATCAGGCTTATAGCTGGAAAGCCAAGGATCAATCCTCCCTTCACATCTTTGGTTTTCCTGTCTTTTCTACAAGGGTATCTTGTTACATATAATAAATGCACAGGCAGAAATTAAGAAAATACCTATATTTTTGTTTGACTTGTTCATATCCATCTAAGGCTATCTGAGAGTGGTCAGGTACACCAATGGAGAGAAAACTAGAATACTTGATTATATTAAATTTATTGCTCGAAAAACCAAACACATTTTTAAAATCACCCCTTCAGCAAGGTAAAATCTGTAAAATCATTAATATCCTATACTTAAAGGCACAAAGATGAGCATAACAAGCCAAGAAGATGGAACAACTGAAGCTGCATTTAACTTTGCTTTTTGAAGCAGCATGTTCACAGCAGCATGATTGTGTGAGCACTCAGTACTCCGCACCTTTTCTGAATTTCTTTGATATTCTTGTTGCTTCACACCAAAATGCTGTATGTAAATGCGGGTTAGAAGGCCTGAAGTCTTTACTAGTGCTCTCTGCAGCTGCTTCAGTGACTGTATGCTGTTGGACTGCTAAAATCCGATATATATAGTTAACAGTACCACATATGCTTCTTTGATAAGAGCTGCCTTGTCAGTAGAGATAGAAAACTCAAGATATGAGCCACAAAGCTATTCTCTGAAAATAAACCAATCACCATGGTGAAGATCTATACCAATCTTCTCCAGGATGGGGATTTAAAATGGGTCCAGAAGTAGGGTGGTCACACATCCTGTCTATTGACTTCTGTATTGCTTTTAACCTGCTACTCACCCAAAGGCACCCAGTGTGTACATGAGCTTGGCTCACTTAGAAGATTGTGCCACATCCTGCTTGCTTTATGTGCAAAGGTGAATTCAATGAGATTGCTTCTGTGCATAAGGCAGGGGAGATTCACTCCCAAGGTCCTTATTTCCCTACCATTACAGAATGAGCTGCCAATTCTGCAGTCGATTAGGCACTGCATTTTATTGGGCTGTTTATATAAGCAAGAACATGTATTTACTTAAACACTGACCAGATCATACTCTAATATGCAACATTGCTGGAATTTTCATATAAAATCATGCTCTAAGGAGGATAAGACACTCCTCGGTAAAAGTCCTCTCCCATTACTGCTGCAGTTATGGTGTGGTTGAAGGCTACACACCCTGGGGTTGTAAGCCTGTATTTCCATTCAGAGTCTTTCTACTTCCTTGTCGTGAGATTGATGGTTAAAGATAAGGCACAAGAAGCTCTGGCCTTTCTGGTTTTAATGGACTCGGGATATGATTTACATGTTGCATATACAGCCATCTGGCACAGAATATTCTGCTGTTAACTCCTTGAAGGTCAGCAGAAGCAGAAAAACCCACCAACCTCTGTATCTTGTCTTAAGACTTTTGCAATTACAGTACGCAAGCCAAAGCTTACCATGGGCCGACATTACATAGATAAGGACAACCAGAGCATCAGCCTTTAGAAGAAATCCTCTCGCAGCCCTGGAACAGCTACTAAGTGAACCTCAAGCATGTGAACGCTTCCACTGATATAGCACATTTTCCCACACATTTAGCTTGGTGGAAATATCAGCAGAGTGCCTGCTGAAGATTTGTAGCTGAGGTTTTTTTTTCAGGGGTAGAATATGCAGAACTCATCTGCTGGGTAAGGATTAGATAACCCAGGTTAATACAACGTTAACAGATAGCACTTGACAGCATCTGTGAAAATGACAAAGACTTCCTGAAGGGCATGTGTAGGAGAAGTCAAATGCACAATGTTCATAAATAAACTATTATGAAAAAAAGAAGCCTAGTGGCTCACAGAGCACATCCTAGTCACCTGGCAGGAAGATTTCCTGCTATAGGCACCAAGGGTCTACTATTACACAGGGTTATATTCCTACTCATTTAAGGAAGTTCAGCACAATCCTTTCCTTTCCTTTCCTTTCCTTTCCTTTCCTTTCCTTTCC
>CM021729.1:40636840-40683953 GCA_011074415.1 Stictonetta naevosa
CAACCTATTATTTGTCCAGCATCCAGATGAGTCGTCCTTCCTACTCATTCCAATGTGCATCCTGTGTATGTTTTAGTACCGTGGGAGGTGTGACCTGAAATGTCCTGATAACAAGTGTGTCCACTTTCCTGGAGGCAATACTTCACTACAAAGATATGCTGAGCAGACTCTAATTGCCATCAATGTCACATTCCAGGTTTTTCTTAATACCCAGCCTTTATTTTCTTTCCTCCCTCTTTGCCCCAGGTATAGGATGTCAAACCATCCCAGTCTTACCTTTCTTTCTAAAGGCATGCATTTGAAGAGTATTCACACTGCAAAAGCATGCTGTCTTACACCAGCCAAAACTAAATCTCATTTCTCTGCATTTCCTTATGCATATAGATACTTCCTTGGAATAAATACCGTTTAGCTAATTACTGTTTATTCCTAATTTCACAGTGGAAAGGCTATAAAACAATCTTCCTTGATCTGTTTTAATAAATATTTATGGTAGGTTTTTGCACCTTTGTTCACTGACGTTTAGTGGTTTCCAAATATAAAACAGTCCACTAAGTAATTCATAAAATAAGAAAATTCTTAGTAATTCTTTTCTTCTTGCTAAAATTTGCATTACTCCCACAAAAGTAGTTTTCCTACTATTCAGTGGGATTTTGATTTTGAAACTGTTGCAGATGTTACAGGCAGTTTACTTCAGATGTTTTTGTGCTTTTTTCTTTCTTTAAAATTCAGTTCTCTTTATTTATTTTTTCTTTGACATGGAGTAGAGGGAGTGGCACTTAGAATCTGTTCAGAGATCACCTGACCTAATTTCTGTGGTTTGAGCTAATGTATATTTAAATAACTTACTTAGGTAACCACTTCATCTGCTTGAAAATTAAGTTCTGAATAAATGGAACTGTACAAGAACGCGATGAGGAAATCTGTAGCAAGCTTTATAGGAATTCTTGATCACAGAAACAATGTATTATGTACTTTTTCCCCCCTTTTTTTTTAAAAAAAATACATACACTCTTTTTTCTTGCATTTTTGGGATCCTCTGCCCTTGAATGATGACAGAATGCATCAGTTTTTTGTCCTTTTTATACTGCGGCACCCAAAGACGCACCCAGTAGTACTCAAGGTGAGGCTGCACCAGCACAGAGCAGAGCAGGACGATCCCTTCCCTTGACCAGCTAGCAGTGCTGTGCCTGATGCACCCCAGGATACGGTTGGCCCTTTTGGCTGCCAGGGCACACTGCTGGCTCATGCTCAACTTGCCCTTGACCAGAACCCCCAGATCCCTTTCCGCAGGGCTACTCTCAATCCACTCATCCCTCAATATGTACAGCCAGGGCTGTGCCTTCCCAAGTGCACAATTCGACACTTGGGCTTGTTAAACTTCATGTGGTTGGTGATTGCTCAGAACTCTGATTTGTGAAAACCCTCAAGGCCTCAACTCTTGAGATTGTGGTTGCAACATATCAGTGAAATGTAGTTAAAAAATTGTGAAAGAAATTCTAAAATTCACCTTAAAGCAGAATTGCAAACTACAAATCAACTAGAGGGGAATGGGAAGGATGCTGGACTCCATGCCATCACTTGTGATTTGTCATTTAATGTAACTGGTGTAACATAATC
Organism: Stictonetta naevosa; assembly: GCA_011074415.1. NCBI lineage: Eukaryota > Metazoa > Chordata > Aves > Anseriformes > Anatidae > Stictonetta > Stictonetta naevosa. Next base: position 40,638,461 of record CM021729.1, read on the forward strand.
TAAGTTTCCACTCTGACAAAGCCAGGTAAGTCTGTCCTGGGTCTTCTGCCCTTGTAGTCAGAACTTTCTTAAACTGACTTTGTATGCAGCAGCTAAAGCAAAACAGTAGTGAGCTGTGTACCTGACATCGTTCTGCCTGCCCGAAGCCTCTCTCCATGATTTCTCTAAACACACATTGAAGACAACGGAACGAACATCAACTTCTAGAGTTTTTTTCTTCTTAAGAACATACTGATACAGTGCTAGTCCCACATTAAGTTTCCATGTTGAATTTTCTCCTACCTTACATGCTTAAAATCTATTTAATTCCACTACGCCGTGTCAGTCAAACTGCTGCAGAAAGCTTACTGTATATGTAGCCTTGGAAATCACACCCCAGAGAGTTAGAGTCTGAAGGCCATGCTCTTTGTGTTGTGACATAGTCAGACACAGCTAACAGGGAAAAGCGCAAACTTATCCCTTCTCTTTAAAATCACTTGTTTTTTCAGTCTGAGTTTGTGCTGACTCCCCAAATATCCCACAAGAAACTGACTTCAGACTGTACCTCTGCATATTGTAGTTTGTCCCTACTTATGGGACAAAACCTGAATGCAGCCTTTCCAAACAGAAAATGCAAGAATGGAAAGATAAAAATCTCCACAGGAACATCAACACTGTCTCATCTGCATGGGGACAGCAAAGAGAACAAAGGTTTTTATCCTCAATACACACTTTGAACAGAAAGGAAGTGTTGGAATGACCTTTTGATTTTTTTCCTTTACATACTGTCTGGAAAAGGTACGGAGTATTGCACAGGTCACGTTCTGCTCTTTTTCGTTACCAGGGCTCTACTGCATGGACAGCACAACAACAAAATTCTCATGCTCAGCTCCGGAGATGTCTTTCATCTGGTAAGTGTAATTCAGGGGCAGGTGAATCAACCTTTGCATAAAACCACTGACCTCAGAGAGAAGGTTACAGTTACATCTGCAACTACTACAGTAGCAGATGTAACAGGAGAACTATTTCCATTTTTTATGGCTTAATGTAGGGAATGCCATCCCCCCTTCCAGCTTCTACAGACCTTAGTTTAGCAGGTTGTTTATTTAATCCTAACTAGTCCTGGACTCAAGCCATGTCCTTTTGGGTAGGCGAGATAGAAAGCTGAAGGATTATAAAAAGATTATTTAAACTTACTGATATTTACCGAAGTATAAAGATAGGCCCTTCCTCTCTTTTCCTCTCTCTGAATTTACTGTTGTTGAAGAAAATGCAAAGTCACAGGAAACATCAACTTTTTAAAAAGTTCTCACAAACACTTCAACAGTGCAGTCTTCCAACAGAATTCAAAAGATCCGGATGTTTACGTCACAAGTTTAAAGTACCCCATGCTGGCAACATACACTTGCCTTCAAAGATCACTGGATTTCTACTAGAGTTACCAAAATATCAGACCTTCGTAGCTATGAAATACCAGCCTTAATAATGAATTCATGTTGCAATTTGTCCTTTGTGTGAAATAAGTAATTTCCGTAAGTAATAAAGTTAACAATCTAAGATTTAACAACCTATTGAATTCCAGAGCCTAGGATAAATTGTTGTGAGTAGTTTGGAAAGAGTTATCTAAGGCAGGGAAGTACTAGGACTCAGATCTTCCTGTAAGTTGGTCAGCTTTTATTTTTAGCAGTTGTCAATATTTTTTTCCCCTTTTGTAAAGGAAGTGTAAAGAACTGCCAGTACTTGAAGCTCAATTACTTTATTTACAGGTCCAGTATGATACAAACATGACTGATGATGCTATCCATGCAGTATTCTGTCTAGACCAGCATCTTCAGCTAGCATGACCTCTAAAAAATGCTAATGCTAGACTTAGTCACTGAAGTTGTCGTAGGTTTTTTGATCTCATATTGCCTGAGAAACAGCTCAATAACTCAGCACTGTAGGGAAAGTACAAGCCACTGTTCCCGATTAAACTCTTAACGCTACTTCTAGATCGACTCTTTGTGGAGTCCCACGGTGGTATACAACAGCAGTCCCTGTAAAAATAGCAGCTAAATACTTCCTTTACTGAAGTGCACAAAGAAAGGGATTAATTTGGCACTGCTAAATTAGCACAGCCACCTTCACTTGACGACCATAAAAACTTCAACTCAAATCCTATCACACAAACGAAATCAATTTACAGATTAAATCTGCCACTGTGTTTTGTGAACCTCAGCCTGCAGCAAATGTACTATGAGTATGCTGAAAGACTATGCTTTTTTTGAAGAAGAAAAAGTAAGAAGCCACGTTAAATAAAGGGGAGGCAAAGGTGGTTAGAACAACCAAAAACTGTAATATTTAAACAGGAAAAATTGTTTTCATTAAAGCTGCAATGCACACAAAAAGATTTCATGAGGAGAATGCCAGGGCTGAAGGCTGTAACAGACATTTTGTAGATGATGTCAAAAACTGAAGTGCTTTGAATTTTCTTAAATGTAATCACTGAGGTGACAATTCTTCTATCAAACTCTGACTAAGCATGTGGCTACCTTGAGTAGACCTGAAACCAGCCTTTAAAACTGCTAATCCACAAACTAATAGGCCCATCATTCTTTTACTTTAGTAGTCTTTTGTCTATCAATTAAATTTTCCTCATCTCAGCACTTAAAAATTCAGTTCATCTCTGCTGCCCATGAATGTAGGAACAAGGAATGCTAATATGCAGAACCATAAACATACTATACAGGAGCGTAAGGAAGATCACTCCTATTACCATTGATTTCTGTCAACTTTTTTGATCATATCCTTTGTTTTCAGCAGTTGTGTATATTATTCTGGTAACACATTCTGTATTTTTGCTATGAGTTTTCAGGATGTAGGCAAAATGAAACATACAACTGCCTGTCGAATCCCAGATCTGCTATTACCATTGCTATTCATGTGTAAATTCATATGAAAGATTAAAACCTAATAAACACACAACAGCACAATAGCAAAGTAATAGTCACATGCAAATCCTTCCTCCACTTGCAGTTTCTTCAAACATCATGAGAAACACTGCCATCTACTGTTAGTATCACTGAGTTTTTCAGTACCTATTTTGCATGCTAATGAGCAATACTATTCTACATCATTATCAAAAGAATAAAGACTTCCCAAACGACACAGTTTCATGAAATCAATCTGAAGGGTAACATCATTAGTACACTATTCCCCTACCCCAAAGCAATGGCTCTACCGAAGATGAATTCTCTCCTAGTTTCAGTATGCCACAGGATCTATACCTTAATGGTTGGATATTTTGTCATTCTTGCCAAAACACAGCTAAATTATTTCTGTTTAAAAACTGGTCGCTTCACATATGGTAATGTTCTGTTTTATTACCTCATTTCAGATGTAACTACCTTCTATTCTTTCTCCCTTGCATATTCCTCTCCTAATCTCCTTAAGGAAAAAAGGCAAGTTCCAGATGGATGGGAAACCAGAACTATAATACAGCTTGTCTTTTTGGAAGTAAGTGACACAAGAGGCTACAACAGCACATCCGCTACAGACCAACACATCTGTTTTGTACTGCAGCCTCCAGACCACAGCAAACAGAAAGAACTGCAGGCATTTCATTCTATCTCCAGTCTTATAGCTATGATGCAGAAAACATCAGTGCAGTTGAAAGAGGGTTAGTGACATGTATTCACTGTTGACTATGCTGCACATGGCAGCTGGAGGCAATAGTTTAAACAAAATAAATAAGTACTTGCCCTGTTGCCACACTATGTGAGGGAAAGATTTGATTCAAGCACTACTTCTTTTGTTTTACACAGTCCACGTCAGAAAACACAGGGATATGAGATACTGACATCTTTGATACTTAATATATAGGTTAATTTGGATCTGAAATAGTGTAGTACATTAGTACTTGGCTACCTCATTCCTGTGTGTTACTACACTTACATCCTACCATGCTAAATCTGCTACAGATTTAACAGAAGATTCTGTGTACCCCTGTATGGCTGGCTCCAATTAAAATGGCAGTGAACGAAGTTGTATGGTGAGTTCAGTGAGAAACAAATGCATTTTCTTTAACAAAATAAAATGAATTGATAAGGGCTTAGTAAAATGCACCATAAATTCAGTCTAGGCAAGTCAGATCACTTGCAACTAAGAAGACACTTTCCTTTGGAAAATGCCTCATTACATTACTATAATACCGTAATCACAAGATAAACAAAAACAAAATTACTCACAGACACTGATATCTACAGCAATATCCTGAGGTGAGGTTATGGTTAAATTCTCTTGTTCCACTGTCAACCACAAACTCCAACCCTGCCAACTCTGCTTGTTCAAAGGCGTGAGCCAGAAGAAAAACACTACACACACTTTCCCATCTGCAACACCAGAATAATTTATTCAACCTTAAGAAGTCTCAAACATAACAGTATTTTAGTGTACAGTTAACAACAACTTCAGAAATCATGCTTTTGGAGCAAAGCATAAACTGAACAGTAAGTTCCACAAGATGGTTTTTCACTAGTTCAAAGCAGTATATGATTGATGACAAACTTACAAATATTATCAGGATTAAGAACTGCATTTCACTTGCATTTAGTTTCCAAAAACTCTGGATTGCTAGGAAACAATCTCCGTCTGATAATTATCATAATTAAAAACTTCCTGGATGAAGTAACACAATTCAGCAGTACATACATATATATATATATACACACACACACATATATATAGTTATGTACTTTTTTTTTTTTTAAGGGAACTGTGTCTCGAACTTCGGTGGAAATACTAGTATCTTCCACAAAAGACGTCCACAATAATATCATAACAAACAGTAAAACTGGTGGTTTGGTTTTAGTCCATGTTCTTGGCAATAATAATAAAAATTAAAATTTGAAAAACAGTTAAGACAGGTATCTATTGCTGTTTTTCACAGGTCTTATTACCAGATATTATCCTACTGGGGAGAAGTGCATACTCTCCTCAGGATTCACGCTTTTTCGTTGGTTTATCAAGGTAAGGAGTATTGTCTTGCAGCAGATCCTTCCTAGGTATGAGCACTGTTAAAAAAAAAATAAAAAAATAAAAATGCACAACTATTAGGTATATCATCTTACGGCAAATACTACTTAAAATCATAAAGTTGTTTTAACATTTACAAACAAAAAATCAGGTTACTAAAAAAAGAATTAAACTTCTGGTACACATACAAGCAGCACCATGGTTAACTATCTAACACAAAATTATACTGGTTTTACCTTGTGCTAAATATAATATTTCCTTCACCTTTTTCCTTTTAGTAACACTGGAAATATTTTAATAGCATTAATAATTCATAAAAAAATGTCAAACTGTTGCAATAGCTTTTAACAAGTGAGAGAATGGCAATTTTAACTCTCCTGAGTCAGATTATATTTACTTCAACAATTCCCAAAGTTAACATTAAATTTGGCATAGCCCTCCACTTCAACCTCCTGAAATCTAATCTGTAACAATCATCTTGTCACAGCTGCTTTACAGGCCAACAGAAAAATAAAGTATCAAATGACAATTATGCCCACTATATCCTCACAGAACTGCATCAGGTCAGGGTTTGTCTAATTACAAATCACTTTAACCTGTTTCTGATAAGTTCTTGCCATTTAGCTCTTAGAAACCAGCCTGTCCTTTCTTCCTGAGGGGAAGGAGCTGTGTTGTGTTGGATTTGCTCAAGCAGTACAAACTAAAGCACTAGCAGCTCAACTCATAATGCTGTACTTCGACTAAGTCAGACATCCGCTAAGCGTATAGCAAACCCATACAAATGTATGTGTGTGCCTGTGTGTAATGACAAACATTCTGTCCCAAGTACACCGATACCCGCATACTGTAAGAAAGATAATTGATTTCCTTAAGGTTGTGTTCCTTTTGCCTTTGTGGACTGATAGCAATCCATTAAATGAGTTTAAGACCTTTAAATAAACTTGCAATTCTGTTTCTCTTACAGAGAAAAGACTGGTAATTAATCTTATGACAAGTCATATTGATATACACACCTAAAACAGGTAACAAATTTAAAAAGATAGAATTTGATATAAAGTACTGAAAAACACTAAGTAGAAACAGATAAGGACTGAAAGAACTTTTAAACCTTCCTTTAAAAAGCTAAGTTTTGAACATATGCTATGCACTCAGCACAGCAAAAGAATCAGAACATGTAGCATGTGTGATGTGTTATTAAAATGTAAACTTGCACCATTAGAAATTAAAATGAAAAGAATAGAATGGAAGATGCTGGGTAACATAACTCCTACTGGATCATTTGGGGAAAAAAAGAAAAATTATTTAATGTGACTAACAAGCTCTTAAATGACAATGTCTTATCCCTAGTAAGGAAAGTTCAACCTAATTTACCAGTAAATACAAACTTGACTATACAAAGCAGTCCCAAATTCTTTTTGGAAAGTGTAACGTTGCCCTGTGCACTGTTTCTAAAGTTATGACGGCACATGATGGTATCATTTGCTTAGGGAAAATGTTCCCCTTACCAACATTTGTTCTCACTGCCTAAGACCAGAGATGCAGGATTGCAGAGAAAGAAAAACAGCAGATGTAACTAAATCATATATTGTCAGCTAAAATATAAAAACTTAGAGTCAAAAGATTATGAACTCAGTTAAGGAAACAAACTGCAGCAATAGGCTTCTGAAACATATTTTGTAATTAATTATTACTAAGTTCATACAGCCCAAATGCAAGTATTTTACATTTTCACTCCATATAGGCCAACACTTTCTATTACAGCAACCTACACATTTTCTAAAATAAACACATAGCACCCAAACTAAAACGCTATGAAAAGTGAACTTTTCAAAGGGATTCACTTATTATTTGCCAGCTAATAGCAACTCAAGCAGCCACCTTAAGACACACTACAAATGATTTTAAATGTTTTTATCTTAACTTCAGTAACTTAAAGAATAGCTCATTCAGAAGCAAGACAAGTTCACAATATCTCTTCCATTCTAAACTAGAAAACCATAAACACATTTTCATTATCCATTTGAAGACAACTGAAAGCTTCTTAAAGGCTACCTATCCTTGAATCTGCAAATGAAAATAACTTTTTTTTTCCCCTCTAAATCAGCACCAACTGTCTCACGTAACACACAATGATAGCATAAAAACAACATAGGAGATAACTGAAATTCTCTTGGCACTGTGAAAGTTACCACAGAGAATAAAAATTAAGGATCAGAAGTTTGACCTTACTCTACTACAACTTTTAAAATCAAAGCTGTATTGGAAATGAATACCTGTTCAATTTACTACTTAAGTGGACTCATACACCTACAGAGGCGCTTCCTACAACAAACTTCCCTTCTTAAACTGGCTCGCAGGTACCAAAAAGCAAAGGGGAGTAAGAAGAGGTGATTATTTTCATCATGTACATGCTTGCTTTAAGTAAAGTTAAAAGATAGCACAGTTAACGAGCCAAAAGATACCACTTCCTTAAACATGCAACTGCTCCAGGCACTGTTTTTACAGACAAAACTCTGCTTGCAATGTCAGAAAGGAAAAATAAAATTAAGAAGCCCTCTAGACAGCTGTCCATAGACTGAACTGAAAGTTAAAAGTCCCACTTCCAAATTCTTCCTTTTTTTAATCTTAGACGTTTTTTCTTTACAAAGAGGCAAGGATGGGAACAGCAGTACGACATACTCAAAAAATGGAGCAGCAGTGGAAAATACACCCATTTATAGGCACATACCACACTAATCATGCTACTCAGCATAAACTGTTACCAAACTATGTGGTGACAATTACTTCAACTCCCTAAAAATTCTGGATATGGTTTCAGAAAATTTCAAATGGCACACTCTCTAGTACCAGTGACATTAATGCTATAATAAGAGCTATACTAGAATTGCCTCCATCACAGTCCTATCTGACTAATCAAAGCTGGATTCTTCGGAAAGACACAAATGCACTAGAAGCCTGCTCAAACAATGGTACTTAAGAATTAATGTTTTATTACTGATCAATTTACCACAGTATAAATGTCTGTATATTCTATCTGGAAGGAGATTTGCTTTTACTCTTTCTACTACAATATCAAGCTGTACATCTAGTTTCATTTCTGCTTTTTTTGTATTTTGACTTATAACCTGCTTCTGGCCATGAAGATTTTTTTCACTGCCATGACCTTTACAAATTATTGTGTAAAATTAAAAACTTTTTTTTTTTTTCCCCTGTTAGGTGTAAATGTAAATTCCAGCTTCACTGAATACTCTCTGTATAATTAAGCAGGAATATCTACCCACTCCTGACGTTTTTAATAGTGTTCATTCTTATTCTGGGAACTTTTAACATAATGCATTACAATTTTCTAAGCATTCCTGATCTTTTACATGATGACTCACTACCTGTCAAGATTAAATATTTCTCGAATATATATTCCAAACACACATAACACACACAAAACACATGGCTTTCAAACTGTGATGGCTGTTTTGAAATTATTATTTTATTCTTATTACAGAAATATCAAGTATAGCAAGAAGCAGAGCTTAGACCTATCCAAAACAAATACAGAGAAAAAATTAACAGGCAAGAAACTGCATAATGATATCCTTTGTGTTCATAAGTTCAAATAAACCCTGTAGCATTTCTTCCTAGATGAGAATGTTTTCCTGGCTAGTACTAGACTCTGAAAGACCTCCATCTACCACACAAACTTTGTTGTCACCTTTTCTCCAAGAATTCTATAAAATTAGGCAGGGGCAATTCTATCACTGTATTCTTATGATGTTAAGGGGACAGTGCTGAAAGCTCTGCTAAAGTCAAAAGAGATGACAATCAGTGCTCTTCCCATGCCCACTAAGTCATCCCTTTCAACAAAGAAGGGCATGAAGTTTGTCAGGCATGATTTCATAGATCTTCACTAACTACTCACAGTCACCATTCTGTTCTTAGTATGTTTGGAAACATCTTCCAAGAGAATCAGCTTGCCATCTTCCCAGGAATCAAGGTGAGGCTGACCAGCCTGTAATCTCTCAGGTTCCCTCTTGTCCTTCTTGAAAAGGGGAGTGACAACTCCTTTCTCCAAGTCCCCAGGCAATTTCCCAAATCACCATGACCTTTCAAAGACAGCTGAGCAGCCTTGCAATGACATTAGCCAGCTCCCTCAGCACTATGGGTGCACTGCATCAAGTCTCATGGATTTTCGTATACCCCATCTGTTTAAGTGTTCCCTAGATTTGTTTGCCTCTACCAAAAGTAAGTTGTTCATGCTCCAGGTATTTCCACTGATATCTGAGGCCTGGGACCCCTAAAGGCAAATCTTATGAGGAAAGAATAAGGCAAAGATGGTACTGAATACCTTGGCCTACTCCATGTCCTTTTTTACTAGGTCCACTGCCCTAATCACCTGTTGGCCCACATTTTTCCTCCTCTTCCTGCTGCTACATCTGAAGAAGCTGTTCTTGCTGTCTTTCAGATTCCTTGCCAAGATGAACTGCAGGTAGACTAACTCTCCTAACCCTATCCCTACATACTCACATTGTATTAGAACATAAATTAGTATTTGAATACGAATCCATTTGGATTCCATTTTTTGTGATGGTAATTCTGCCTTAGAGACCCTGTTGGCATTCTCTAAACAGCTCTTGTTGCACTGCCATGGCATGCCAGCATTCCCAGAAATGTCTCAAAGAATGCTCTTAAGAAAATGGAAGCCATATAACGACAGAAGGTCTTGCATGGATGTATCACTGGTTAAACTATGCAAAGTCCATCAAGTGCTGGTCAATTTTTAAGCACCACCTCTTAAGAGCACAGGAGCAGGCAATTCCAAAATGTCGGAAGTCAAGCACGCAAGGCAAAAGGTCAGCTTGGCTGAGTAGGAATCTTCTTCTAGAGCTTATGCAGAAAAAGAAAGTGCGTGGCCACTGGAAGCGAGGTCTGGCAACACGGGAGAACTACAGAGATGCTGTTTGCCATGGTGGGAAGAAAATCTGTGTGGCCAAAGCTCAGTTAAAGTGGAAGCTGGCAAGTGGCACGGCTGACAACAAAAAGGACTTTTTAGTATGATAACAGCAAAAGGAGGACCAGAGATAACATAGGTCCATTACTTGATGAGGATGGTCACCTCACAAACATGGATATAGGAAAAGTAGAGACATTTAATTCATGTCTGTCTTCAACACCGATGATGGGCCCTGGGATACTCAGCCCTGATTTGGAGGACCATGACTATGGGAATGATAAATTCCCAGCTAACTCCAAACTTGTGCAGGATTTGCTGCTCCAGCTGGATGCATGCAAATCTATGTGGCTCAACAAGATTCATCTCAAGGTATTTGGAAAGCTGACTGATGTCTCATGAGACCTCTCTCCATTATTTCCAAATGGTCGTGGGAATCTGGAGAGGTCCCAGTCAACTGGAAGCTGGCAAATATCATCCCATTTTTCAAACATGACAAAAAAGATGAACCATGTAATTACAGGCCTGTCAGTCTCACTTCAGTACCTGGTAAAATTATGGAAAATATCGTTTTAGGAGTTATTGAAAAACATCTGAAAGACAATGCAGCCATCATGAGTTCATAAGGGGAAAGTCGTGTTTAATTTCCTTTTATAACAAGGTCATCCTCTTAGTTGACCAAGGGAAGCCAATTGATGGATTTTTTTATTTATTTATTTCAGCATAGCTTTTGATACTGTTTCTCACAATATCCTTACGGACAAAATATCCAGCATACAGCTAGACATGAGAAAGCTTCTTCACCAAAAAGGTGGTCGGGCATTGGGACAGGCTCCCCTGAGCAGTGGTTGTGGCACCAAGCCTACCGGAGTTCAAGAAGCATTTGGACCAAACTCTCAGACTTAGGGTCTGATTTTTGGGTGGTCCTGTGAGGATCCAGGTCTTTGGTCTTAATGATCCTTAATGATCCCTTACAACTCAGAATATTCTGATTCTAAGTGAAAAGTAATGAAAGGAAGTGAAAAGTAAGTGAACAGTTCTCGCAATGGAAGGGTGTCAAAAGTAGATTTCTACACATTTTCACTGATACCCACACTTTTCATTGTATTTCTAAATTACTTGGAAAAGGAATTGAACAGTGGACTATTTTTCCAATTATTACCGGCCTGAATAGTTTTTAATGTAGAGACACCGAATGCACACAGGTTACAAAAAAAAAAAAAAGCAAAGAAACTGATAAAGTTTACTTTGACCACTTAAATGATTGTAATGATAATTTTGTAAAAATAAATAAATGTATGCACATGGCAACCAAAAATGAAATATTCCAGGTTCTCCCGCAGCCTGATTACTGCAGTTAGCTCTGATGCCCTCCTCACCTGAACACATACAGGAGAACTGGAAAGAATGCAAAGAATAGCAACAGAATGATCACAAGCATTCAGTTGTTGTTTCACAGATATGTTGTTCCATAGATGACGAAAACAGTCCAAAGGCAACAAGAGGCTTAAAAAACCATGAAAAGCTTGGTGAAAATGGACAGTGATTCATAAGCAGGACTTCACTCAAAACAGTAAACAATTCTCCATGCAAACCACAGTAAATTCTCTGACAAAAACATCTAGATGCAAGAAATATGCATGGGATGATGGAAGCAAGTACATGATAAAGAAATTCACTGAGGATAACTAAAACAGAAAACATCCCTGGCTCTGGAGGTATTGTCAGCTGTAAACACCTGGAAGATATGAAATGCACTTGCTTTGTTCCTACTTTTCTACTGCCATCTGCCTAGGGTCACTGTAGAATCATTGCCAACACAGTCTAGACGTATCTTCGCCCTTGATCATGAGGGCTATTCTAATGTTAAATGCTTTACCAAACATAAATCTGAAAACAGACACAAAGATTTACAGACACCACTAACTCACAGAATGGCTTGGGTTGGAAGGGACCTCAAAGCCCATCCAGTTTCAACCCCCCTGCCATAGACAGGGACACCTCCCACTAGAACAGGTTGCTCAGGGCCTCATCCAACCTGGTCTTGAACACCTCCAGGGATGAGGCATCCACAGCTTCTCTGGGCAACTTGTGCCACTGCCTCACCACTCTGAGTGAAGAATTTCCTGCTAAACAGAAGAGAAAGGAAGTGATGCACACACCTGAAGATTTCTCCTATAATCCACCATACAGATGTTTGGTGTAAACTGAATCTACTATTTCTCTTCTGTTTGCCTATAAGATTAGAGAACTTCCAAACCAGGAGTCAATGTTTCAGAATTTGATAGGCCTTTCCATCAAGGTCATAACTGTGTGGCATGTTCCAAGGAAGAATCTGCAATTTAAATTGTCAGAACAAGGTTTTGGATAGAAAACAACAATCCTGTAAAAAAAGCTACTCTATAGGCAGCATACACACTGCATTTGTTAATTCTGCTCACACACCTTCTACCTATTTGGCAGAGCAAAAACCTGGAGAAAAAATTGCGGTTAATTTATTCAGACATACACTGACTGATTAGCCAGTACTTGCTAACTGATTGCTGTCACTCCTAATGGTTAAGGTACCAATTAAAACTTATTTTTCTCCATGAGGGCATTAAAGGCAGTTTGTGCCTCTCTTCTACCAGCTTGCTTATTTTGAAAAACAACAAACAAAACTAAAAAACAACTGTGTAGAAAATTTGTATCTTCGAAACTTCTGCTGGTTAAATTACATTATACTATACTATATTATACTGTATAGGCAAAGAAACAAACAAGAGGCAGACTTCTGCCCTCTCTATCCCTCTAATTAATACATATAAAACTTGAAAACTAAGCAAGCAGTTTTACTCACGTATTTTGTTGGAATCTGTGTGAACTGCCTGAATAACAGAAGTTCTGAGGATCACTTCAACATCTGAAGCTATTTTCAGAAGCTAGTAAAGGAAAAAAAAAAGAGTAATTTTAATAATACGCAATTATTCCTGAAGGTATTTTCTACACTAGAGAGCTATTCAAATACCGAAGTCAGTCAGTTCCATTATTCAATAAGCTACCTACTATCTATACGTAGCTTTCACTTTGGAGGTCATGGAGTACCACATGATCTGACATACAAGCTACAGCATGAGAGGAAGGAAACAATCTCAGTAGCATACAGCAGTGTAAGATCTATACACCCAATTAAAACTGCAAAGGAATAAAATATAATGCAATTACTACAAAAATTAACTCTTTTCCAATGATCACAGATATCAGTGAATGCCTCAATAACAAACTTCAAGTACCCTTTAACAAAAGCGCAAGCTGGCTCTTTTAACATTCCTGCTCTTGAAATACGGACTCAAAAACAGGGATAAAATATAACAAGAACACTGAGGGTTAACGAAAAAACATAGATGACCATGATTAGCAGAGGCATTAATATTTGGCAAAAAGCCCAGAATGCCTTCCCTCATCAAAAGGATAAACAGAGTAATCCTCGCCAATTTTGCTGAGCAATTATCAGAACTGTAGTACTTGTTTGCACGATACCTTCATCGGAAATAAATGAATTAGCACAAGTGAGTCGCTCTGGGAGACATGCCTACACTAGCAAGTAGTGCGTACCAACAGGAGAGTATTTTTGCAAAGTACATGTTGGAGCTGAGGACTTGGCATCTACACAAAATTTCTATGCACCCTCTCCCTTTTAAAGGGTTTGGACTAGGTATCTTCTGGTTCCCCATGTGCAAAGTGCATTAGCAGCCAGACTGCATGTTCTTGAAGTACACCTTCCATTTCAGCTTCATCTTAAAGGAATTGTCATGCGCTCTGAGATTGCTTCACAAAAGAAGACAAATCACAGTATGTGGAGACAGCCAAGGTAACTTTAAAAGTGCACTCCTGTTCTGAAGTAAAATGCTACTGTAGATGCAGCTGCATCTCACATTCTAATATTGCAGTTACTCCTACCTCCTTATGTCACTACATATTTTAATATTTGATGTCATATTAAAAGCTATTGTGGCTTTCAACTCTGGCAAAGTAATGAACAGTGGTTGCTCAGCAGTTACTTTTGTTAGCTGAACAATAATTCCCCTGGTGATTATGCAAATAATTTTCCAGATTCTTAAAAGTCCTTTAGGTCATTTGATTCAGTTCTTCTGCATTCAAGTCACTTCAGTATGTAACACCCAGCTTCTATGGTGTTCTAGGATACTGCAGTTTTGATGAAAGTCGAGAATTTCTTCCACCGACTTCTTTAAATCAGTGTATCAATTAACCCATATTTAAAAAGTTACATATGTATTTTATTGGTTGCCACTCCTAACAAACATAGATTTAAAAACTACAGCAAGTATTTTTTCTGTACACCTACCACACACAGAACATACAATTTAACAAAGCAGATACCCAGAACATAAACACAGAAGTATTACTTCTAGGGCCTGACAACAAGCAGAAATGCTACAAAGTTTGAAAGGTTTAGACTTATTTCTGCAAGGGACAGATGGAAGCACTTTCTTACAACACATTATTGTCAGTGTTAGAGCTACACACTAGCACCCAATGAAACTGGAAATGTGGTCCCTTACAAGGCTGAATGATAATGTCTAAATTATTCCTCCAAACAGACAGTAATAACTAGAAATAGCTAATAGAGAAGTCTCATTTCACACCTCAGTGAGTTTTAGAATAATTACTCAGTAAAATGTGTTAAAATAACTGAACAAAGGTAATGCAATGCTCTATTCCTTTCAATGCACCATGAGGAAAGAAGAAAAAAACAAACAATGAAAAGCCAAAAAGGCCCAATAGTATAAATAATCTGTCTGAGTTACAATAATCATGACCATTTGTCTGTTTTCTACCTCCTATAAAAGAAGCCACCTCATTTGTGATCAGGAACCAAAGTAATTTCTTGTCTCTGCCAATAACTGTGCAGATTATTTAAATCTTCTGTCTCTTTCTGTGCTTCTCTGCACAACAAACTGAACAGGCAAACTTAAGTGAACAAAGCTCAGGTGTGTTATAAGGAAAACAAATATTTTCATGAAAAATAGCAACATAAAACACTAACACTCATATTGTTCTAAGTTTCAAAATAAGCATATTGAAATACCAGAAGAAGCCTTCTCCCTATATATTGTTGCATGTGCAAAATTCTATGATATACTATGTATAAAAAAAAAGATCAGTGGAAAAGCCTTTTCTGACTCACCTGGCTTTCATCATGACTCAGTAAGCATTTGTGTTGGTTTAGAGATCTTTTAAGTAAAAGGCTCCCCTTTTTAAAGTATTTTTATTCAATTGGAAAAACCAACCAACCAAAAACATGCAAACAAATAAATACCTCATTTATTTTCTCTTCCGATGTCTCATTTTGGTTATTTTTGAATTCTTCATTTATCTTTTGTCTTGCTGCTAAATAAAGTAAGCAGAGTAAATGTGAACAAGAGTGAACAAAATCATAATCGTGTATTTGTCACTGTCAAAGCTCACAATCCTATGACCATTATATCTGCCTCAGGGTCGTTAACCTGGCTCATGTCTACATTCCTTTGGCTACCTACTCCTTTCCCCTAAAAGAAAGATGTAATTCCCTTCCTGGTGCACTCAGTCCACAGTCTTAATACAAGATTTCCATGGACTTCAGGTCATGTCATATTCTGAGTTGACTGGTACAGCAGTAAAATACAGTGCTTTGATTGCTCATCTAGCATTATGAGCTTTAAAAAGAACTGACATACAGAGGCCATTACTAAGATGTCAGTTACTGTAGAAGCAGTGTTTATCCCCTGAAGGGCAGCCACACATGAAGAGGATAAACTGCAGCACTTAAACATGCTCTGGTTGGACTGAAGAGAAGGAAAAAACGAAAAAAAGCTAAAAAAATCCCAGACGAACACCACGGTTCAATAAAAAGAGATGGTTTCCTTAAGAAGCTTGACTCTAACGGTCAATTTTTTATTTCAACTTGAAGGATGTTTATGGACACATACAGGTTTCCCCCAATAATTGTCTACAAAATGTGGAAAGGAATCATTTAATGAAAGATAATTAAGAGCTTTCTCTGTGTATGTTCTTTTGCCTACTCTTTAAGCTCCTTCTCTCTTTCAAAATATGTACATACACATTTCACAAAAGAATGAAAACATCTGAATATAAATTCTCCCCTCTCCAGCTATTTTTCATACAATGGCATTGATATACCCTCCCTCACAACAGCAGCATTGTTTATGTTTACAAGTCAGTAGAAATAAATAACATTCATGGCTTCATGTTGCCCGTCTTCTCTGTATGCTATTACAACAAACAAGAAGAAAAAAATGAAAGAGTTGCAAAGAATACAGAGAAAGAACAGAATACAGTTGCTAGTTCTCTCGAAAAGACTGTTTGGATGAGACAGGAAGATTACTACTGAAATTACAGTTGCTTAAAATAGGCATAGGCCAATACTGAGAACAAAAGAAGTACTCCCATCTCCTTTCCTTGCATTTTTGGCTCTTGCATCACATACTCACTGGTCTTGAGAGAACAGTTAGCACAGCTAAATACAAACAGGAGCTGCAGAATTGGCTCAAGTCAATACTAAGCATCATCACCTCCCCTGGAAAAGGGAGCATATTATTAGGTCCCTTCATCACTTTTACTCCCTTAGTAAAAAGAGCACATGTGCAGCAGCATCCCCGTGACAATAACAAAGAAGCCCTACCAAGTCTCCACAGACACGGCAATGACTGTAAGCATCAATCTTACTCAGGCATGCAACACACAGAGAAGAAGTTCCACAAAAAGGTAGGTAAGCATCCACCACAAGAAATTCTATCTTACCTTCGAGGGCTCTGGTATCATTTTTAAAAACTTCTTGCCGGGTTCTGTGTAGCAATTTAAAAATCTTCAAAACCTGTCAATACAACATCAATAGGATTAGCTTGTTTGCCAGCAATATTCTTAGTTAAAATGAGCACGCTGCAATTAACAGTGTTGTGGCTTTCACATTGGTGCCTTTCAGTATGACATCTAGTATGAAATCAGTATCTGTAACACTTTACTTCAGCTCCCGATCAAGTAACTTGCAGCCAAAGCAGATATAAGGAAATAAAATTCCTAGATGGTTCTAGATGTTACAAATCTATCTGAGATGCTAGAGAGTACCAGCAATACACTTCTAAGTATTCGTTTGGCATGGTGGGGATATAATCCTGAAAATACTTTCATGCAAGCATATTTATTGTGTAAATATCAAATACAAACAACAGAACCAGAATACCTGTGCAAGGACTTTCATGGTTACATTACTGGATATTCTCCAATTAAAAAAAAAAAAAAAGCAAATGGATAAAGTATTCTCACACTTAAAAGCCATTGTAAAGAAAGTGAACTTCCAAAGGATCTTGAAATTGTATATTAACTAATTAGAAAAAGTATTTTTAATTTCTCCCTGTAATACGTAGTTATAACCTATTGGTAATGGGGCAAAACCAACAAAAACCAACAAAAATGAAGTATCATTGCTCACAAGCATATAATTCAGACTGTTTATTCACACAGACTGTCATAAATTACAGAAACCCTCCGAAATTCCTGACCTCATGGCAGTCTGTGACAAGTACCAAAAAAAAGCCCATTAAGGTGACACCTTTTAAAGTTATTTCTAGCACTTCCTCTTATGTTGAGGCACCACTAGAAGGCACAATTCTCAGTACCTCACAATAATCTTGAATTGTCTTCTCACAATTAGTATTCCACAAATTTCTCAGAAGGAAACAGAGGAAATGCAGGTCTGTAACTGAGAAACACCTCTCTTATCCATCACTGTGCTTTGTATCTGTAAACTGGAGAAGCAAGCAAGCCTGTCCCCTGGAGGTAAAAGGCCAATGATGGGACAGCAGCCAGTAAATACATCCTAGCAGGGCCCTGGAAAAAGTGCTGTCTGTTTTTTCGGTCTCTCAGTGAGAGAAAAAGGCAGCAAGCGTCTCTGAATCCTTTTATTTCCACCAGATGTCAAGACATTTTTAGATTTTTAATCTGAAGTTCTCATCCCTCTGCTCAGCTGTTCACTTGGCTACATTTTAAGATAATTCATCCAGAGACACAGGAACAGAAAAAGACAGAGAAGAGAGAAAAGCTATGAAACAGTAAAAACCTTCCAACAGTTTAGTACTGCTTCCATAACATAACACTACCATAAATTTATTGTTATTAAGGGACAACTTATAAAAAACAGCAAGTTCAAATCTTGCTTCACCTCAGTGGAGTAGAGCACTTTATAATTCATGATTAAGTGTCCTGTTGTTGCGGATATACTACATACGAAATCAGAGAACGTGGACTCTGCTGACTTCCTTTCACTTCCATGCCATTAAAAATTCACAGCCAACAAAAAGCATTCCCTAGATGGCTGAAACTGTGGAAAATAAACCAATACTACTGAGAATCAGCAAGTAAATTTCTTGATCTGTTGATGCATTTTAGGAGATTTGACTATGCTATTTGGACAGAATATTTGACTATTTCAGTTCCATAATCTTCCACTATCTTTGCAAATAACACAATTACCATTACAAACAGCTTTGAGTCAAATGTGCACGAGTGGTGAAGCCAGAGGAAGCATTTTATGACTACTTCCAACTCTTGGTTCAACGTTTTTCAGTATTTTTTCTTTTTTTTTGGGTGGTGGTGTGTGTTGTGCGCGCGCTATTTACCTGTTACTGCAAGACCCACCCGGAAAGGTCTTCACCCCACCAAGTCACCCAAGGGTTACCTCAGACAACCTGGGGGCAGGGGTTACCGATGGACTCCCCCCTCCGTGCCCCACAGCCATCCCCTGAAACACAGTACCACCCTAACACCTGATGCCAAGCGTCAGTAACCCTGACACCAGGCTATAAAGCACTAGAAAGGCGCTCAGATTCCCTCGGAAGTCCTCTGTACTGTAAAGGTGAAAGGTTTGGATACCTACTCCGTCCCCGCTTTTCACCTTTGCGCCCTTATTTATTATTTTAATGCATTTTACCCACTAAACGACTCCTGCCTCGCAGCTAACCTCCTTCTTCCACAACCTCCCCGCGGACAGGAGGAGGTCGTTCCGCGTCCTCACCCCTCAGTTAACGCCGGCAAAATAAGCCATTAAGCACATTATTTGCTCCCAGTCGCTATTTCGCTATTTCCACCCCCGGGCGGCTAACCCAAGGGGCGGGGGCAGCGCAGGACCCCACCGACCCCGCACCCGACCCCGCACCCGTCCACAGCCCCCCGCCGCGCATGCGCGCCGCGCTCACCCGGCCGCGGCTCGCCATGGCGACCGCCCTGCTCTGCGTGCGCAGGGGGTGGAGGCGGAAGGGGCGCGGGGACGGGGCGGGAGCGGGCGGCGACGGGACCGTGAGGGGGGCCGCCCGCCCCCTGCGTCTCCGGCTCCTGAGGGGAAATGGGGGGCCGTTCTCAAATATGATGGGCACTGTCTTAGCGACTGTCTCCTCCAGTTCCCTCAGGACCCTTGGATGCATCTCATCGAGTCCCGTGAACTTGTATACCTCTAGGTTCCGTAGCTGGTCTCAAGCCTGACCTCCCACAGAAGCTGTTGCAGAGCAGAGCTTACACAGAGCCAAGGACTTTTCAGCTTCTGGTGCTGCCCTGCCTGTGACGAGGGGATCCAGGGGGACGTCCTGCACCGAGGGGATCCAGGGGGACGTCCTGCACCGTATGATGTGCTCAGCAGTAAAGCCCGGGGAAAGGAGGAGGCATAGGATGTTGGGACTTAAGGTGTTTGTCTATAGATAGCTTAAAGGAGGCTGTAGCGAGGTGAAGGTTGGTCTGTTCTCCCATGTGCCTGGTGACAGGATGAGGGGGAATGAGCTAAAGTTGCTCCAGTGGAGGTTTAGGTTGGATCTTAGGAAGAACTTATTTACCGAAAGGGCTGTTAGGCATTGGAATGGGCTGCCCAGGGAAGTGGTGGAGTCACCATCCCTGGAGGTCTTTAAAAAGACGTTTAGATGTAGAGCTTAGGGATATGGTTTAGTGGAGGACTTGTTAGTGTTAGGTCAGAGGTTGGACTGGGTGATCTTGGAGGTCTCTTCCAACCTAGATGATTCTGTCTTCCAAAAAAAAAAAAACATTGTCCATGGTGAGCCCTGGTTTCCTGGAAGTGGCTGACACCTGCTGATGGCACCTGCAGTGCCACATTTAAACTCCATTTTGTTCATTTAAAAATCATGACTGGGACTAAATAAGAACTCCAAAGTTAAAACAATTACCCTATTTTTATGCCTACCACAATTAGTAGAAAGGAATCCAACCTAACATTGGATAAAATAGGCATGTTTTTTAGGTGGCTTGAACAAGGAGTTATGCTCTTCCACACCAGATTTGCTGTTGATGGCAGATGTCTGGGCCCCACGTACACTAACACGCCTCCGTGGCCTGGGGCGTCCTTCAGCCCCAGGGCCATCAGTAGCCGCCCCAGCAATGCCACAGCAGGGCCCAGCTCCAGCTCCCGCAGCCCAGTCCATCCAGGTTCTGGTCAGGCTGCTCCAGGTTCAGGTTCTGGCACTGCTGTGGTTCACAGATGCACCCTACCCCACCCAGCCAACTCCTACCTTGATGGATGTGTCTCAGACACCCCAGCTGGCTCCAAAGGGACCCGCTGCTGGCCAGAACCAAGCCAGTGAGGGACACTGCTTGTGCCTCTGGGAGAGCACATTTAAGGAAGGGTAAAAAACCTGTCGTGCAGCAGCAGCTGGGAGACAGAAGTGAGAAAATGGAAGAGAAGCAGCCCTGCAGATGCCAAGGTCAGTGCAGCAGGAGGGCAGGAGGTGCTCCAGGCAGGCAGCAGCAGTTCCCCTGCGGGCTGTGCAGGGAGAGGCCCCTGGTGGAGCAGGCTGTCCCCCTGCAGCCCATGGGTCCCCCATGGAGCAGATCTCCACGCTGCAGCCCGTGGAGGAGCCCCCGCTGGAGCAGGTGGATGTGGCCTGGAGGAGGCTGCGGCCCATGGAGAGCCCCCGCAGGAGCAGGCCCCGGGCCGGAGCTGCAGCCCGTGGAGAGGAGCCCACGCAGGAGCAGGGGTCTGGGGGGAGCTGCCGCCCACCCGTGGGGGACCCGTGCTGGAGCAGTTTGCTCCTGGGGGATGGATGGACCCCGTGGGACGGAGCCGTGTGGGAGCAGTTCCTGGAGAGCTGCTGCCTGTGGGCAGCCCCCGCAGGCTCAGCTGGGGAAGGACGGCATCCCGTGGGAGGGACCCCACGGGGAGCAGGGGCAGGGAGGGACCGTGAGGGAGCGGCGATGAAGCGTCAGGGACTGACACATTCCTTGTCCCAGCACCGCTTTTGGGGAGGAGGTAGAAGATGATGGATGGGGGAAAGGTGTTTTAGTTGGTTTTGTTTCTCACTTCTCTTGTTAGTAACAGGCCATAAATGTCTCTAGTCTCCCTACTCTGAGTCTGCTTTGCCCATGGTACTTGTTGAGTGATCTCTCTGCCCTTATCTCAGCCGTTGAGATCCTTTAATCATACTTTCTCACCCTTTCCCTTTGAGGAGGGGGAGTTAGAAGAGCGGTCATGGAGCTCAGCTGCCCCACAGGGTAAAACCACCCCATGGTGCCCAGGAGCTGCTCTATGCTTTGTGCCAGCAGCCACACGGTCTCCACCTCAGAAACCCCTGCGAACAGCGCAGGGCCTCCAGGGAGACATTTACAGCAGCTTTTTATTCTCCTGCAAATCCCCATGAGACAGCACGTGCTACGAGCACCCAACTCACACCGGGACGCAGTCCCAAGACAGGCTGCGCACGGCGACAGCCAGAGCGCCCCACACGGCCGCAGAACCCTCTCCCCCAGCCGCACCCCCCGCCCGGATCACTCCGCGCCGCATGGCGCTCACGCTCCCGGAGCCCGGCGGGGCGAGGGGCGTGCCCGATTCCCAAAAGACAAGCGAGACTACCAATGGCGAGGCGGGATCGGCCGCGGTGGTGTGACAGCGGGCCAATGAGCGCCGCGGGGGGCGTGGCGGCGGGGCAGAAGCGCGGCGGGTCGGACGGGCGGCGGGGCAGGCGGGGGCCGCCATGTCCGACGAGATAAGCAAAGCGCAGGCCGCGCGGCCCGGCGGCGACACTATCTTTGGGAAGATCATCCGCAAGGAGATCCCCGCCAACATAATCTACGAGGACGAGCAGGTGCCGATCCGCGCCGACCCCGGGGCCTCAGCCAGGGTCTAAGCCGGCTGCCGACGGGCTTCGGCTGGGTTAGGCCAGACAGGCGGCCTGTATCTGAGGGGGTACCTTAAATTGGCAGCCGGCGTGGGCTCCTTCTTTTATTTATTTATTAATTTAAACGAAATAACATTGAGGGGGTGTTCTGCTCTTGGAGTAAGAGTTTATCCACAGTCTAGGCCGCAGACCCTTATTAAACAACCCGTTTGTGCATTTGGTAGCGATGTGTGGCGTGAAACGGTGCTTTTTTATCAGATCGCAGTGGTGATGCGGCTCCCATGGGCTTTCAGGAGGGTCCGCAGCTGTCAAAATATCACACATAGGATGCTGCTCTGCTTTTGTGGGGAATCTTGAATTCGTTTTGTTAACTATACTGAAAACCTTTTTCAAGGTTACAGGGAGAAGATATTGATTGAAGGGTTTCAAGGTTACAAGGAGAAAATATTGATTAAAGGGAGACGTAATCATTAATTGGCATGCAGATAAAAATGTATTAAAAGTACAAAGTCTCTGTGGAAATAAGGTATTATCAGTATTGTTTTAGTCACATCTAAAATGGAAACAATTTGTTGAGGTGAGAATTAATTTACTGTGCAGTCAGGCTTTCTGCAGCTTCTTTTTGTTAGCTATTGCCTCTGCTATCTGTCCCACAAAAAATTAAATGCTACTGGTTTTAGGCTCATTAAACTATTCGAGTCAGTTTACCATATGCATTCTCTCTATGGGTGCTGCTTGGAAGATGCTGAATCCAAAGTAAGACTTACATGTAATTATGTGCAAATTAGTTTTACTAACCAATTATTTTTTTACCACTCTTCTCTGTTCAGGAGAAACAAGCAGTTTACCAAGAGAGGTTTAATACCAGACCTTTTCTTAAAGGTAGTTTAAGATAGGACCAGTTGGAAGACAAGGTAATGCAATGGCCTCTGTCAAGCTTCAGTTTAACACTGTTCATCTCAGTAGGATTAAAAAATCAGTGGAGTTGGAATTGCAAGGATATTCGTTACTGATTCCCAAATAAATGAAAGCATCTAGGAAATGCACATTTTGAAGAATGTTAAGCATGTTACTCCTTGGGGCATAACTCAACCAGTAACTACTGCAAGTTTTGCTGTGATGTGTGATGGGTAAGTCAGAGATGTCCTTTTAGCAAGCAGCGGAGTGCACGCACAGTGTGGGCATCTGCAGATTGTGGTGGCTGCGGCAGCGGGGCTGGATTCTACTGTCAGCTATTTGCCTAAGCAGCCATAGCTCCCTTTTCTCTTTCTCCACCTATTGGAACTTTCTAATTCAATGTAAACATCTGTTTCCTTGTTCTTACTATGTTGCATGTTGAATCCCACTGCTGGAGGTAAATGTTTCCATTGAGTTTTATTTGATAGGGTTTAGTGAGGTGTTAAGTGCAGTGTCTGAATTAATGTTGACACTTAAATAAACTTAGCAGGGAATGAACTACTTACTATGCACAGTTGTTGATTTTTCCATAAGTGATACCTTTTCCTCAATTTGGGAATATCTGAAGTAGGTCCAGCTTTAATACAGTATTTTGAAATAGTATTTCTCTGAAATACGTGGTGTTACTGAGAACAGAAATGTGATACGGCTTCAGCTGCATAACTGCCTTGTCATCTATGACGAAGGCAATATTCAGACATTCGTGGAATATGGTTAGCAACTGTTTGCTATTTGTTTTATTGAACAGAGTGAAATCAGAGAGGGAAATAAGCAGAAATGTACAATTTTATTGATATGTATCCCATCAACTCCTGTTAGTTGTTACGTGGAATTGACAAATCACTAAGTTAATTGCTTGTTAACTTGTTGAGAAGACAACAGCTTTTAAGTAGGACTTTAAGAAATCATTATTCGCTGTTCATGTAAGCAGGTATTTTGTGTGTAGAAATTTGAGTAATATATCACTCTAGAAAAACTTGTGTCTGTACTTATGCTTAGGCTATCTGATAATCTGCGTACATGTGTGTTCAGTGGGGCATGCTGATTTGCTTCAACTCTTATATTTCTATGAAATAAATTGTTTTCCACCTGTTTGTTCTTCCTCCAGTGCCTTGCATTCCATGATATCTCACCCCAAGCTCCAACGCATTTCCTCGTGATTCCTAAGAAGCCAATTGTCAGGTTATCTGAAGCAGAAGATTCTGATGAATCTGTAAGTACCGTTGAAGCTTTCTGCTCACCAAACTGTACCTCTAAATATTTCAGAATTTAGTGGGTTCTCCCACTTTTCCTCTTGACATTACAAAGAGGTAGTTTTCTCACACTATAGTTATACATATGTATAAAACACTATATATTCCTTTGCTTCTAGCTTAGAATTGGAATGGAATTAAGATTTCCCAGTAAAAGTACTGATTTAAAGCAAAACAAATCCCTGGGTATGGATTTGTAGTGCAAAATACATTCTTGTTTTAGAGTACAGTCAGATGTCTGTTTTCACAGTTTACCCTAAGTAGTACTTTAATACGGAAAACAGGGCTTGGGGTTTTTGGCAGGTGAAAGGTCAGTAAAGGGAGATTAAGCAGTGGGTTCCTGAATACTTCATTTTTAGCTATATACACTAAGTACAGGGTTTTTTTAAAACCTTTACAAGGTAAGAAGTTTTTTTTCCACATGAACCAAAAGTTTTTTTGCCTGAACTACTTATGTTGCCTGAAGAAGTAAATAGGGGCTTTAACCATGAGACAAATCTAGCTTCTGCATTACTTCTGTAGTCTGTTATCCATAGCTCTTTTTTGCACCCCTCTATATTATGCTTAGTCAGTCTTTGTAGCTTTGCCTGGAAAATGTGAGTTGGCTGACAGCAGTTTGAAGAGCTGTGGCTGAATATCTTAGAATTGGCTAACTGACCTCTCTGAATGGTTCTCTGCTCTCATTCTTTCCCTTCTTGCCCTCCCCCTTTTTTGTGTGTTTTGTTTTTTTTTTTCTTCTCCAGCTTCTTGGGCATTTAATGATTGTTGGCAAGAAGTGTGCTGCTAACCTGGGCCTGACCAATGGATTCCGGATGGTTTTGAATGAAGGGCCTGAGGGTGGGCAGTCTGTCTATCATGTACACCTCCATATTCTGGGTGGTCGTCAGTTGGGCTGGCCTCCTGGCTAAGATTTTTGCACCACAAGAGATACTGCATGCAAATCACTAGCAAATAGATTTGTTGCCCATCAATCTAGCCACTGTTAATGCAAATTTTCTTGGGGATATGTGTCTATGAAAGGTAATAAATGCTCAAACAACATTCGCACAATAAAGATTTAGCATGTGGGAATCATCTGTCTCGTGTGTCTTACTGATGGAATTGGTTCTTCAAGTTAAAATGTTGTCTCTCGGGAGCATGAATATGAGTGTGTTTCAGTCTGCTGTTAACAGTGTGCTGTGGTTAATGATTTGCCCTGAAGATGCAACTGCTTAGCAGTTTTTCATGTCCTTTAGGAAGAAAACTTAAGCTTTTTGAGGGTGTTTTGTAAGTATTTGTAGGCTGCTGCTACAACTTCAAAAAAGTATGTGAAATTACAAATACGGCATGCAAGGCCTGTTTCAGCAAAGTGCAGTGTGTTGGAAACCTGCCACTCATTTTGGAGCACTCCCTTAGCCTTTGCTTTACAAGGCCCTTTTGATGTCATCCTTCTTTCTGTTTGGAAAAGATTAAGCAATGGTCTAAATGTCATAGAATCATAGAATATCGGAGCTGGAAGGGACCCACAGGGACCATCGAGTCCAACTCCTCCATTCCCCAAAGGACCACCCAGAAAATCAGACCATGTGTCTGAGAGCATTGTCCAAACACTTCCTGAATTCTGGCAGGCTCAGTGCTGTGACCACGTCCCTGGGGAGCCTGTCCCAGTGCCCGACCACCCTGTGGGTGCAGAACCTTTCCCTAACCCCCAGGCTGACCCTCCCCTGTCCCAGCTCCATGCCGTTCCCTCGGGTCCTGTCGCTGTCCCCAGAGAGCAGAGCTCAGCGCCTGCCCCTCCGCTCCCCTCGTGAGGGAGCTGCAGGCCGCCATGAGGCTTCCCCTCAGCCTGCTCTGCTCTGGGCTAAACAAACCAAGTATAAATATATTAGAATGTATAACCAAGGTTGCCCCTTTCCAGGTGCAGAATCCGGCACTTGCTCTTGTTAAACCTCACATTGCTGGTGATTGCCCCACTCCCTAATGTGTCAAGATCTCTCTGCAAGGCTTCACCACCCTCGATGGAGTCAACAGCTTCATCCAATTTGGTATCATCTGCAATCTTGCTTAAAAAAACTTGAACTCCTTCATCCAAATCGTGTATGAAAACATTGAAGAGGACTGGTCCTAAAATGGAGCCCTGAGGAACCTCCCTAGTAACAGGTTGCCAGCCTAAACCCGTTTACAGGCCCCTCTGGGGGGGGAGGGGGGGGTCAGACAATTCTTCATCCATCCTATTGTGCTTTTATTTAACTGTATTCGGCTCTCTTTGTGCAGAAGGATACTGTGCAAGACAGTTTCAAAAGCTTTACTAAAACCCAGAAAGGCTATGTTGACTGGCTTCCTTTGGTCAACTAGCTGGGTGATCTTGTTGTGGAAGGAAATTAGACACCAAATAGATCTTAAGTGGTGAGCCACAGAAGAAGTTTGTCATGGAAAGTTACTGGTACAGAAATCTTGTGAATCAGGTATTTTTTTTTTTCTTCTGTTTTTAAGAACTTGGAAAATGGAGTAAGCAAGGGGTATGTCTATGTTAGTGTTTTAGTTTGAATCAACTTTTCTTTTGAAGTGAATCTGGCTGCATTATGGTTTGCACTTTTGAAATGGGCTTGAACTGTGTGTATTTGGTTCATTTTGAATGAATCGGAAGATGTATGCCAGGACAGACCAAATACATTCCAGACAGAAGCAGGTCTTTGGTCCTTGTGGCCAAAACAACTTTTCAAGAGAATGACAACCAAAATGCTGAAATGTTTATAGTGTGGGTGTTAGATTCTTACATTGGCTCTACAGATTTACCCTTACTGTAGCAGTCTTAGTCAAGGTGATATCCATGGGAATGGTGGTAAAGATGTAAAGAAGGCAGAGCTTACACAAAAAGTGTGGTATGAATCTCAAAAGATTTTACACTGAGGAGGAGAACTCAGGTTTTATGAGGGCATCATGTAGAGCATGAGCTTGGTTTAAAAACATTCCATCATTGTCAGGAAAGTTGAAGAAAATGCAGAGAATAAAGTTGGGTTACTTCAAAGGATGTGTCTTTAGCCTACAGAGTAACCCAGAATCCATGAGAACTCTAGTGAAAAGATAAGCTTAATACTTTTGTCCAGTTTGAAGTAATGGTTACGTGGTCAAGGGAGCATGGCTATGTTCAAAACCTCTGTGTAATGCCAGTCTGTGTTTAGGTTTGTTTTTACATGCTGTGTATTTCTTAAGCTAGGCAAAGGGTTGCTACATAATGGAATGAATGATGAGGACATGTTTGAGAGTCATGGAAGATTTTGAAGGGTTTGCTTTAGCTCCTTATTGGTATGGAGCTACGAGGTTTTTTATGCCAGTGACTACCTTGTTCTGGTTCTAGGACATAAAAGCACACAGAGACCCACGCAGCCTTCAGAGTGTCCAAGAGATAGTACTAAGCTACACATTTCTGATATTATGTCTGCTTTAAAATGTCAGTTCCTGACTTTTTATGCCTCAGAATGTTGGTTCAATTTTGCACTCTCAAGTATTGAGCTCTCCAGACTTGCTTGGGCTAAGCTGGGGATATGTGGACATGGGGTTCATGAAACTTCCATGAGGTAACCAGTAACCACTCCAGATTTAGACAAGCCTTCCTGACTGTGTCTGGTGTTGTCTTGCTTTGTCATTTTTGTTTGTTAGTTTTTCATACATTGGAACTAATTTCTGTGGACCAGATTGTATATAAGTGTACAACAAATACAGCCATAATCAGGTAAGAGTAATTCAGTGTTCATGAAGGAAATTCAAAGTTCTGTCTTCACTCTTTCTATTTGTTCTCAAGTTATCAGGGAGAAAACAGCCACGGAAATTTCTTCTCTCTCATTTTTTCTTTTCTTTTTCTTTTTTTTTATATATATATATTTAACAGACAGGAAATGTATTAATAAACTTGGCAAAATGTTATCTTGTTTTATTGTTATTTCCAGTTAGAAATTTCTGTCCTTTTTCAAAGAAAAAAAAACACACCACAAACTGTAATACTCCAAAGTACTGTACTCTAGCCAATTCATAGCTGTGCTTGGATGAAATTGGGGAAAAGGTTCAAAACCTGGGTTAATACTAATGGGGAGAGCTGTTTGCCAGGGCTGGTCACCAGGTAAGTGCCCTATACTGGTCATGAAGGAGTTGAAAAGGAGATGTGGTCTTTATTTAATCATAATACATTACAACCTGACAGCTGGGCTATCTACAGAGTTGCCAAGAGAAAAGAACTGGCTCTAAGCCTAAAATTCAGATTGTTCTGTGTAGAAGTTGAAGGAGGTTGTATGGCTAAAGGAGAGGCCACTGCTTTAGTGATCAGGGCAGTAACGTGACTGGAGCAGAGGAACTCAGGAAATACGTAGGGATCCAGCCCCATTGAACGAGAATCTTCAAGAGAACAAATAGTTTTTCTGAGAAAGTTCCTGCAAGAAAAAAAGCATCTAGATATTCCAGAAGAAAGAGCCTACCTCTTCTCAGCTGGTGGTGAAAGTGAAAAGAACTGGAAAACCTGCATGCAAAAGGTAAAAAATGTAAGTATTAGCCTGCTGGATGCTCTGTATTTTGGAAACCCAGAGAAACACTTGTAAATTACTGAGCAGATGTGAGCTGCATTAACTTGGTCTTACTAAACTTGGTTAAAACGCAACCTACAAGGGAGAATGCCTTGAGAACGTGAAGGACAAAGCTACAAGTAGCGACGTTTGAGCTGCAGTTCCCAATCGGTTTTACAGGAACAATTAGGACTGAAGTGTAATGTCGGTTTGACTGACGGTCAGGGCCTAAGCAGTCTTTTAAAACTGAAACTTCAGTGCTAGAGAAGACTCAGAGCTGAGAATAACTATACTCCAGAAAAATGGGCTATTTTTATTTTGTTGTGATAACTGTACTTCTGTTACATTCTGTCAATGGAAAAGGTGTGTTTTTGTGGAGAAGGTACCAGATTATCTAGAAAGTTCCTAAAACTTTGTTCTGATAGAGCATGTTAATTGGAGGATGGAAACCGGATCCGGAAAAGCCACGCATGAAGCTGTTCTGTGCCTTGGAAGTGTAGCCAATCTGTAAATGCTGTTTTACATAAAATGAGGAGGTATTATCAGTGCTTTAGGCTGTGGCAGCTAGCAACTGGTTGGAGTCACAGCATTTTAGTCTCTTAAAAGATCATTTACCTTTGCAGGGCTGAGATAATTCTGTTAACCCTATGCCTCTGTTTTATTGTAATAGCAAGTTCCACACCTCATCGTGTGTGGTGTAGATGGAATAACAATTCAGGAGGGAAGTGTCTGGGGAAAAGTAAAGGAAGAGGTGAAGTGAAAAAGAGTAAAAAAGTGAATGTGGTGATGCTGCAGTCGAAGTCCATGCATGTTTGTGTTTCATTAGGGCAGAGAGTGGGAAGGGTGTTCTTATGAAAGGCCCCTTTTGCTTTCTTCTTCCATGGCGATAGAAAATTTGCATATGCCTGGCATGGTTCATTTTAGGTCGTTTGCTCTGTGCGCAGGAGTGGAAATCCAGTAAAGAAGGCAGGTAATTCGAGAGAGTGGTTCCTGCGCTCTGATTCAGCTCCACAAGTGCAGGTCTTTCTGTCAAATCACCCAGTGCAAGTCCAGGGGGGCTCAGCACCTGGTGTTGCCTCAGAGCTCATCCACCTCTGTGTTTAACACCCGTACTGTTGCACAGTAGGGAGGCTCCAGTGAGCTGTGCTGACAAACCTAACATCACACTGCTCGTGTAGGTCCTTGCTTTCTGTGGTCTTTTGATTGGAATGCTCTGAATGATTAGATTACAAATGAGCATGCTTCCTATAGCTAGTGTTCTTTTTTCTTTACAACAACTTCTGCAATTGGTTTTAACTTGATTTACTTATTAGTAGCAACACTTTATCCCATAAATTGCTTCTGGATATCTTCAGCAAGAACACTTGGCTTTCTGTGTGATGGAATTATTCAGTGAATTGTAGCTTTTTTTTTTTTTTTTTTTGGTAGTTAGAACTTAATTTGTTTCTTAATATTGTGTCTTTTTATCATTTAACAGCTCAGCAGTGCCCAGAAGATTGCTTAGGCTTTCATTCACAGTAGAGCAAACAACATGCATTTGCTTTTCCAACTGTGACAAAGGAATATTCATGTTTTGAATTAGAAGATGTGAAGTAAGTGGGAGACTTGGTACAGTTCACTTTTCACTCTGAGACACCTCTCTGGATTGCAGCTCGGTCTCCTTGGAGACAGCTGCTATCATTAACTCATAAGCTAGCCCAGGGCCCTCCTGTCTTACTGCTGTGTAAACAGAATGGAATTTCAGCTCTGTGGCCAAACAAGATGCATCATGACTGTAGCCCAGGAGTTAGGACATTTATTTATATCCAGTGAAGATCAGCTTAGAGAATCATGGAAAATGATTCTCTGGTCCCAGAAGAGATGTTGAACATCAGCATGAGGGTCAGGCAGTTTTGCAGAGGAAGCTGGGAACAAGAAGGGGATTTAATTACGTTCCTGTACTTCAGACTCAAATCCTCTGTACCATTTAAAAAATACATAGGATATGATATGCTGACTACTTCAAATGCAGGATAGAGGATGTGAGGGCAGAGGTTTTGTATTAATTAACATTTTCCTTCAGATAGCTTTTCTTAACTAAATGAAAAAGAAAAAAGTTCTGACTGCATTTTATAAGTGTGCTGATCTTGGTGGTGTGTGCATGTGAGGCATGCTGTAAGCAGGCTTACCCTATTCACAGTCTTCCAAGATGTGGGTAAGCATAAAGCTCTCTGGAGATGACCAGAAAACTTGCAGGTTAAACAAGTAGGTTCCTTGCACACTTAAGCAGGACAAAGGTGGTGTTCTTTCTGAGTTTTTTTGGACATGGGTGAGCTCCCTATGTGTGTCACATTTAGCATCTTTGCCTTCAGAGTTGAATGAGAGGCTGTGTATGTTACAGAAACCATCTGCAAAATCAGAAGAATGGAGTGACATTATCTTCTGAAGACAAATAAAGATGTTTATGAAACTGTTTGAAACCTTTCCATGGCTACATTTACCCTTGTAAGAGGTTTTGTTTAGACTGTTTGTCATAGTAGTAGTGCCTCTTCATCGGTGTGCTAGGAAGGTGATTTTCTGAGTTCATTATTATTGGAAAAAAAACAAAGTGTATAGCAGACCGATGACCCTTGTCTTCAGAAGAATGGATGTAAGCTTGTTGGAGGTGCATGACGTCCCACTGGAGGCAGGAGAGGAGAGTGAAGAGGGCCAAGAGAGCTTTTTGGTTGTCAAGCATTGCATCCTTCATGTATAGAAACAGAATGTTTTGAAGCTTGTGAGCCGTGTATATGGCAGGAGGTCGCTGTGGCTAGCTGGGGAGCTCAGACTGAACTCAGCTGGACTTGTACCTAGATGGAAGTGGGGATGGGTTACATGGCATAAACAGACATTGCTAAGATGGCTTAGGGGAGCTAGCTGCTTCTGAGAGGGAACTGAAAATTGTGGATGAGAAAAGCAACAAGAAAGGCTGTTAGAGCTGCATAAGCAACAACAGAGGGGACTAGAATATGTGGACCTGCTGAAGAACAGGGTGGTGGGCCTAGTGATATAGGAAGTAAAAATGGTTGAGTTACTCAACAGATACCTGGCAAGGTTTGTTGTCAAGTCTTCTAGATCCATGTGTCTAGAGGCCAAGTCTGGGCCATGGTAAAGGAAGTCTGAGATGGGGATTCCTTAAGTAATCTGGACACACAGAGAAATTCGTGGATGCACTGAGCTGCTGAGGGAGCTGGTCAATGTCATTGGTCAACACTGCTCTCTGTGACCATCAAAACATGATTGGATGAAATATGTGATGACCAGAAGAAGCAAGCATCCTCAAGAAAAATTAGGTGAGTTTGGGGAACTTCAGGTGAGGCAGCCTAATCAAAATCCTCAGGAATATTATGGAGCCAGTCTTTGGGGAAGCCAGGCACAGCTGGAAGAGGCGACTAGGAAAAGAAAAGACAGATTTACTGACAAAGATGTGATTGTCTTCTTCAAAGAGATGGTTAGTTATGTGAATGAGGGGAGAGCAGAATTTTAAAGTCTCTGTAGCTAAGATGGAGAAGTATGCTGTGGACTGACAGATTATCAGGTGAGTGGAAGATGGGCTGGACCAGTGGACTCAAAGGGTTCAGATGGCAACAGGTCGTACCTGGCATTACTCAGAGGCTGATGTTAGGGATGCTCACATTTAATGTTATCATAAGTTACCCAGGTATTGGGATGGAGAGCTTCCTCAGAAGTACACGTCACATGAAATTGGGTTGTGGAGTGACTGATGAGCTGGAAGTCAGGCCTGATATTCAGAGGCACCTGGGTACGTTGGAGAAGTGGACTGAGAGGGACCTTCCGAAGTGAAGTCAGATGCAGAATTTCTGCACTCAGAAGAGACCACTCTACAGGTTTGCTGGGATCGACTTGCTAGAAAGCTGCTTGCAAAGCCAGATCTTGGAATTGTGGTTGGACAAAAGTCAGCAACATGCCCTTGCAGCAATGAAGGCCAGGCCCATCCTGGGCAGCCTAACCAGCAGCATAATTGAGGGAATTCACTAATCCCACGCATTCTGCTCTTGTGAGACTACACCTGGAATGCTGTGTTCAGTTTTTGGGGTCACCAGTACAGGGAGGATGCAGATATACTGGAGAGAGGCTCGTGGGGGGCTAGTGAGGGGAGCTTGAGCCTAAGGCATGCAACGGTCTGAGAAGCTGGGTTCATTTGTCTTGAAGAGGAGATGTCTTAGAGAGAGCTTTCTAATTTCTGTTTTCTTCTATCCAATGTGTACTCATAGGGAAGACAGACTCTTGGAAATGTACTTGGAAATGGTAAGAAGTAATGGACTGATGTTGCAGCAGGAGAAATTCTGACTAGATATTGGGAAAAAAAATCTTCACAGTGAGAAAGATCAAATACTGGTTGTTCAGGGAGGCTGTAGTATCTCCATCCTTGCAAGATGCTCAAAGCCTGATTAGACAAACCCCTGAGCAATGTGGATCTGGCTTGAAAGCTGGCTCTCATCTTAATAGGGAAGCAGACCAGACAGTCTGCAAAGGTCCCTTCCAATATTGTTCTGTGATTCTATTAACAGCAGCGTAAATATCGTCACAGTAGACCCAGAATAAAGTGATGCAAGTAACAAGAAAGCCACAAGAAGAAAAAAAAAAAAAGGTGAAAAGCCAGAATTGCAGAACTAAAAAAAAAAAAGCATATGAAAGAGGAAAAGTCAGTTGTATTTGGAAGTTCTGTTACTTTGAAAGCATAGATTTACACTTATAAGCCTTTATATGTTTATTTAGAATTTATGTAACATCTCTCTTTTTGTTTTGAGGGTGGGAGAAATGCCATATTATGCTGTTTATTGTTTGCCACACTTAATTAGAAATCAGTGATTGGAAACTATTAATCAGAAGATGGAGCACACTTCTTCAGACCACCGAAGGAAAAGAAATGGAACAAAAGAGTGTCAGAGCTGTTACAAAGAGACTGAATTTTGTTTTGAAAAATACATGACTGTTTCTTGACTTCCAGAACGTAAATGGTAAGAGGTGTGGGGCTAATGTCCCTTATCCCCTTTCCATCCCCTGATGGGCTTCGGCTGCCACGGGACATCACTCAGCCTCTGTTAATCCCCTTGTGTGAACTCAGACAAGTGGCGTGGTGGTGACTGAGAAGCCAAAAACAGAACCCGAAGTGTAGCTTGTAGTCTAATTAAAATTTTCATTTTGTAAAAGATTTGAGGATTGTGTAAGCTGGTGCCTACCTCAGATGCTTGCTTGGCTTAAAATGTATGTGTACAATGTACATATGTTACTTGACTCTTTTTAAGCAAAAAATCAAATATATGTGATTTCTTGTTTGCCTTTTATACAGTAGAGCCTGGACTTCTGACTGCTGCACAGTGATCCAAGCTGACTGCTTTTTGGGTAGTAAAAGGCCAGTTCTGTGCTGCCTTCCAGATCGCTTGCATAAAAGAGGACCTCAGCAACGCTTGTGTAGCCAAATCGGGTCAAAATTTCAGACTGAAAAGAGAAGCAGATCTTGAAAGAAAAGCTCTTGGTCAGATTTATGTGTCTGAATTTCATGGTGTTCTGCTTGGCATTCTCTTCTTGGTCAGCCTCTGATGTTTTATATAGCTGCATAGATTTCAGTATTACGATTTACCAAAACTGTAAATTTTAATTGGAAAAATGATGGCTGAATGGCTCCATGTGGCTAAAAGGATAGGTTCTTACGTAGTTTTTGCCTCATATCTACAACATGTGTGATGAAATGTCAGATACTTAATTAGACTGTTAAAAGATACAAAGCAGTTTAACTGGATGTTAATGAAGAGATGTCTAGGAGTGCCTAAAGCCAAACAAAAAGCTGTTCTGTTAGTGTTGCTATCTGAAACTCCAAAACTCACATGCCAGACTGGGCTGTATTCCCCTTGGGTCTTGTATCTAGTACATTTAGAAAAGCTCCTATTTTGTTTATGTTCAGGAAAAAAATGGAAAGAAAGGTGTACATATGATGTAAATATACTTGTAAATATACTGTAAATTGTGCTGTAATTATTTAGAATGTTAATTTGGATCATTTGTGTTGTCAACTAATAAAACAGCATAAATTATTTCCCGTGTCTTCTGGATTTTTCTGTCTTCTGAAATTCACACTTGGAAGGCCATGCAATTTACCTGGATCAAGCAATTGAAAAATGATAATACACAGTGGGCACAGCTGTTTAAAACCCTTTACTGCCCTGAAGAAACTGACTTGGGGCAATTCCCTGACTAATCTAAGCACTTGTAGCCAGCTCTTAAAATTCTTCCTCTTTTCTTGCCCCAAACAAATAAATTATTGCTGGCTAGCACTAAATTTTTCTAACTCCTTGTTATCTACCTTTGAACTTTTTTGCAGTTCCGATTTTGACAAGCCCTGAGGTGGCTTTAAAACAAAATAACTTTTGATGATTCTTCTATAAGGAAATATTTTCATTATTTGTTTATCTTAAGCTGCTAAAACTTACTAAATGAACTGCATCTGATGTGTTTCAAATGTGACAAAATGAGAAGGTAAAATGCATTAACAGGTAAGTGGAACAGTGTACAGCTGAACAATCACAAATCTAATAATCATGTAGTGAAATGAAAAGGATGAACGTGATTTGCTAGACATATAACACCTTCCCAAGATAGGAGAATTTAATTATAGCTTAGTGACATGATTTCTTGTCCAGATATTAGGGAATTGTAATATGTATATTACATCTCTCTATATAGATACATGTAATGTGTATATGTGCATCTCAAGTATTTTTTCAAATTCTCTAAACACACTTTTGCCTTTGAAAATTGCACTGGTTTCAGTGGAGGCCACATTCTGTTCTCCCTGAGCTCTTTTAAAAGTTCTTTATGACCTGTTTGGCTGTACCAGGACATAGTAAAATGCAAAAATCTTGTGGAAGTAAAAAACTTTTTGGTTCTTAGGGGCCATGTTGATTCTAGTGTGTTCTGTCATTGAAGTAGTGTACTTTGTGAAGTGGGTGAAATAAAAAGTACCATGCCCAAGTATGCATGGTGAAGTATTCTTGTCTCTTTCTTACAAATCAGCATGCTGTCCTTTCAATGAAATAATCATCCCTCATAGCTGCAAATAAAACTGCACAAATTTTCCTAGCTGCACTTCCAAGGCCAGGCCACTTGGGGGCAGGCTAAGACTTGCGTTGGATTCAGCCTCTGTGCGGAGCCCTGGAGTGCTCTGGCCCTTTCGTTTCATTGTAAGAGAATGTGAGTGCTACTGTCAGAAGTAGTAAAAATAGCCGGTTCAGCTTTTTAAACGGTTTCCTCTCTGAAGCACAGAATTTATTGTTTTCAAAATTGTATTCATCAGTTCAGCAATGGTTGCTACATTTAGACAGCCCTTTTCAGAGTTTAAACTTTTAACTAGCCTGATACGATCATCAGACCTGCTCTAGAGCAGCTCCATAAAATTGTCGGTGGAGTCCTTGTGCATCGTGCATTGATTGTTCTTGAAAATTTGACACATGCACTTGTGCTTGTATGAACATTGTCTTCTGAATGGTCCTTTCCAATTATTATCAGTGCAAGTGCTAGAAAAATTATAGTTTCAAGTTTCGGAGTGATGTGTAAAAACGTATCTTCATATCTAATAAACTGCAGAGATACAAAGCATAGTATCATACGTAGCATGTTCCTATAGAAAGCCTACTATTGCTGTCTCATTCAGACATCTTTTGGATTGTGACAGTGTATTACTAAATTTCTAGGTCAGTATTCAGAATATTAAGAGGAAAAGGATCATAAAATCTGAATAATCACCAGAAGCAGCACAACAATCACTTACTTAATCATGGTTTGCTTCTTAACTGTAATTATATGTTGATAATATCAATAATAATACGTGATCTTCCTTTCACAAACAGGCTGGATTTAAGGACAATAGTATAAATAAACAAACAACACTAAATAATGCTGTTAATCCCTTAACAACATTGATCATGTTGTTTCATGTCTCTGTGTGCTGTCGATAGAAACATAAATCTATTAAATATAAAACACTCTTTAGGTAGAGGGTTGCGTTTTAATCAAGAGAGTCATTAAATTATCTATAAAAGAAGAGACTGAATGCAGTATTATGAATGCTATTCTGCATCTCGCTGGTTCTTTGAATTGTTTTTCTTTCTACGCTCTCCCCCCTCCCAAATGACTTCTCATATGTGATTCACTGTATATGTTCCATGCGTTTTGTCCTGGCACTGCCATGCATGCTTTAGAACATGACTGGAGCATGAACCCAACCGGTGTGTGTCGTGGGCAAACACAGTACTTAAGCTAGGGAAGAAATAGTTTGATTTACAATATCTGCCAAGCATTTATGTTTATAGGCAAAGATCTTGGGCTTCAAGTATTGAACAAGAAAACAGCAAGCTTTAGAAAGCTGCTATGTGAAAGCAATTTTGATTTTGAGAGAGAATGAGAAAGAGAAGGGAAATAAATAATGCAGTCTAGAGCAAGGTTATGAATATGAATCTGGAATCAGAAGAGAGTTGATTTTGGCTGGAATTTCTTATTTTTGCCTAATTACTAAGATATAGTAACTCTCAAATAAACAAAGACTATTTTATTTTAAGCTCCATTGTCTTGGGGGGGTCTATGGCTGAGGGTAATATGAGACCATATTCTGGCTCCTTACTTGTGAATTTGCACTATAGGTAACTGTCTTTCTAAAATCTAAAAGATAAAATATTTGGTGAAATCTGTGGTGTATGGACAAGGTCTCAATTTCTGAAAATGAAAATATCTGCCTGAATGTTACCAGATTCTATGTGACCCAGCAGGATAGAAAAAATATTGTGACAATTAGTGATGGCCACTTGCTACCTACCTTCCTGTTGCTGGACACTGGAGTTTTGGAGCTGCCAGTCTGCTCTTCTCAGTGAGTTTCATGCCGGTGTTGAGATGTGCAAGTATATGTCAGCTTGCAGGACAAGGTCCTTGAGTTGCATATTCTTCTCAGCACTGGGGTCTGCTTAAACAGAGCGTCATGGCTCTATGTGGTGCTAAATTAACAATTCCAGATGAAGGGAAAAAAAATGCAAGAGTGATATGTTTGGTAAGCTGCAGATCTGTGTTTGAACAGAAAATACAGCAGTGTGTTATAATTGTGAAGTTGAAAGTTGTAGCAATAAGTAATGGAAACTAATGAAAGATTTTTATTTCAACCTATACTGCTTCATCATCTGCAATTATCCTTCTAGGTCTGCTTTTTTTCCCAGTCACGGTGAATGTGTGTATGTCTCTACATTGCTGTTGTTAAAAACAAAAAAAAAAAATACTGGAACGACAAGCAGGATGAAGCTTTTAATTTCAATGTGTATCATATTTCTGGCTTTATGATGCCAATGATATGAAAATGCAAATATGAAATAGAGAAAGGTATATTTTCTGAACCTCAATACTCAATTGAAAATACCTCAGGAATGCTCCTTTCAACATATAAACCATTTACAAGTTTTTGTTATTAAAAAAAAAAAAAAAGAGAGAGAGAGAGAAAATATGGAGAAATCTGAGAGACACACTTTGCCTCTACAAAATCAGGAGTGATTTCTCCTTTGCCTCCCTCATCACGAGGAATAAAATGAATTCTTGCAATTTTTTTCAGAGATGTGCTGAGGTCTTCAGGGCTTGCTTTTTGCTTTATGCATGTTTATGGTACGACATGAAGTCTTAGTAGTTTGCAGGAAAACACATTTCTTTAAGCACTCTAATTCACTAGACAAAATCTTCCATTCTCTGTGATGCAGGACCCTTCAGAATGTCATGAAGTGTCAGGAGACAAGCAAGGATATAGGGACACAGGTTATATAGGGAAGACCAGCTTTTCTCAGAAAGCCCTCTTCATGTTTGACATGAAAGCTGTGGAAGGGTTTGTGCAAGTGTGCTCTGTGATTGCTTTCATGTTACTTGCTGAGAGCCTCCCCAGTTTCCTAACTGCAGCTTGTGATTAGCCATCAGAAAAGGTGTGGTGATGGGCTCTCTTTTCCAGTTTGGAACCTGCAAGCTGGTGACTGGTAAACGTACAGTTTTTCACAAGTTAAATTAGATCCTTGCTTGAGTTAATCTCACCCATACACCAAAGATCCGCCTTATCCACATTTATGGGACCAAAATGCAATCCTTGAATTAATGTATGTGAAAAGTAAACACAATAAAATAAAACATGAGTCAGAATTAGTGAAAATTTCAACAGGGTCATATTCCCACCGTTTTGCTCATTACGTCTGGTCTGTGATTACTCTAGATGGAAGAGTGCAAACTCTGAGGTTTTCTCTGCTTTGTAATAGTGCTAGCAGGAAGTGAATGTATTTTAAGTAATGTCTGTGGCCATGAATAAAGAACATATTTCATAATAAGCTGCAGATATGGAATGGTTGTATTTTCTTCTTTAGACTTCTACTTTACACTGCTTAAATGCAAATTGCAGAACAGAAACCCCCACCAGTTAAATTTTAGGATGCTTTTGACCATTGTAACCAGGAAAATTAGTTTTCAGCTGCTGATAAGTATCTTTGTATATTTTCACAGAGAAGAGATACAGATAAGAGACGGAAAATGGATTTAGAAAAAGTCTGTTTTCATTTAACCCAAAACCTCTAATTACATTAGGAAGGTACTGGACCCTGAGGGAAATACAGTGCGGCTTTGAGATGCCTGGCAATCCAGGAGAAGAGAAGATCCTTGAGAGACAGTACCTCCGTATGCTGACCTGAAAAAAGGATTGCTCAAACATCTGGCTTCTTTCTCATGAGAAATTAAATCAGAAAGCCACAAGCCTCTATTTCACATCTTCATGGAATGTGCAAGTTTCCACATTGTTGCTCATTTCTGTCTCATTTTTTGAAAAGCACTGACTTTGTCTCCAGTACAGTGGTTTCAAACGTTCATCATATCTAAATATTAGATACTTCCTTTTCTTCCATTAACGATGTGGACCTGAGCCAGACTGCTGCCACTACTTGTTGCTCTTTTAGGTATGCTGTGAATCAAACAGGAGCTTGGACAGTTTCAAGTCTTACTTGGCTAAAGGAATGGGTTTTGGAGTAGCCCAGATGACTGAAATCTTTTTCATAGCAAAGGCATTTTGGTGAACTGGTGTCACTGGCTGAGAAGTTCAGGAATCATTTTTTCTTCTCTAGACAGTCTTTGGCTAGTCTTTGTATTCAATTGTCTTCTAAAATATGAAATATTTTTTTCTTATTATCACTTGAGATAATTTTGAGACAAAGCTATTAACTGATTCATAGGCTTTATTTTCAGATGCAGCAGAGTGCCTGTGTGGGAAAACAGTATTCATTCCTCCTTCATTTCCCGTTGCAAGCTTTCATGAGGCTGTATTTATGGCAAAAAGAAAAGTGTACCTATGTGCAAAAAGTGGTTTGAGTGTACAAGAATTCTTACTAAGCTATACAGGACCCATTTCTGCTAATAAATGAAAATAACCAGCACCGCATTAACACCAGATCCTGGCAGGGAAATGAAAAGAGCAGTACTTGAGATCAGAAAGGAGACAGACAATTGCCTTAGTAAGAGCTTTTTCTTTCTTCTAAGTGGAAGTTAGAGTACTTGCAATAAAGAGGCTGTTAGCAGGGGTATGAGCGTTTTGTATAATAGAGCTATTGCTGCTTTTTCCAGAAAACATCAGATATCTATTGTAAATAGGACACTTGCACAAACACACCAAAACTATTTATTATTTTCTTTTTGTTTTATTATGCTTTGAATGTGAGCATAGGTGTATCTGTAATCATGCAAGTATTACGTATAGGTGTATCTGTAATCATGCAAGTATCACGTATTACTCTAAAAGCTAAGGGTGTGAATTA
The DNA here is from genome assembly GCA_011074415.1 of Stictonetta naevosa. Lineage (NCBI taxonomy): Eukaryota > Metazoa > Chordata > Aves > Anseriformes > Anatidae > Stictonetta > Stictonetta naevosa. Next base: position 40,679,150 of record CM021729.1, read on the forward strand.
GTACGAGGTGTCTCACTGCTAACTTCCATTCAAGTAATTGGAATTAGTTGAAGGTGTATCAAAGATGCTGAGCCTTCTGAAAGGTTTTGACTTGCTGTCTGGGAAGAAGCATGTTAGTGTAGACTTTCCAATATTCCTTCCCAATATTCCTGATCATTAATTACGGTAAGTCATTACTGAATGCTTCAGTTCATGACCTATCTGCCACCCATGGCAATGCAGCGTAAGTGATAAAGCCTGCCAGTCTGTCTGATGCAGCTGAGTTTTTTTAGCCCATCTGTTCAGGGACATGAAAAACGCACAGACAGAAAGGGTAAACTCCTCTGGGCTGGATGGGAGGCTTAGGGTAGCACAAAGGAGCCTGTGTCTGAACGTCAGATGCCATTGCAAGGCGATCTACGGCGGACCCCACTGAGCAGTGCAGGGGGTGAGCCTGAGGTGGGGTTGAGAGCTGGGCAGGTTTGTCAGAAGCAGGCACTGGGCTTTGGCCCAATGACTGTGGCTAGAGCAGGCTGGGGCTGCTGCTGTGACTTCGAGAACTGCAAGCACCATGTTATGTACAAAAAGTACACAGTACCTGGAGAACTGCACAGAATCAGAAGATTGCAAAATGTTTTCACATCTTTTTAGCATCCTTTCCCAGACTGTTTCACCTTTTTGATAAGCTCATCTGCATCATGCCCAGTAGAGGAAGAGCTACTCTGGCTCAGTTTCTAAGGTCTTAACTTGTTGTCCTCTGTCTGCTTCTGTTACCCCCAGCTGTCTTGATAACAATCTTCTGATACTAAGTTTCTGGAAATGAAGCCCAGTAATAGTGCAGAAAGGGACAGAGCATGTGACGTTGTCTTGATAAGACTCATGACAACTACATTTTCTAGTCTGGGAAATAATTTATCCTCTTGTTTTACTGGCAGATCAAAAGTATCATAATTTAGGGAAATGCTCTTCTTTACAGTCTGTATAACTGACCATGGCTGGTGCTTTCCTACAGACACAAGCGAAAGTGCTGGCCAAGGATTATGAATAAAACATTGGAGCTAAGGTTTACTGTGTGGCTCTGATATGAAAGTTTGTTTGTAGTATTTCCTGAATATTAATTAATGCACAGCTGATGCCTGATTGCTCATACATAGTGAAATCTTCAAGGTGGAAATAAACAAAATAATTAGAAAAGATTTGGTGTTACAGGAATGAGACTAACATTTGTTTATCAGAGAATTTCAGCTATGCTACTGCCATCCTGTATCTAAAATTCACTGTTAAACAAAAGCTGGTCTCATCCCCCTAACAAGGTATTTGACCAAAGTGTGCTGTGAACCTGTAATAGTTTGTAACCTAAGGGCTTTGTGCACCACAGTGTCTAGTTGTGCTGAACACACTGTAATGAACTGCCTTGGCTTTTTGCTCCAGTGCAGCGTACAATATATATCAGACTTTAAAAAATATTTTTTGTTATTGGTTTCTTCTCTTGGTTAAAACAATGAAGCAGTCCATCTGGCCCGTGGTGTAAAAAAATGGTGTTTCTCTAGAAAAAAATATCTCATGTCCCTTCTATTGCTTTGTTAGCTCTTAACTATTGCTCCTGTGTAAGGCTGAGTGTCATTATCTCAACACCAGAAAAAGAGGCAGCCTACGCAGACAGAAGGTAATTTCAGTTCCCATCCTAGCCTTCCTCTAAGGATAATTTTACAGTCTTTCCAGAGATAATCTAAAACTGAGTTCTGTAATTAGTTTTTGCCTTTAAGCATCATTTCTAGAATGGGAACAAGTGGTTATAATAGGTAAAATTTGCTTGGAATATAAAAGCATCTTGCTAAGGGGCTAAATATTATCATGACACTCTTAACGTAAATATCATATCTACCTTGCAATGCATTATGCTTATCATAAATATTTTAACTTAATTACATTTTTCATATCTCTGTTTTACTTTTGTGAAGACGGTCTTTTTGCTCTCCATTAGGAGACCAAACCCTAAAGCAATTTTTTGTGGTTGTTTTTATTATTTTTAATCACCAGATAGTGAGAAATACAGACACAACTATCTTAAATTTTCTGGAATCCTCTTCAGATGGAACATTCTAAATTGGGAATAAAAAAAAAACAGATAATCTTATTGGGATTTGAATCTGTATCTTGTGGTTATGAATAAATTTATTTCTAAATGTGTTTATTTATTTATTTTTTCAATAGTGCTCATTTATTAAGTCTTCTAACTTTTTCCAATTTAGGATAATTTTTTTGAAGTTTTTGAAATATACAAATAATTTTTCTTTCACCATTTTCTTCTTGCATAAAGTAGAAAGCTTCATTTCTGGAGATAAAGTAGCAAATTAGGTAAAGTCTGATTGCTTCAAAAACAGCAGATAGTAAAACATTAATATTTTTGAATTTACGAATTTTTTTTTAGTCGTATGCCTGACTTGTAATAAAACATTGGTTTTTATGTTTGAAACAAGCAGTAATTCTGTGAACACATTTCCCTCCAAGAGATGTTAGCAAGTTGCTTGTTTCTATTATATTGAAAATTTGGTGAGAGTTTCATGAAAAGTTGCATGATATACAATTAAGAAACACAAAATATGAGAATATTTTAAGCAAGAGAATAATACAGATTAAAGTAAGGAATGCTGGATAATTATGCTAAGGGGTGTTTTTTCTTAATACTAACCTGGTTTCACTGGAATTCATGAGATTTCATGGTACCTCTTTAAGATCCAGCAGCTTCCTCACACAGATAAATGAATACTTTCACTCAGAACACAGACATTTTAGGAATGGCTTTTGTATTACTCTTTCACATCAATTTGATGTGCCCACCTCTGCTCTCTGGCCCTCCAGTCAAATGTGTGTGGGGATAAATTATTTTTGAAAAACATTAGCCTGAAATGTGATGTATGCAGGCAAGGAGTGCTGTCAATGCTCACTCTAACATACTGTTGCAACACAGAAAATGTCATGTTAAGGTTCGCCTCCTGCAAAAGGATGCGGCAGTTTAAGAATAGTCGGGCTTTCTCTGTTTGCTTTCAGGTTTTCATTACAGGGGGCTAAAAAAGCTTTCACTCCAACCTTATTCAGGACACTGCTGATTCCACTGAAGAGAATGAAACTATAGGTCATGTTTTAAATGCACCCATAGGCAAATATTCTTTCAGTGGGAGCCAAAACGGTGTCCTAAGAAAGCTCAAGAGAGTTGGGAATCTTCATGTGACAGATGACATATGGGAAACTCAGCTGGGCACACTTCAGAATTCAGTTTGCAACACTGTAGTTGTGAAGATTTCTGTTTTTCTCCTAATTTTCATACAGCTATACATGGTTCTTCCCAGTATTTTCCAAGACAGAAGTGTTTGTGTTCTATTAAGTCTAATTTCTTTGTGGATGTGTCTTGTCCACAATCCACTGGCCTTTTATATCTGTAATGTAGTGTACGGAGCAGCACTGATGAATGTATTATTTGCATTACATACTTTTTTTTTTTTTTTTTTTTTTTTTTTAGTATATAAAGGTGTAATAGGCTACTGTTGAGGCACTGATATATCACGAGTTCTGATTTTGGCGCAGAAGTGCTACGTTGCTCTGGGCAAACCAAAGGACCTGTAGAGGTGTGGCTATGGGATAGCTAGTTGGAAAAAAAAATCCGTTTGGTGATGGAGCACTGGAACAGGCTGCCCAGGGAGGTTGTGGCATCTCCTTCTCTGGAGATATTCAAGGCCTGTCTGGACACCTGCCTGGGCAGCCTGCTCCAGGGAACCTGCTTTGGCAGGGGGGTTGGACCCGATGATCTCTTGAGGTCCCTTCCAACCCCTACAGTTCTGTGATTCTGTGATTCTGTGAAAAACAGCTCTTGAGCTCCATGCCAGTTATCTTCCCTGTTGTGCTGCTGTGGCTGAGAGTAAAAGTCCAGAGAACCTTACACCTGTTCACATCTGGGCTGCTGTGTTTCATACCAGCCACTCTTTGTGCCCGCTGGTCCCTGCTCTTGTGCTCGTACCCACACTCGCCCCAATGCATGGTGAACTGGGATTTGATAAGGCTAAAAATTTGCAGTCTTGCAATCCCTAAAACACATATTTTTTCCTATGTCTGCTCCCTATATAGAACCAGTGCAGGAAGGAGTGTATGACCATTGCTTCCAGCATTTGAAGTGCCCCATGCTGCCCTGGCACCACTCTCCTACCTTTGCCTGGAGAACAGTCAATAACCAACACCTGTTGTATAAGCCTATATCATTTCCTTAATAAACAGTGGAAATGCCTGAGCGTGACATAAGCATTAAGACCCACTAAACTGCGTGTCACTGGGGAGGCAAAGTGCAGGTGAAAAATTACGGCTGCTCCTTCTTCTCTCTCTTTAGCTGTTCACAAGCAGATTTTACTGTTTTGAATCTGTGTTTTCCTGTTGGGGGATGAACTGTATGGTCTTGCTGTTCATAAAGTGCAGGTTCTTCACAGTCTTTTCCGCTTTGCATACTCGTCATTTCTTGTGAATGGCTGTTGGACTGGTCATTTCTGCTTTCTATTCAGAAAATTTTCAACAGCGGTGACATTTCATCTGTCTGTGCCTTGTGGCATGAGAGTTCAGGTCCTGGTCCTGGTCCAATTAAGTAGAGTGAGCTCTTCCTAAGCTGAGGGTAGCCTTTAGGTGAACTGCACTTGAAATGAAATACATGCCTTAGTGGATTAAAATTTTAAATGTTGAGATGAATTTACCTGAGAAACCTGTGTGCTTAACATATATATATATATATATTTATATTTAGATGTATATCTGAAGTGCTAAGAGTATGCAGTTTTTTTTTTTT
>CM021729.1:40684953-40696653 GCA_011074415.1 Stictonetta naevosa
TCCATACTCATTTCTAAACAATTTTTTCATGTCTTGCTGCAAACATTTTGGGTTGAAACAGTCTTCCTGAGCCAGTGGCTGTATCAGGAAGCTAGCTAGTGCTTCTTAATTTTATCAGTTCTGACCTTATTTGGCTGCTGGAGGGTGAGAGAGCTTAGGGATGGCCAAAATGCAATATCTGCCCTAAAGCTGCAGCTGGAGAATGATGATCTAATTTCTAATGACTCTACTTATGACAGTCAAAATCATTATTAGAAGAACAGCAAACATGGTTCATTATGTCTTGGAGCTGACAAGCCAAATACAAGTAGGAATCCCCAGAGGGAAGTTATGCAGTGGGTACTCTAATATGCTTGCTTTCTTAGCCACAGAAACTACAGAATAGCAGGACTGTGATGCATTTTGGAATTAAGATAATACAAAAGTCTACAAACAAAAATAAGCCCGTCAACAACAATTACATGTCATTCTGTGTTATGAGCTACATTTTGTTCAGACAATTCCATGTGATTGCTTGTGGTACTGGGGTTTAAACTGCAATAGGGTATTCTGTGTCTTACAAGAGTTTGTGCAAACTCCCAGTTTCAGTGGGAGGTTTAGTCAGAGTCTATCAAACCGATAAACAGCTGTTCTGTCTTTCCCAATGACTACTTGTATTGTTCCTCCCTAACCAGGGATGAATCATAACCAAAAGTTATTGTCTATATGACTTTTTTTTTTTCTTGGATTTTGTTCAAAATCCAAAAGTAGCAAGTTATAAATAAATACATTAAATATCAGATATACTGACATTTATTAGAAGGTGCATAAAGTTTATCGGCAGTCCTGGCTATCAGGGGAGGTCCCACTTGACTGGCGGCTAGCAAACGTGACGTCCATCTACAGGAAGGGACAGAAGGTAGACCCAGGGAACTATAAGCCTGTTAGTTTGACCTCAGTGCCAGGGAAGCTCACGGAGCAGATTATCTTGAGCGTCATCGTGTGGCACTTGCGGGGCAAGCAGGCGATCAGGCCCAGTCAGCATGGGTTTATGAAGGGCAGGTCCTGCTTGACGAACCTCATCTCCTTCTATGACTAGGTGACATACTTAGTGGATGAGGGAAAGGCTGTGGATGTGGTCTACCTTGACTTCAGTAAGGCTTTTGACACCATTCCCCACAGCATTCTCCTCAGGAAACTGGCTGCTCATGGCTTGGACTGGCATACGCTACATTGGGTTAAGAGCTGGCTGGATGGCCGGGCCCAGAGAGTTGTGGTGAATGGAGTCAAATCCAGTTGGAGACCAGTGGAGTCCCCCAGGGCTCGGTACTGGGGCCAGTCCTCTTTAACATCGTTATCGATGATCTGGATGAGGGGATCGAGTGCACCCTCAGTAAGTTTGCAGATGACACCAAGTTAGGTGCGTGTCGATCTGCTCAAGGGTAGGAAGGCTCTGCAGGAGGATCTGGATAGGCTGCACCGGTGGGCCGAGGCCAACTGTATGGAGTTCAACAAGGCCAAGTGCCGGGTCCTGCACCTGGGGCGCAATAACCCCAAGCAGAGCTACAGGCTGGGAGATGTGTGGTTGGAAAGCTGCCTGTCAGAGAAGGACCTGGGAGTATTGGTTGATAGTCGGCTGAATATGAGCCAGCAGTGTGCTCAGGCGGCCAAGAAGGCCAACAGCATCCTGGCTTGTGTAAGAAACAGCATGGCCAGCAGGTCCAGGGAAGTGATTGTCCCCCTGTACTCGGCTCTGGTGAGGCTGCACCTCAAGTACTGTGTTCAGTTTTGGGCCCCTCACTACAAGAAGGACATGGAGGTGCTTGAGAGAGTCCAAAGGAGGGCTATGAAGCTGAAGGGTCTGGAGAACAAGTCTTACTAGGAGTGGCTGAGGGAGCTGGGACTATTTAGCCTGGAGAAGAGGAGGCTCAGGGGCGACCTTATTGCACTCTACAGGTACCTTAAAGGAGACTGTAGTGAGGTGGGGGTTGGTCTATTCTCCCACGTGCCTGGTGACAGGACGAGGGGGAATGGGCTAAAGTTGCGCCAGGGGAGGTTTAGGTTGGATATTAGGAAGAACTTCTTTACTGAAAGGGTTGTTATGCATTGGAATGGGCTGCCCAGGGAAGTGTTTGAGTGACCATCCCTGGAGGTCTTTAAAAGACGTTTAGATGTAGAGCTTAGGGATATGGTTTAGTGGAGGACTTGTTAGTGTTAGGTCAGAGGTTGGACTCGGTGATCTTGGAGGTCTCTTCCAACCTAGATGATTCTGTGATTCTGTGAAGTTACAGTTAATCTATACCCGCTCCTCAATGAATATGACAGTAAGCATGGATTAACACAACACGTATCTGCAAAATAAGTATTGATCTGTGACTACCTGCAGAAAAATACTAATAACTGTTTGCCTGTATAAAGTTATAAATATTTAATCCAGAAGACAGAGCCCTATAGGATCTTGCTAACAATAATCAATAACTCTATTTCTGCATGTATATTAGCAGCAGTGACATTTTTATTTTCCTTTATTTATTTATTTATCTATTTATTTATTTATTGTTTTGTTTAATTTGTTTTAAGGGATAGTCAGAGCTGTTCTTTTTTTTTTTTTTTTTTTTTTTTTTTTTTTTGAAACCACTGGAGTTCACTGCCTACATTTTTCCATGGGAATTTCTATGTATCTTAATAATTATTTATTGGCATTCCATGAGTTACTGGATGAAATCAAGGCTCCACTAAACTGAATACTTTACACATAGAAGAAGCATTTGTAAGGGATTTGTATAATTTGAATAAATGAGATATAAGAGAAACAGAGTGGTGAAGTCTATTGACCACGATGGTCATTCTGATCTCCTCAGTTTTTGCAAGATGATTTAATTAATATGCTACAAATGATTTATTGCATGACTGAAATTTCTTTTTCATTGTTGTCCATACAGCAAGTTGCTGTTAAAAAACAGATAAAAGATTTGTGTCTGGTGGCTCACTGACAATTCTGCAAGTCAGTAATACCTTGTCTTTGTTCAATGTTGCTTGAACATTGTCATGACATGACAATGGATATGAAGGACACTGCTACAAATTTTCTTGATATGGGAGTAATAATAATCTTTTCAGGCAGGAGTTCTACATTAAAAATTTCAAAAAAATGTTTTTTCCTGGCAAAGATTTTTTGGAGAGATTGTGGACTGGGAAAAAAGTTATGATGAAAGACTTACCGCAGCATGAACTTTTGAGGTGGCTAGTATCTCTAATAAGAGGATATGCTTCATATCAAACAACCTGGACAAATGGAAATGATCATAAATCTCATTACAGATCGATAACATGCAGCATACAACTTTTTAACATCCATCTGGGCAACTGGAGTAAAAGTAGATCTCTTAAACATTCACTTAATTAGATCATATTTTTTCTTCAGATATACCCATTACTTTTCTTCTATTGTGTTTCATGGTAACAGAAAAGAAGGCTGTAAAGGAACAGAAGAATTCACATAGTCTAGGAAGGTATTTGCCTAATTTGTTCTTAATAATTAAAATAAATAAATAAATAAAACTTTTTTTTTTTTTTTTTTTTTATTTAAAAAACCTATGTTCTTTTTGTATCTTTTGCAGTGCTTCCCTACTTTTAACACTAGAAAGATATTTTCTAAATCTAAGTTCAACCTCTCTTATTATGCCAGAAGCTCATTTTTGTTGTAGCTACCATAGACAACAGTGTACATTATTTCTTTCTTTCACACTTGAAGCAGCCTTTTACGCATTTAAAGACTGTCATGGTTTTCCCTCAAGCCTTTCCCCTCTCCACCCTTCTGCACCTCTTGCTCATGTAGTCTTTTAATCTTTAGACTAAACAAGCTCGATTATTTCAGTCTTTCTTCATAGCTCATGTTTTGCAGATGTCTCATCATTCCTGCCTCTCTACTCTGGACTGTCTCCAATGTGATACACACGTCTTTTTGAAGTGTGATGTCTAAAACTGGGCACTATACTTCAGCTACTTCAACTCCGGTCTTATTAGTGCTGGATAGAATAGAAACATTTTTGTATGAATCCGATAATGTTTTTGTCATTTATATGATCATGTAACATTTGCCTTTTTACCATTCATCTGCCATTCATTCATCTGCCATTTGTAGTCTGCTATAGTTCCCATAATCATTTCTGAAGACCTATTACCTTGTCAGTCCTTTGCCATCTGGTCTTTCCTGTTCATGCAATTGGTTATTCCCATCTAATTACAGAACTGCACACCTGTCTAACTGAATTGCATTTTTTTTTCCTAGACCATATTTTCAGTCCACCAAGGTCACAATGAATTCTAATTTTTTCTTTGTCAGACTCATAGCTATCTCAGCTTAGCAACATCTCAGAAGGTACCATGCTTTCAGAGATTTGTCAGAAACTGCTAATGCCTGGTGGAGTGGTGCCTGCTTGTTTGGAGGGAGAGTTATTACTGCATCCAAAATCTGATGTTTCATTGAGCACTTGAGGAAGAATTTTCCAATGCTATGCTGAATAAATACATATTTTTTTTATTTACCAAGGATACTTTTTTTTTTTTTTTTTTTTTTTTTTATTAAAATGCTGACTTGAATCAATTTGATTTATTGTTTTGGCAATTTCATTTTAATATTAGGCTCCTCTGCTGAAAAAATTGGACCTGGCCAACTAAATTTCACCAAGAGAAAGCTTCACTATCTTGGGATAGGGAGGGTGATTGGCTGCATGGTAGAATAGGGCCACATTTGTAGTGAATTTTAGATAATATACAAATTGCTTAGTACTGACACTAAAAATTCAGCATTCTGATATTAATCTCCACTGACATTCTAAATCATGAGGTTCTGTTGTTGCTGTTTTGTGTTGTTTTTCTAATTGATTGACTTCTGGAGTTAATTAATCTGGGAAAATTTTCAGGTTGCATATTTGATCCCAATATTATTATTTCAGTATTTGAGATATATTGGCTACTTAAAACTTAATCACCAAAGGAATTTATAAATAATTCTGAATAATGAAGAAATTTGTGCAGGCAAATGTGTTGCAAACAACCTGTGAAAAGGAACAAAAGGAGAAATTTATTTGAAAATGTTAATTTATTTGAAAATGTTAATTGACATAACTCCAATAGGATTTTTAACAATCTTGTAAACTTACATAGCAGCAACAAACATGAGGGCTTAATGCAGGGTCCAGGGAAAGTCAAACTTAGAGCCAGGATTTGACCTTTTAACTTCTATCTTTTGAATTGACAATTACTCTGTTTTTGCTACCACATTAGTTCATGCATTTGGAGTCACAAGGATAGGGTTTGCTTGGAGAGCCATGAAAATCTCAAATTGCCATACCACCAGACTTACCAATGAAGGAGAAAAGGAAAACAGATACAAGAACTGCAGTGATGACAGGTCAAGCCTTAGACTGCCATACTTGCAATTGCTTTGCAATTTGCCTGGTGGTTTGATTACACACAATTATAATCCTATTGTGCTGGCTGCTAATTCCAGAGCACTGTCTGTGCACAATACAGCATAGATTAGGCCTCACAGAGTGAATATTAAATGCAGAACATAAAGCACTAAGCACCTTGTAAGCAAATTAGAAGGGCAGGCTATTAGCATTCTGAGTTAGGGTTTTTGTTTTGGGCTACAAAGTGAAATGACAATTCTTTGTGTAGATTTATCAGTAGGTAATGCCAAAAATGTGTAAGAAGAAAGATTAGAAATAACCTAAATCTTGGTTGCAAACACCAAGACAAATTTGAAGAAAACGACTAGGAAAGATGAACACTAATATTCCTTATGTTAAGCTGTAGGTCTGATTTCATCAGGTCTCCCAAAAGCACAAATCAACTGTAGGAAAATCTTCAGTACAAGAGACAGAAAAAGGTCCACAATAATGCCTATAAACTAAAACAAAAATAAAAGCTGCAGGGTTTGATTACTATGGCAGAAATTATTCTACAATAGTAGAAAAATAACTCCAAAACAGTCTGCCAAAGCAAGAGACTTTGCTTGTCAGTGGAACAGAGCAATTATGCGTTACTAGGAGATAACACTACTGAGGTGGTTAATACACTGTAACATAGGATAGTTGTGGCAGCAACTTTTTTGATTCATCTTATTTCGGAACAATGATATTGCAAAATTCTTTGAGTAACATTTTACTTTTGTATGATCTCTTCTTACTTTTGCTCTCTGCCCACTGGTTGTGTCAGAAATGGTATTTAAAGAAGAGATCTGCAAGCTCCAGTAGTGAGGAGGTTTTTGATTTTGCAGAAGCAAATAGAGGACTGATCAGAGCCTTCTGTGTCTTCTATGCCTGCTCAGGACTTGGTGGTTGGCAACATGAAAGCTTATTCTACTGTTCAACCGGAGTTTAATCTAAAATATTAATATTACAATTAGCAGCAAAGTGCTGTGACTACATGACTTGCTATGAAAAACTTCATTTAACAGTATTTTATTTTTGTTTTTAGTGACAATGTTTTCTGGATTACTTTTTCAGTTACAGCTCTAATCACTATCACTCACCAAAATTTTTGCTTTTTCACACCACGATGCTGGGCAGTTTGGACAAAAACATTCCCAGGTTGCTTCTGGAGGCTGAACCTGTGGTTTTGCATGAAAATGGAGCAAGTACTTTATGCAGGAACAGTTGTTTATACCAACCACATCCCCATTTTGTCCAGAAATTTTTTGTGTGAAAGATAGTGATAACTTTCTTCATCTTTTCATCCCAAAGTCCTGGAGAGATTTACAGCTGTATGAATGCTACCTACATGACATGTGCTCAAGAACCGTGACATCTCCCACAGATACTGACTGTAAAAGCAGGCTTTATGTGGCTTTATAGCCCCCCATGGACTATAGAGATGTTTGGGATTCTGGTCACAAAGCACAAAAGCAAGGCAGCCGTCTACTCAGAGGGATTCAGGCTGCAGGGTCTTCAGTTTTGTATTTTCTCCCCTACCAGACAGCCTCCTAGCAACTCTGCCTCCACCTTCACCACACTGCATTGAATGGTCATAATGAAGGACTTTCAGATCTGTTGGTGGGGTGAGTATGGGCTTCTATGGTTTAAGCAATTGTATTTGTTGCTTTGTAGTACTATGCCTCAGAAGTATGCTGTTGCCCTAAGAGCTGTGTTTAATGGCTCTGGGTTTTGAAACAAGGTCCTGGTTGTACACAAGGCACCTTGAAACCTTCTTCACAAATTACTGCTATAACAAAGAGAAGAATGGATTTTGAATTATATTTTTTTCTCACCACATAGAAGTTCCCTGGGGACAGAACCATTTTCAGGCCTCCGACCCAAACTTGCAATGGCAAGCAGCTGTGGGCAGAAACAAATTTATATTTATTTAATTAAAAATAGGAGCTGTAAAAATACACACTAAAAATAAATGCTCATTTACGAAATCCGTATATATACTTTTCATTAAGCGAATATTTCAGTCTTGAAGTTGTTCTGTTTTTCTGTAATTGGTAAAGACTGAAAAGTAACTGGTTCTGGGTGCAGTCATTCACACACGGAGTTTGGTTCTGCCACCATTCTCTCCACCAACAGCCTGTCCTGGATATTCAAATCTGTGAGACACAAAGCCATGCATGTATCTTGGCTCACCTGATTAGTAAATCTATCTTTGGCACTTCTGGCCAGATTTCCTACACAAGTGTCTACTTACCAAGTATTCCTGAGAACCATTGGCTTGAACCTGGTTTAAAACACAGAGCTTCCTATATCAATGAAACAGCAGTTGTAACTTATGTTGCTGCAACACCTTCTTCTCCTCCTACATGGATCAAAATTAATTTTCAGTATTGTTTAATTTATTTATTTGTTTGTTTTAAGTCATGAATTCTTATCTTTGCCTGCTTGGATTTCTTTCATTCTAGTTTAGTGAAAAAGACATGGTATCTGGGAGATCATCAAACAGTTCAGAAACATCAACCTCTGAGTCCTACCTGTCATACCATACTGGGGAGAATCTCCCACAGCAATAAAGCAGACTTTCAGCCTCCCCTGCAGTGGCTTGGGCTGTTTGTCATGCATCTGATAATGACTAGTAGATAATTCAGGATCTTTTGATCAAAATATTAATACCTTCTTTCCTCTTGCCCTGGATTTTTCCTGTCACAAGTCTAAATAATAAATCAGTGGCATAGATTAGGTGGATTTGAGTAATGGCAAGGAAACAGCACGCTTCACTGCAGCACCAAGCATGATGAGAATATTGCGTGAAGGTGGGTGCATAGATTCAGGATCTAGCATGAAAGCAGCATCCTAAGTCCTGTACTTCTTATGCTCTCACTTCTGTACCTTAAAGTGTATTGACCAAATTCCAGCCTATGATTAGATCTGCTATCTGGGCTTTTTGTATTATCACAGATGAAATGGCGAGCAAGAGCTTTGTTGTCAGGAGCTGTTAGTTATCCCTCCTTGAGCCAACAGGAGCTGTTTGAGCTTCTCCTAAGCCTGTCTCAGCTGTAACTTGTTTTTCATACATCTGTATGTCTCACAGCTTGCCTGCATCTCCTTAATGATCCGAAAACAAGGCACTGTGAGTAAGAATGGTGGAGTGAGGTGGCTGAGAATTGTGCAGGTTTTATTGCATGTGTAGTCTGCAGGCTGATAAATCTGAGAATTCATTTTATTTAAAAAATGGAAGTCAGAAGTATATTACCACTGCTTTCCTGTCACCGACTTAATTGTGATAATTTTGTCCCAAACTCATTTCCATGGCTTTGAAGAGACTAACATGTTATATTGTGAACCAGAGGAATGAGTTCAACAAACAATCAATTGAAATCAAACGGAAAAGGGAGACAAATAAATATAGGCTGCTTTCAGCCTGCTTGTGAAGAAGAGGCATTCCCTTGACCTCTTTGATTCAAAGTTTCTAGCCCAGAGGCTATGTCTGCCCTCTGTAGTGGTACTCAGCTGCTGCATTGGACTATTATTATTACCTTTTACTGTTTGGATATGTTCTTTATTCTCATCAGGTCTTCAGATTTTATTGGATACATTTATATATTCATTGGAAACAGCACAACTATAAGAGTTGTCAGAAGATATTTACAGGGTTATATTTAGTTCTTGAGAAACATTCTTGAGACTTTCTCTAAAGTCACTGATCCCAAATTCACCTCAACAAAACTTTTGCACTGCTCTCCATCATACATTCCACATGGCTGTACAATTCTGTGTATGTTTAAATTAGAGAGTTGAGAAGATGGGATTTTGGTTCTCTTCTTTCTCTAAATTATTGCCTTTCCCTATTTTTGTTCATAAGCTCACATATTTTTTCTTCCCCGTGCTTTTTCTCAGCATTCTCATTTTATATGACACCTTTCAAAATATAGCTGTATGTGGGTACCACTTAAACATTAGTCTGTTTCTATTTTTAGTGTTGTGTGTTATTACCTGCTTCCCGCTGTCTCTGTTTTCTCCTAACAGTCTCCTCACAATAACAATATATTTTCTTCAGCTATCTGTGCATGATCTGTATGATAGTTGGTTTTCAGTTTATTTAATTACAATATGCCGGACTAGTGTCTTCCTAAACTTCATAGCATTATTTTTCAATAAAATATTTTCTATTATATGTACAACATTTGAATATCTCCTTCTGTGCACATTTAATTTATAGCTGCATTTTCTGTTTAGTATGATATTATCTCCAGGAGCTGTCTCTCTGTTTCCTTTCCTACTACCACCGACATATACTGACGATGTACTTCCTTGTATTTCTCATTATCCCTGCAAACTTAACTATAGAACATTTTTTTTTTTTTTTTTTTGTGGTTGAATAATTTGAAAGTATGTGGAGCATCATAGATGACTGAGACAGAACAGATGGTGTAGACAACCTCATAATGCAGTGTTGATCTCCAATGCCTTTTTTTTTTTTTTTTTTTTCTTTACAGCATATATATCTTATAGTCAATTGGTAATATAGCATGTAGTTGTCTTTAGGCTAGTTTAGTTTAGTTGTTGAAAGGCCGGATGGGGAAGGACAGATTCTAAGATCTCTAGGCAATATGAAGGTAGAAACTATCTACGAGTACTAGAACTCTTATTTCTTTTAGTTATTGGTTGGATAGAGGCCTTACTGTTTGGTAATCTCTCAGAATGACTGAAGCTGGGAAATGGTCCAGTTGACTGTGGTTTGTTAAATTATGTTGGGACTTGTGGTGATACAAGGCGTCCCTTATTTTAGTTTCTGGGAAAGAACGGAGAGGTTGATTTATATTTCTGTTCTGAATTATTAAGTCATTTATTTTACTGTAGTTTCATGACTTCTCAGCTGAGATCACATCCTGTCTGGCAGGACAAAATAAAAATACATTGTCACAACTGCACTGCCAATGGATTTACAGACTAAATAGCATGGTGATGTCAAATGACTTGCCTAAGGACAGTGAGCAGGTCAATGCCAGAGTTGTACATGGAGCTCAAATCTCAGTCTTCAGCCACTGGCTCACATTGTCTACTGAAAACAGCTGTATCTCAAAAAGGGGTGGTGCAGTCACAAGCCTCAAACTTGGAGTTTCACTGGAGATAGTGGTGGAACCTCCCTTAGTTTGTACCATTCCCTGGAAAATGACAGCTTTTTGTTTCCCACAGGCAGCTTCTCTTACATGTGCCATCATACCCATGAACTGCATGGTTATTTTCTGCAAGCATAACTTCCTCCTTCCAGAGCTGTATTCCTATAGCTCTGCTCTCACCCAAGGTCTGGAGAACAGTTTCCTCTGCTGGCAGCTCTAGTCTTCTAACTATGTGACTTCACACTGCAGTATATAAGGCTTATGGCTGCACATTTTCTTCTAAAAGCCACTGCTGTTTGTCTAATAAAGTTTATTTCCTGTGGGAGAAATAGAAATGTCATTCTTCTTAGTGAAGGTGCTTTTTTTTTTTTTTTTTTTTTTTTAATATAAGTAAACAATGCAAACTGAAACTGGGTATAAGACTATCTGTGCCAGATACTCTTTTCTTCAGGCTGATGAAATGCATTTTACATCCATAATCCTTCATCACCTCCTTCATCACCTGGCACATCAATTCCCTGTTTTGAGTAAAAATCCTGGCATTACTGTAATAACTGAGGAAGCACTTATTTCAGGGATCAACACTGCGGTCCTAACTTCCCTACTTTGCTGTTTAATTACAACAATTACAACAATGTTTAATTACAACAATTGCTTACTATTTGCCTACCAAAAATAATAAGGAAGGATCTCATGCACTCTGTTTCTGTTGTCTTTGAAGTCTTTGGCCAGAGACTGCTGATCTTTTGGTGATGATGGCCTCTAATGCTGTGACAAGCCCTCCCCTTAGAGCATTGGCCAGGTGATGATAATCTTCCCCTCCTGTCAGAGCAGTGAAAAAGCAGTAGGTGCCACATTCTGACACTTTTATGACTCATTTCATCTCTGGGCTGACAGAGCTATACGGACTATTAAGCATTCTCTTTATAAGTTTCCCAGTGTAATCGGAGAGTCTATTTTTAGCCTTTCTTTCTTTCTTTCTTTCTTTCTTTCTTTCTTTCTTTCTTTCTTTCTTTCTTTCTTTCTTTCTTTCTTTCTTTCTTTCTTTCTTTCTTTCTTTCTTTCTTTCTTTCTTTCCTTCTTTCTTTCTTTCTTTCTTTCTTTCTTTCTTTCTTTCTCTCTCTCTCTCTTTCTCTCTTTCTCTTTCTCTCTTTCTCTCT